>JAPSGF010000056.1:1316526-1359075 GCA_035772895.1 Perdix hodgsoniae | reverse complement strand
GGGGGGGGGAAAGAACTGGGTATCTGTGGAGGGTGCTGTAGGTGGGTAGGGAGAAGAGCCTGGTCTGCTTTGATATTTGAGGGAGACCTGTGACCTAAGCAGGCCAGATGTAGAATGTGTGCATCTTTGCACACGTGTATTGCCCATCCTCTTTCTCTGTGAGAAATATGACACCCTTTCTTAAGTGTTCATGCTTGAAGACCTGGCTGCTGGGAGTGATAGAATTCAAAGGTACCCAAAGTCCTAAATTCCATATAAGGAAATGACCTGTAGTATGTAGCCTGGTTTGAGAAACAACCTTAGAAAATTTTGTCTTACTACAGGACAAGACACAGCACTTTGATCAAATTCCCAACAGTACATTTGGCTGTATAGATCCCAGGGTTGCCTTGATAATTAAGGTGAAGTTTTTGATGCTCTCATCCATATCACAGATTAAGCCACGTCAGTCATGCATTTCAATCTTCCAGCTAAAGCCACAGAGTATAAGACTTAACATCTTACTAGACAAAACAGGAAAAAAGCTGATCCTGCTTTGGCAAGAAAAAGATTGAAAAATAGTTCCTTGGAAATTACAACATTATTTTTTATACTGTCAAACAAATCTATGCTGTGTATCGTACAGAGAGCGAACAGTACTGTTGTGGAAAGGTTTTGCTTTCACTTCTTTGATATGATCTGTATAATTCACTTAGGACTTTTCTTCCTGTGATTAATGCCTATGATCCAGTATGAATGACTGTAACATTCTTTTACTATATGACATAATTATGCACTTCATAATGCAAATGAAACTGAAGGTTATTTTACTGTGGAACAGAGAGTAAGATTATATTAAAAGAACAGTATAACGTTGAAAAGTAAGAAATTTTAAAGTTGGGAAAACACACCTTAGTTGTGTCCTTTCATACATGTATTATAATTTTTTAATTTTCCTCTGCCCAGTGCTTCGTCCATCCTGTGAAAGGAACAAGCAGTTCTCATTTATTTCACAGCTATTTCAGTGGTGTCTTTATTTCCCACTGTGTCTTTTATGTATGTTGTTTTAAGTTTTTCAATGCTCTCATAACTTTAAGACTACATGAACCTTAGTGTATCTTCATGGGACACAAGAGACTTGCACAGAGCAAGGTCAAAAGTACAACTAATTTTGGACACCAAGTGTGAAATATCAAGTATCTAGGAACTACGCTTTTAATGTATTATGCACCATTTCCTACATTCAGCAGCTCCAGTGGTTATTGCAAATGCTTAGATCTTTTTCTTTGGACATTACTCCTATGTGTGTGAATTCAAATACAGTACTAAATTCATGACTGCCTCTGATTAACTTATTTTATGAGAATGCACAGAATGCTCATGACAGAGGCACGGATAAGAGCTGATCCCCACAGTATCAGCTACCTTAACAGTATCCATCAGGGAAAAAAAAAGAAAAAAAAAGGGAAAATGGGAAAGAAAAAAAATAAATTATCAGACTGAAATGTCACTTCCAACACTGTGCTGACTTCTGCAATGACCATAAGCAGGAGAAAACTTCAGATTGCTTTCAGAGCATTCTCAGTACATAAGCTATTGACACATAAGCTATCAGGATAATTGATAACCACACTAATGTGGTTTGCCACTAGATATCTTAGCACTTTTGCAGTCTACAAATAGTCTCCAGGAGGGAAAATGATCACTTAAAGTGTTGTTCTAACTCTTTGCCCCATCTCCTTCTTTCTATTCTGTCACTTTTTTACCTTTAGTTCTTTCTTCTACATCTTTGTCTGTGCAGTGCACTTTAATTTCTCTGACGCATATGATGTCTTATGATTTCTTATGCCTGTGACTATGACTTTCCACAGATGCTATGCTCGTTTTTGGAGGCCACTCTGCCTCTACCTGAAAATAACAGTTTACAGAAACATGTATTTATGTCCACTAATTAAAAAAAGCTTACAAAGTATACATTCTCCTTCTGTCATGCCTGAACTGAAAGACTTGGGAGAGCATTTGTGTACCACGATATTACAGGCAGCTAAAACTAGGGAATCATAACATGTCCTCCTATTTCTTTATAATATATTCATATATGATATCACATGACATGCTATGACATGATGAGAGGCTATATCTTAAATTTTCTGTCATACGTGCACATATGATTGTTTGGGAGGAAAAAATGACTTTTTGGTAGGAAGACTAAATAGGGAATAGAGAAATCTGTCTGCTGGTCCTTCTTTTGACCAAATACCTCCTGTAACTACAGAAAAATCATTCTAATGCACTACCTTTGCCTCCTGGCCATGAACAGGACTTTATTTCCCTCACTTGTATGGGTACCTTTGAGTATTTATATAATAAAAATTAGAAAGTATTATGCTAGAAACACAGCCATATTAGATCACAAATCTATAGCTGGGCTTTGGATTATTAAAATATGACAATAAATAGTTTTATTATGGAGGGACACATCAAAAGTTTTCTTTGGGTTTCAGCTGGAGAGGCTAATAGATTTGATATGCATTTCCAGAAAAAATAATAATTTCCTCCTTTATTTGACTTCCATAGCTTGTTTCCTAGGACACAAATAACAACGACTGAAGTGAAGAGAATGCTGGGATGCTGTTTGATGTGCTATTATGAAATATGTAGCAATACATACAATTTTAGTCACTACAAAATAATAACAACAGCAGCCTGAAATTTGGTCTTGAAAGGAAAATGCAAGACCTTTATGTCTCATGATAACATACTTTAGTTTTTTCTAACTTCATCTGGGTAATGAGAAGAGGTAATGACTTGATAAATGGGTATAAAACATACACAGTGGAGTTTGGGCCCAAATTTGTCAGCTATTTAATAGCTAGAAGAATGTTTGGAGACTACTTCCTATGAAGAAAACAAAAACAAACAAAAAAACACATTCTACATGACATAAATGGAAGAATTGGAAAGAACAACAGGATCTGGACTTTTCCAGTTGTTAGCACTGAAGGGGAATTGAACAGAATAAGATTTCTTAGTACCTTATCTGAATCTCCCAGTACTTCAAAAAGGTTAAAGCTTGCATGTTTCCTAAATCTTTTAAAAACATTTTCACTCAAATACTTAATTTTTCATCATTTATTATT
This sequence comes from Perdix hodgsoniae, assembly GCA_035772895.1. NCBI lineage: Eukaryota > Metazoa > Chordata > Aves > Galliformes > Phasianidae > Perdix > Perdix hodgsoniae. The sequence goes on along the minus strand of JAPSGF010000056.1, from coordinate 1,355,956 downwards.
TCTATACAATAAAGAGTAAATGACTGATGGTGGAAATAACAATCACAATCTTGCTGTGGAGCATGGGATGGGGGGGGGGGGGGGGGGGGGGGAAGGCTTTGCTTACATGAAGATATAGGACAAAGTAAAAAAAAAAGTAGAAAAATAAAATCATAATAATGAGAGTCAGATTCTTGCATGGAATCTCTCAATATTTTGTTTCTGTCTCTGATTTTCCCTATGTAAATATGAACCTCATTACCTTACTTTCAGAGAAAGACTTTATTATCATACCTGGAAGCAATTTTTATCTCTCATGTACTACATCTCACTCTCAGTACCTGTGAAGCCATATGTTGGTCATTCTATCTATCACAGAGAAGATTTCTCTTCTTTAAGTTTTATTGCAGTTGTGAAAACAGGGATATGTAATGAGTAGCATAGGAAGAAATCATGGGGTTTTTTTTGTTTGTTTGGTTTTTTTAATAAAGTACTTGACGCGGCTAAAACAGAATAAATATATCATGTGATGCTGTATCCACTCAAACTCAGCTTCAAAAGAATTGAAAATCCCAATATGACCATAGAAACTATAATTTTTCCACAAAGAAATAAAGTAAGTTATCACTCAAGGCAGAAGCGAGTGCCTGAACTACTTTGAAGTCCTGAATCTCCAAATCTCTGGGGCTTGATTCCAGATTGGAACCAGAAAAAGGACACCACTGACAGTGATGCTACAGTGCCTCCTGAAGTTATAACAGACATACGATGCTATGGCTACCTAAAGAATTTACTCATTTGCTTCTTAGTGCCTGCAATAACAATTACATAAATTTGTTCTGATGCTGGTTAAAGCTCAAATGGAGCAGTAAGTTTCCATCATATGAAATTTCAGTTATTGAAATGAAGCTCTGCTGTAAAAAAAAAAAAAAATCCCCAAATCCCACACTGGATGAACTTTGCCTCCTATGAAAAGGGCCATTATGAGGTCTCAGCATCTCTTAAATCTTCAGAGATCTGATGCAGGGTATGAAATTTGCTAAGAACAGGATTTCACAAAATGGGTGAATTTTATCTGACATGGATAGAAGAATCTTTAAAAGCATTGTGGAGGGCAGCAAGGAGTGTGAAAGATAGAGATGTGTTTTCTGACTCTGAATTCTAGAATATAAACTAACATGCAGCGCAGGAAACTTTCATTGTTGTAGTTTTCCATGAATACTGAATACTACTGCAGTTTCTTATGGAAGCTTACAAAAAAGAATAAATAGTACATACAAGTAAATTGGCAATTTCAGCAAGAAAAAAAAAAAAAACAACAATAAGAAGACACTCACTGCTTTCATTAGAGAGCATCTACCATGCAATAAAACTTGGTAAAGAATCACACTCCATTCACTTGGAGACCCATTTCATATAGCCAAGAGAGGGTGGATCTTACAATGAAAAAAAGTGTGAACAATTGCAACATTAACCATCACCACTCTGAGAACAAGAAGCAAGAAAGGAAATGCTATGACGCATCATCTTCTACTTTTCTCGATTTTATAGAAACATACAAGATGAAGAGAGTAAAGAGTAAAACATCTTTGCAAAAGCTCAGCACTTTTAGTGGATCATCCTAGTTACCAGGAAATCACTTTGAAACCACATGCATCTTTACACTTCTCTGTTGCTGTTGTGCTAAACAACATTCATAGCTGCCCTCAGCTTTGTCTTGGATCCACGCAGGTCATGCAACTCAAGTGAAATAAAAGAGCATTAGCAGGGAGACCCTGATAAATCTTGGTAAAGTTCAGTATAAGCCAAAACAGTCTGGGTCAGAATCAAAGCTTAAAGGACTGAAAGTCTAAAGTCTGAAAGTTTGAGCTCACAGTGATGAGAGAACCAAATACATCCTTGTGAGGGAAGGCAAAGAAGAGCATCTTCAGCATGAGGCTTCTGGTAGAACTTTTGATATTATTCAACTTCTTACATGCTTTGAGAAAATAATCTACTTGTTTTTCATTCTTACTGTGTTCAGGGAAATATGTTTATGTATAAATTGTTTGTGCATAAACACAATTAGGTTTTTTTGTTTTTTTTTTCTAAACTTGTAAGGTCCTGAACTTTGGTTAACCGTGGGGCTCTACATGCCAAGAAAACCATCACAGGTAAAAGCAACAAACCACATGAAAACTAAGAGGTAGTTAAATTGAGTTCCTACGGTACCATGTAAAAAGGGGATTTTCTGCAACTGAATAACCACAGATGAGATAATATAACTGGAAGGCATCCTTAATGCCTCCTTGGACTGAAAATGTAATTCCTTTTCAAACACTGATAATTCACAATACAGCTTCAGGGAAGCTATTAAAGGTGCCCACAGTGTTAATGTTTGGAGATCAATAATTTATGTAGCCAGACAGACTTATACTGACAGACGATTTTAAAGAAGATTACAGTCTATATGTTTAATTAGGATGTGTGTATTTCAGTGACGTAGTTGGAATACAGCATCCACCCAGCTGTTCTATAACAGGTAAAATTCAGTGCAGCTTAGGAACAGTAAGCATGCTAAAACTTCTGAGGTTGAAGTCAGAAAAATAGCCAACACACTGATCTTTTTCCTGTAAGACACTCAGTGTGATATTTTTTAAGAAATCTGTGTGCATTTTAGTTCACTTAATCAAGGAGGAAAAAAGAAAAAAAAAAAATTTTTTCCACTGCTCTGTTGCTTCTATTTCAACTTCAGCCAAACCCAAAAAGTAAAACAATTTTGAGGCTTGTGCTTTGTTTTGTTGTGAAATGCTCATTTAAAACAAGAATAATAAGTTTTATCTTTTCCCACCACCTCTCTTCCAATTTGTGTTGGTTTGAGTTTCATAGAGTGATCTGCATTGGTCCTTACACTTTAAAACTTGTTCTCATCTCTAATTTCCCCATCAGAATTTAGAGGCATCAGTCTGGTGCCCCCAAGTTGGATCTATGAGTTAATACCAGCTGACCACATGAAACAGACTACTGCATAGAAAAACCTTGTTTGTGTATGCAATTACTCAGCAGATGCAAATATTGTCTGGTTCACCTCAAGTCCCCCTACAAGAAGTTTCAATTCCTCCAATATTCAAAACTTAACTGATTTACAAGGTCCCGATTAGAGGTGAATTAATTTTGATTTCCTTTAAGTAGGCTACTCTAATTTGCCTGTTGTGTGCACCTGAAACAGTTATTAAAACATTATCTATATATACATTCGTTGTGTTCAAACTGTTTGATCTTACAATTGCTGCATAATAAACAAGATATATCGCTGACAACAGGCATGACTGATGTGTGTTTTGTGTTTGTTATTTTACTAAACGACTTTATGACCTGTAAAGAGGAAGTGGATTTCCTACTGAGTTAATCTCTCTTCAGCCATCTCATCCTACAGACTGCCATTTTACCCTCTGAATTCATCCAAATCCTTTTACTGACTTTAAGTCCTGTATTCCTGACCAACATGCAAAAAACAAACAAACAACAACAAAAAAACTGCATTACTGAAAACATTGTAATAAACTCACAGCTCCGGCATATGCATTTATTATGTTCTTAATCTCACTGTCAATTCCATTACTTTACTAGTAGGTTTATATCTAATATTTCACAGTGAGCTATCAATAGGAACTATTCTCAAATACCTGTATGGAGTGATGAATGAGTTGCACCTTCAGCCCCTGATTAAATGTCACTAGGACTTGAATTCTAGTGAAAGAACCAATTGCTACCAATATTTGGTCTGAAAAAATATTGCTGGATTGTTTCTAGACTGTAATCCTACACGTCATTAACTATTTGCAATGTTGAATTGCATGTAAAATAACCATTTAATATCATTGCTCTCTGAATGTAAACAAGTTCTCTCAGAAGCTCTTGGAGACACCAAGAGAGGAAGTAAAATGAATATCCCAGATAACTATTTATACCTAGACTTTGTAAACAGATCATTATTATATAGCGCCCTCTGGTGTTCCATCCTATTTTCATTTGGTGATTTTATAGAAATATCGATTTCTACATAGTTGACAGGGGCTATTTCACAGTTTTGTTTCACTTATTACTACAGATATGGCCTATGGCTTTGGTTTGGGTCCCACACAGAAAAATACTAAGCAAATGCATTTGAACATGAGAGATGCTCTTATCTTTGTCAATTTCTTTTCATCAGAGCACACTTCTTTTGTTGTTTTTTTGTTTGTTTTTTGTATGAATGTTATATATTCTCATTGTGTTATACAAGTACACCTACATTGAAATCTTATATATATTATATCTATATATATATATTATACATAGATATCCCATCTTAAATATCTAGTTGGTAGGCAGATAGCTACTGTGCATGATGATACAATGCTGCCTGTCTCAGGTCCAGAGGGGATCACTTGATTCAGTAGGAAAATAGTTTCCAATTTAATTTTCATTACGTGCTCAGATACTTCTTATTACAACACATTATTTCCCTCGTGATTCTATCCCTCAACCCAGAGTAGAAGACTGGGCACCCTATTCTGGCTGTATTTAATACTGGAATAGCTCAAGCTTCCATTTCTTTAATGAGACCATAATTTGACCTCTTGCCTTTTCACATCTCTGCCTTACTGTATATTGTAATATTCAGTCATTATCCTGTAATAAACATTAGTTTAATATTCAGAAGGAAAAAAAACCAAAACAACAATAGTTCTTTGAGAGAATAGCATCGACTTGCAACCCAGCTCACACCTTTAATCTCTGTGTAATTGGCACTTCATCAAGCCTAGAAGGTTATAGTTAAGTAAATATAAAGAAAATAAACAATTTTCCAAGACCTCTGAAATAAGAACTATAAAATAAGTTTTTCAGTTTTAGTTCTTATCTCATAAATAAATAAATGCATAAACCAGCTCCTTTTTTTCCCATTAAGATAAATGACATGAAAAACTGTATCTTAAAGCCAGAATTCCTGGGATCACAAGCAAAACAGATTGTTGCCCCCTCAAACAGAAAAACACACAATGTTCAGGTAACCTCAGAGATAAAGTAGAGAGAGAGAACATTTCTCTCCTTAGTTCTTCACTGTAAAACTGAAACCCTAGCACGCATGTATGTCATAATTTCAACCTCCAGTAACATAACGGAATAGATCATAACTGCAGTTCAAGAGGACGCACAGCCAGCCGTGGCACTGTTTTTCTGCAAGGTTACAGTTCTACAAAGGAAAAGCTCTATATAACAATAGATTAGCCGACTCTGCCACCTATCGGCAGTTTACTAAAAAATTGATGAAAAATCTAGTGAATTATTCACGTGGTTAGAGGAGGGAAGATATGTTTATATTCACTGAATCCAACAAGATGATCAGCAAAGAAAACTCCCCCCAGAAAAACAAGCTACTCAGAATTGTTCTCAGCATGCCAACATATTTTTCTTTATATCATCAATAAAATGAAAATTTTTGTATGATATAATGCTTTTGCTAAAGTTGAAAGAAGAAAAATTAAATTCCATTATAACAAATGCAAAAAAAAAAAAGTAATTCCCCCCATTTAAAATTTTGTTGTCCAAATAAAAAGTCTCAAAAACCATTTTACTGATAAAACTTCCACCTTTCAATATTCCCTATGTTTATTTTTGTTTTTCTAATTCTTTCTGACTTACTTTTAAAGTTACAAAATGCGTTATATTCTCTTTAGCAGTAGCACTTCTTCAAAGCACAGAAAAACTTATAACACTACCTCCTCACAACCAAGAGCAGTGATTCTTTTAAAGTTGCTGCTAAATAAGGAGTAATATTTCTATTTAGGCTTTACTGAATTTTTCACTCAATGTAAAGAAACCATGGTTGATACTTAAATGCTTTAGAGGTCACAAAAACTGCTGAGGAACCTCACAGGCTTGTAAAAACTGTAGAACTTAAATTGATTGAGGAAATATTTGAGTGGAAATTATACATAGAGGGGAAGAGTAGTGAAAGGAAGAGAACTGCAGGTCAGTCCAAAGCTCAGACATGGTCACTGATCCAACTTGGAACAGTCCCACCATTCCTGGCCTCTGGACCACTTTGCAGTCTTCTTTCCTCAGCATTAGAGACCTTTTATGTTATTCTCTGGAATAGTCTGTAGGATTCTTGGCAAAGTATGTTAATGTTTTTGTTGACGTAAACCAGCAGAGATGGCTTTGGTCCATGATACTATGTTTAATGATCTTTCCTCATGGACGCACAATCAGATCTTTGACATGCTGTAGGAGTAACTTATTTCAAGATGGTAAATTTTAAGTTCCAAAAATCATAGGCATCATTTCTGATGTTAAGATTAAACTGTAAACTCTCCTAATGACACAAAAGATTCTCTGATGATTGTATAAACTACGATTTCACTGATATGAAAGAGAAACAGAATTTCTCACATTTATGACACCTACACTACTACAGAGCCCATGGTACTCCAGCTGTGCATATAAGAGAAATGAGTGGGAGATTTCAGAGTACTTTCACTGGGAGATCCTGTACACCATATTTTTATGTGCTCACCAGAGACTGTTTTGAATAAAGCAGCAGCCACATGCCCAAGTTTTCCTTTTGTATAGGAAATACATTGAAAAGAGAACCAGAAAAGGCTTCCCTCAGTATTTTGCAGCTGTGTGTAACGTAATGACATAATGGATTAGGGCTAGAGTCACAGATCCCTTCTTAGACATCCCTGGCACACTGCAGATCCTGGAACACTTAAAACAAAGCATTCGGGGACTTGTTACGCACAGCCTAACACCTGGTCCTCAGAGAATGCCCTCTGAAGGATTTTCATTCACTATTTATCTTAGAGCTTCCCTTAACAGGAAGCTTACCACAGAAATTGAGAGCAGCAAAAGCAAGCATGAAAAGTCACCACTAGAAATGTTAAGCACTTAATCATATGCAAGTGTGGGAAAAAAAAACTACTTAAAAATTTCTACCAAAAGCAAATGCTGAAGCCTACAGCTCCACCCGGCTTCCATTCCTCTGAGGCTGTTAGTGAAATTCTTGGCTTGAAAGCAGTTCTAGGGAACTCACAGATTGAAAATTAACACAGAAAGAAATTAGTTTCATCAATTCGATGTGATTATGGATGCCTTCTACATCCTTTTTCATCCTCTATTGACTAAACTACATTTGCAATACCATAGAAAATGGATAAATAATAGTGGAATAGCAAAGTCAGGGCTGCAACAAGTGAGGACACGCTCAAATGCAGCAGCTGTAGACATAGAAACAAGGGGAAAAAAAGTCTGCTTACCTTTGGAAGGCCTCAGGTACACAGGGATCTCCACCATAATACCCTTGCCTCCACTGACAACCCTTAAATGGGATCTGAGAGGGGGTGGATCCTTGCTCCATCCTGTTCACTCAGGTGCATTGCATACACCTGAGCTCCGCTGGGTTGGCTCTGCCTTCCCATCAGGTGCTCAATCACTTTCAGGCTGTGACTTAGCACTTCCTCTACAACAATAGACAATGACCAACCTGTGATGAAGTGTAAGATGATCTACAGATACAATCAAATCTAATTTTCTATGGCAGACAACCAGACATCTGTAGTATGGCATATCCCATAGAAATGGATTTTGATATGACCATCTTGGAATACTCTATCACATAATTAGCCGTGCAATTGTCATTCTAACTTTATAGTCTTATGAATTCAACAGATTCAGATAAGCTAGCTGTAGGTTACCTGGCATTCTTCTGCCGATTTTATTTAACCATCAGGCTATCAACACAAAACTTCAATGCGCTATCATTTTTTCCTCCTCTGACTCATGCTAAACTCAAAAGGAAAATATGACAGAAAAATTAGACATTAATCCAAAGAAAATGAGCCTCAGAGATTACTCTGTCAGTAATGCTCATGCTCTTGTCACACACAGAATAAAAAGGGGCCAGGTGACATTCATTTGTTTTTCTTCATTAATACAAGGAAAGTCAAGACCTTACCAACAGAAGAATGATGTCAAAATAATAGTCATGAGCTAATGGTGAGATCCAGGCAACCTGTGAGCAGAGCTGAATCAACTGTGATTTTCAGCTCTGAGCAGCTGAGCAGAAGAGCAGAAGAGGTGGAAGGAGAAAAAAACAGCAATAGGGCACAGAGGCTGCAAGGGATAGTTTATAACAGCAGGCTTAGGAGAAGGCTACACTACTTCAATCAGACAGCCTCCATTCCAGTTCTGTGATACGCAACAGAGAATGACAGCAGAAACTACTGTCTGTCATCTGTGTTTCATTAATATATCATCTGAAGGAGCATCAAAATGCAAACTATGGATGTTAAACCAGAAATAACATTAACATGAACATTTCTCATATGACATGATTTTTAAGGTCCTGAAACAGTTTGGAAAAGGTGCAGAAGGCAAGCAGTGTTTAATCTGAAGAGAATATGACAAGCAATGTTTATGTACTAATATTATGGAAGGGGGCAAACCACAAAATCAGCCAAAAGATAAAACTGTCTTTTTAATTAAGGAATTTTTATTTTATTGATCTTTGTAACTCTTTCTAATTTAGTAACCAGAATTTTAACCTTGTCTTTGCAAGAATAGTTTTATTTTCTTTTTTCAAATTGATGCCATGTGAAATTTGGATTCAAGCAACTCTAGTAAACACAACATATATTTGTCAAATAACACAGCCAAAAGTCATTCTGTAGCCCCATGCCAACTGGCAGTGTCTGACCGTTTCCATAAAACTAAACATGCTTATCCTGCAAACAAAGCTGAATGCATCAGAGTGGCCCATTAGGAATGGTTCATACCTTTACCCACCTGCTGCTCCCTGGGAATTAATTGTTGCCTTGGCCCAGAACCTGGCAGTTCAAAATGCTCAGGTTGTCCACAACACTCCCTGGCACTGTTTAATTGTTATAGACAGTGTTCTCAGAATTCCTAAACCCCAAACTAATGCAATTGTCCTGAAAGTTTTTGAGGAACTTTCTATTAAATAAGAAGTTAGGGTGTTTTTAATTTCTGCTGGTCTCCCAGGATCAGTCTGGAGACAGACAGCTGCATCACCTGTTGGCTGTTATCCTCTCCTCACTTCTGGCACGTGTCAGGAAGCAGAGACACCAGAGTTGGCTTTTAAACATCGTAATGCGTAAGAGTGATACTCCTGCCACATGACTGTTATTCACATAGAGTAATTGTTGTTAGCTTTGGTGGCAATTTGCTATGCCTATTAAAAATAAAAGAGAGAAACCAGAGAAAAGTGGCAGCAGAGGTTTTCTGAAGTACTAATCAAATAACTTGCATAGCTTATAGAAGTAAGATTCATTACAGAGTCCCAAAAGAATTAAGAGACATTTCCTGTTATGAATGTGTGCATGAGTAGTAGTATCATTGCAACCAAGTCATGTCAATGTCTTTGAGGCCCAACCTCGTTTTCAGTGACCTTGTAAACAATAGGCTTGTAAAAAGCTACACTGCACACAAACTGTCAACAGTAACATAAATGACTTGCTGAGTAGGTGGTTGGGATAGATGGATCAGCAGAGATTACATGAAAATGAGATTGCATTTCATGTCAACATAGTCTATATTGCTCCAAAGGCGTATCTGGAGAAGGAGCCAAAAAATAGAGTGTTTCCTTGAAGCAAATCCAAACTTCTCAATTTGTAATCTAGCAAACACAGACTGATGTCATCACAGCAACATCATTTATTGAAAAACCTTCCGAGCCTTACAGAGTCAGAAATGGCTGGTATCAGATGTATTTAGTAACAAGGATCCATGTAGTTTGAATTACTTTTTCAGCCAAATAAAAATGTTTATACTGTTGGCATTTAGAAGTGAGTTTTGCACAGTATATAGCTTGTTTTCTCATCTGGCTTTTGAGGGATGGAGACAGCCTCAACAGGTGGTGATTTATGTATTGTCAATTTTTCTTCACCTTCTAGATTTAGTAGCAATTTTCATTGTTTAAATACTTGTTAGAATGTATTGCTCCCATGAAAGAAAGTTGGGGAAATCATGAGGACTACATTACCTTCCTATTAAACGTAGAGAAAGAGCTCCAGCAGTAGACCAAAAAGCACACTTTATGCTCTAAGTCTGTTAGAAACTCATTCTGCCTTCTTCTGTTGGTAATGAAATACCTAAAGAAAAAAAAAAGGAATCTGCAGACACTGAATAGCTTGTACTATGAAACAAAGCTTAGAGGGTGCCCAATGAGAGGAAAAAAAGAAAAAAAAAAAAGAAAAAAAGAAAGCTGTCATTTATTTCCGTTCCTCTGTATTTTTCAACCAGGAACAATTTTTACCTCATAAATTCAGCATCTGGAAAAAAATACTGTATGTATGTATGTATCTGGACCATCAAAACGCTGTATCTGACTGTTAATATCATCTTTCCAGGCTTCATAAGCATTTTGAGATAGTAAACACAGACACAATGCCCCTCTTCATTCCTACCTGCTATGACACAATAGACAACCTGATATAATCTAGTTTTGTGGTTCAACAAGACTCAAAAAGAAATTATCAAAATTATGTAAGGCATCTTTTGAATGTAATTTGGCTGTGTACTCGCCCCAGTCTCTGAAATGTTGGCCAGCTGCATCAAACACGTTGAAATATCCGCATTTTTCCCAAGTTTCCTGTACCCAAGAGTAGTATTGTCCACCAGAGGGCGCGAGAAATCCACTCTGCTGCCTTCGACCTGTCCTAACATCGCATTTTACACGCAGCAAAGCTGCAGTAGCTTTTCTTTTGTTACAAACACAATCGTCCATATTCCTTCAAAGTTAATTCAGCTCTTGAGAAAAGTGGACACTGTAAAATATTTCTAGATAATAGATTAATAAACTGGAAGTACAAAAATCTATCGAACTCAGAGATTATAATCTGAAAAAGACATTCTAAACTGGACAAGCAGGACCAAGAAGCCTCTGTATGTGACGTATTACTGAAATGTGTGACAGAGAAGCTGATTTTAAACTATTCCATTAGTACTTTGATTATTACCGTCGCTTGAACATTTTCCCTGAAATATGTAACTAGTTTATTTCTTCTTTATTTTACTTTCAGTTCTACTGCACTCAAAGGTTTGATTAATTTCTTTCAATTTCTCTGGTGTAAAATAGAAAAATTTCCATTGAAGTTAATGGAGCTTCAACAGTTGTGTTCCAGGAAAAACTCAAATTTGCATCTAAATCTTTACACAAAGATTGCTGATTATCTTCTCTTTCTAAGAAAAAATATTAAAGTGAAGAGATTACACAGAGCAAGACGACAAACTAAGCACGATATATAGAGAAATACTGTTACTCAGGCTTTTTAGATCAAACGCTCTTTCTCCTCTCCCACAGCTCTCACTACCTCCTTTACTACGAAGTGGATGAAATGCTTTAGCAGAACTTCAGTCTCTCTTAAGTCTCCTTTTCTGTTTAAACTTTTCTACCAGCGTCTGAGGGAAAGCACTTCTTTTCAGCCTATGTAGAGAAATTAAATATCTTCACAGACACTGTAAAGGTAATGTTTTTTTCCATTAGCAGGTAGATAGTTCGGTTTGCCAAGGAGACACCAAGTTTATGAAAACTCCGCAACTTTGTGAGTTACAAGGAAGTATGAGGCAGCCTCCTTCATCACTTCTGTTCTGAACTCCCAGGCTGACATGTTGATAATTTACTCACCAAGATTTTCAAGCATTAGAAAAAGATTTTTTCACCATTACTCATCCAACCAAAGAGACTGGACCATTGTTCAGATACGTAGCCCAAATCATGCTCTTCCCTCAGCTTTCACAGCATAAATAATAATAATAAAAACATTTAACTGCAAAATCTCCTTATTTTGTTTCATCCACTGCTGTACTGGTTATACACTCTTCCTGCTCCAGCTGTGCTGGCTGAAGATGTTATTGTTACTGGTCCAACATCAGCTGCACAGCATCAAGCAAGATCGCCATGACTGCAGATCTGCCAATCAAACATCAAAGGTGATGATTCCCTTCTCTACTTCTAATTTGAAGTAGCCAACTGTTTGAAGAAGCCAGCTGGCAAGGACATACGGAAATAGCTTCAGCAGCTCTGGATCATATTGACTGGAAAAAAACTAGGGAATGCTTATGAGAGTTATTTTGTTAGAAAAGCAGAAGTAGCAGCAGGGGTCCTGAGGAGCAGTTTAAGGTGGTCAAATAGAGCAACCAAGCAGTTACATCTAGAAAAGGACATGAGTCAAAAGAGGTGGGACTTGCAAAGCCAATGGCACAAGGAGAGCATTAATATGAAAAAAAAAAAAGGGGAGGAGTCTCATCCTACAAAAAACTAGTCTAGCATTTATTAGTCCTACATGTAATGGTGAAAAAATATTTAGTTTTCACTATTATGCTGCAGCTTTAGAGTTAAGATATGCCATTTTATGAACTCAGAACTACAAGCAAAAAAAAAAAAAATCAGGTTTCCCCTTTAGCAGGAAGGCCAAAGAGAAATTCCAAAGACCTAACAAAAGTCACTTGACCATCCTATATTTGTTGGAACTGCAAAGAAAAATCAGCCTTTTTCTGTCAAAAAGAATAATTTCAATGGTAGATTGAACAAGCATTAGACTTTCTCACACTTGAGAATGTTCTTCAGCAAGACTAGTTGCCATTTAGAAGTCACAGTCAGACTTTCACAGTTCAGTGTAGTGGTTTTATTTGATGTAAACTAAATCATTGACATTTTCCCCATTTTTTTTCTAACATTAATTTCCACATAAAACAAATGCAATCTGTAGTTTTCTTCAGCCTTTGGAGGTTATGCTTTCATCCTTGCAATGCATTCTACAAAGAAAATGAACAAAGACTTTGACCTAGAGGAGGAGGGATCTGAGTAGTGTGATGAAAATGAACTCCAAGCCAACCACGAACTTGCACAGGATTTGCTGCTCCACCTGAATGCCTCTAAGTCCATGGGAACCAGTATGATTCCTCGTGGTTCAGCCCAGAGCAGAGGAGCTGAAGGGAGGCTTCATGGCAGATGCAGCACCTCACAGGGAGAGGAGGGGCAGAGCTGAGCTCTGCTCTGGTGACAGCAGGAGGGTCCACAGGAATGGCCTGGGGTTGCATCAAGGGAGGGGCAGCTGGAAGTTAGGGGCAGTTTCTACACCACAATGCAGTGAGTACAGCCCCAAGTTCAAGAGTTCAAGGACTGTTTGGACAACACTCTCAATCATATGTTCTGTTTATTGGGTGGTCCTGTGTGGAGTAAGTTGGATTTGATGGTCCTTACAGGTGCCTTCCAACTTGGGATATTATGTGTTCAAAGATTATAACTCTTTCTGGACATAAAATACATTTTCAGAAAATACTACAATCAATTGTAGAAATGTCTTTCAAAAGTTATGGAAATTATTTTCCTCTGCCTCTCTGAAGACATAGCATATTTTGTACACAAAATGGAGTATAAGTAAATCACTTCAGTGAGTTACTCTGTCTCCATAAACTCATTAATGGATTTCTAAGTGCATGTGTTCATACAAACCAGAAGCAAATAAAATTTTTTTTTAAAGGCCTCACCTTTAAATCAGTCAAGATGTGAATAATGAAGCTATAAGCCAAGTAGATTGTTTGGGGAATTGGGAGAAAAGATCTTTCTTCAGATTCTACCCACAGGAGCACATTTTCCAAGTGATGCTGAGCAGAAGCTTGAGGGGAACAGAAAAAAGGCTATACCAAGTTGAGCAAGGCCATGGACTAACACCATGAGTTGAGCTCACAACTTGCTGTAGCTAAAAGATAATCCATACATCCTTCACCTCATTCACAGCTACCTGCCACTTCCATCTGGTTGGTCCTGGCATCCTCTCTTCCCACAGTGAACTGGAACGACACTATTTTTCCAAATATTTTCTTAACTTTTATGTACTTGACAAGTTAATTCTATTCTGATATTCAGTCTTCAGACAAACAATTTACTTTTTGCTTCATGCTGATCTTCCGAGATACATAGCGAATAATAAGAAATTATATGGTTCCCTTCTCTAAACAGTGATGAAGATAGAAAGTCAAAAATATTTACTTATAGAAAACAGCAGACTGTGGGAAACTAGTTTGTTCACAGAAACCTGTTAAAGCTTCATTACTTAATTTTATTTACTCAATTATTTTGGAAAATACTTTGGAACGATGTGAATAAGAAACAGTATCTAACATCAGCTGATGGAAAAAATTAAGTGACTAAAGAATTATGCTTCCCTTAGGACATTTAAAATGCAAATATACTTCATTTTGAACCATAGGACTTTAATTCTATTATTGACAGAAAACGTTATTCCTTGGGACATTTGATGAAGAGTGCCTTATATAAACTGATATTTTGTAGTGATATTTAAATGATATTTACTGCCTAAGTTTTGTGTATTTTTTTTCTTTTTCCACGCATAACTTACCTTTGATAATTTTTAAAGCAAGCTATACATTTCTTTCTTCACAGAGCATATCTTGTATTTACTAAATAAATTGTAGCATTTGGAAATAGAAAACACTCAAATTTTGAGGAATAATTCACAAATGAAATTGTTCCACAGAAGTTATACAATACTCATCCAGCTTGCATCTAATTAGAAGCAGTCCTAAAACACCTGTCAGGAAGACCATAATGATCTAAAAGAACAGTACATAGCAATCTATCTGTGCATCCTGATCTACCTTTTACTATTAAGCAAAAATAAAAAATAATGTGATAGCAGAACAATTCAACAGAATTAACTAGTGTATTTCAGTTAACTCTTCAGCAAAAGTGATTTATAGAATTTACTGTCATTCAATTTACTCATCTTAGGTGTATCTTTTCTTTAGTTTTTTTAAGGGGCTGTTGGATATGTATTCAAATGGAAGCCTAAAAATAGCTTCCCCCCCCCCCCCCCCAAATGCTATTAGAAAGGCAACTAATCCTCACAATTCGGAAGACAACCTAGATTTACTAATGAAGTCAGGCAACCCTTTTCCTCAATGCACTAGATAACACTTCCAGCCAATGATAAAAAAATATGTTTTTTCTTCACATCCAGCAAATTTTCCTAAACAGGAGACTGAACAGCAAGAAGGAAAGATGTTCAAAAACATGCTGATTTCATCTCCTCTGATAATCAGTTTCTATAAGCACTTCACAGGTTTCATGAGGGCAATGGACCTAAACCACACAAGTGCATTGCAGTTGTCTTCTTCAAGACTTAAGTGTGAAGAAATCACACTTATGAAATATAGTTTATCAGGAAAGGAAATACCACAGCTCTTATTATCTTTGGTGCTATTTGCACAAGTTTATGCATTTTCAATTAATAACCACCCACCTATAGCTTGAAACCTTTTCCCTCTGTACTGAATAAGTAAATGGAAGGAAAAAGAGATCAGTGAAAAAAGAAAGTACTAGCAGTCTAGTCAAAGCTAAAGTAGAAAACAGTATTTTACCATTTGTCAGCTAGGTTATACCAAATGTATTTATCTCTGGAATACCACTTCAGAAAGCATACCAACTCTATTTTCTGCTATGCCACTCAACTACAGCAGCTCTATCTTAATTTCACCCCATTTCTATCTTCCAAAGTGAAATTGGCTCTGAAAACAGAAGCATTTTTTCTTTCTCGCTATTGAGATTCATGGAATTACACCACAGATAACGGGTTGCTTTGCTCTGCATTTGTGATCAAATTCAACTGTACAGATATCACATAGCAGTCAAAAATCAGCTTAGCAGTTGTTAAGAGACTCCTCTCTCTCTCTCTCAAGTTGGTGATTTCAGACAGACTTCCTTTGAATGTCTGGAAGGAGTTAAGTTCTGGGCACATTCTAACAATTTCTTTTAGGAGTCATTGGTACCTGTTAGAATATCTGAGTCCTGTTCTAACCTTTTCAGCATGCCTCTCCTTCTTCATTAAGCTTGTGCACCTTGTGTGGATTACTGAGATCCCTTCTAAGAAAACATGCCAATTTTTCCTCTTGTGTATCGTTCACAGCATGTTGTGGATAGTTGAGAAAGGATTTATTACGAACAGTAACACAGTTTTCCTCTTTCCTCAACTTATTCTTATTTCTCATATAGATTTTTATCCTATTCCCAAATAGATTGCAGTCTAATAACAATGAAAGGAGGACTCTTACCAATCACTCTTGTGAGTGTAGATAACCTTAACAGTTCATGTTGTGTTTCAATCAAGTCCCAGAAAAATGTAAGTTTCTAGAATGCGAAAATAGTTATTATACTACAACTACTCTGATGTCTAAAGACAACACTACCAAGTCTAGGCTGTCTCCAGAATCCAAGATAAAGTTACCTGTGCAGCTTGGTTGTGTGCAGTTGCAACTTTTCTTCTTTCCTTTGATTTAGAACACTAACAAAAACAAATGTTCATGAGGATACATCTGTGGCTAACTTCAGGGCAAGATTCAGCTGAGAATCTAACTAAATCCATCACTGATTAAGAGGCACTCTAAAGGTAAAAAAATTTTCAAGTCCACCTATGTGTATTTCAGAGACTTATTAGACAGCAGAAGTTCCCTTACAAGAGTTCCTCCCCTTATTTGACTGTTCTTTTTAATTGGATATGACATTATTCTCACGCTTTAACAAAAACAATTGATTAAAATGTCAGACATCAATCACCATACCTTTGTACTTCAAGGGGCCAGCCATTTTCCCTTCTGAAAAAAACACCAGTTCCATTATAAGGAGGTTTTCTGTTCAGTAAATAAGCAGCAGATAAGCATTCCAACACTATGGTTTTTCATCAGGATAGCTATTAGAAATCTTTTGTGGCAGCAGACTCACCCTCATTTTTTCTTGCATGCCTCCATTACAGGGGGCATCATAGCACAGACTCACAGATATCACTCAAGTGAGAATGACTGCAACATTTTATTTTCCACTTCATATAGGAAAGAAACTATTCATATTTAGCAACATTATGAATACCTCTTCACAAACAACTTTGGCAACATCCTTCTCAAAAAATCCTAGTGAGGAATTTAACAGCCAAATAGTCCACGAGACTAAAGAAATGCTCTAAACAACCACTCGAGTTCTGCAGCTGAGCATCTCTTTCTCCCACTCTATGACCGCAGTTGTCTAGTTCGCATTAGCAGGATACTCCATTTACTGGTTCCTACCCTCCATACTGATAATTACCTCAGTTGAGCTTATGCAGAAGCTGGTGAACTAGATGTAGATCAGCTGAGCTAATCAAATGCCTTTACACAGTAAAGTGTAAAGCAAATAAAAGTAATGCCTATTTAAATTCTCTAAACTGATGATTATCACTGGGTGTATGTTTTAAATAAGATTTATTTTAGCTGAGTTCAGTTCCTTGCTAAGTCTTGCGTTTGTTTCCTTTTCCATCATTTTTTACATATTGTTTTTTCTTACAGAATAGCCACACTGCAATTAGTGAGTTCTTATGTATCCTAATGGGGTCCCATTTTATCTCTCTTCAGGGAGTAGACTGACTTTCTTTCTATCCCAGATTTTATTGATGAGCTGTTAATTTCATCTAGGTGACAGTGGTGGAAGAGCACTTGCCAACAACAAAAGCAGCTTAATTTCTTCCATATAAAACTTATAAATATATATATATAGTTTTTTTTTCTTCTCATTGCTTTACATGACCTGTATCTAGAAATCACATACTCATGTGCAGCAAGTAGGGCTGCACATAAATGCATCATAAGACATGACACCTCCTTTTTCAGCAAAATAGCTTTTTGAATGAAAGCTTAATATCTGTCTGACATGGGGCAGTGGGAGGAGAAAGAGAATATGACAACTTACTAAAAATTCCTTATCAGAGATGGGATATCTCTCTTTTTTTTTGTATTCAAGTGAGTTTTTTCTAGTCTTTAAAATGTTTTTATAATTTTGTTGTTATTATTTTTAACAGTCTAACTGCTTGGAAATACTATTCCCTGAGAAATAAGCAGAAAGGGAAAAAATGTGTCTTTCTAGAGGGTATTTTTTCCCATTTTCTAAGGACAGCAGAGCTGCATATAATCATTTCACAGAGCTAGTGGTAAGGCTATGGTATTTTAAAATCCAGGGAGGTACCATAAAGGGCTGTTCTCATGTTGGTGACTGGCCTCTATCTTCTCTCAATCTCTAATTTCTTTTCCAGTCAGTGCCAACACTGATGACCGTTAAGATGATGTCATGATCCTTTATGTCTGTTACTGCATGCTTCATTTCCCCTGGGCTGTTGAATGAATTTTCAGTATCTATGAATAATGTTTGACATAAAGGCTATTTTTCTTACAGTGCATGGAGATACAGATATTCACCAACCAAAAGTAGTGTATCAAGGGAGGATAATCTTTCCTTCTTGGAGAAGCCTCTTCTTTTTTTCCCAATTTAGATTTTAAAGAGGCAGCCAAAAGTGAAAAAATCCAAGCCAAACCACAGTCATTCATCAGGCTACTATCCCATGTTAGGTTTTTGTTTTTTTTTAACATCTCTGTTATAGTGATGAGTTTGCAGATTATTCATATTTTATGATGATTTTTGTGTTTAATTAATTTTGGAACAATTCTTAGGCCAATTATTTCACAAACCATGTGGAAAAACAATCTTTTTTTTTTTTTTTTTTTTTAATGAGCTTATTCATATTCTGTTATTTCTAATGCTTGTAAGTTACAAGAGCTGCCCTAAAAGTAACGTGTACTATTTTATTATGTTGGCCCACAACACCAGAAGTGGATGTTGATGATATGGCAGAAGAGGTTTCATGTTCCCACAAATATCCCTTTACATGTTGTAGCTATGTGACAGATAGCAGCAGAGGGGCAGTCTGACAAAATTGTGTCAAACACGGAAGTGCTTATGAAGCAAAGGGGGGTACTGAATTCCTCCATGTGGAAATGATGGCACCCATTGACATTCATCAATTCTTGTTGAACGTTTACGGAGAGCGAACAGTGGATGTGAACACAGTGAGGCGGTGAGTGGTGGCAACAACAATGTGTAAGACAAGCCACATTCTGGATGGCTGTGAAGATTTTTGTGAGCGCAGCATGCAGTTTGTTGCTGGTGAAAATGTACTGTAGTGACTATGTTGGAAAAGAGTGTTTTGTAGCTGAGAATTTGCTCTATCAAGTACTGTTACTGTGAAGCTCTGAAGAGAACCCAGAATTCCAGTTACAATCATGATGTGAAGTTCCAGCCTTTGCATTCGATTCTGGCCATTGCATTGAAGTCTTGTAGATGGAGAAGTTGATACCAAGATTTCTGTTTAAGAATATTAGGTTATAAAACATGGTTGGTTACTGTGATTACAATGCAATGTAATGCATGTAATGTGTAAATGCAATGTGATTACAATTAAACTTGCGCATACACAATGTGTATACAATATATAAAATTATTTATTTGTAAATTATAGACAAGAATTTAGACAACAAATCATCATTTTTACAAGCAAAAAATGGCCACGACTTTTAATTCTACTTCAAAATAATTAGTTTTCAGAGGAAGACAAATTTAAACTTCAAGAAGATTTAGAAGCCTAACGTATATACATATTTGGTCAAGAAGGATCTGTATGTCTAAGTCCTCATACTAACATGCCTACCCACTGAGTAATGAATTGAGCAATGCACAGTGATCAAACATAGGCTAATTTTCACATGGTGAAATCTAGCATTCATTCTGAAGTGCTTCCAGTTTTGAAAATGAGGTGCTTGAATATTCATCAGGAAATAGTTCTGCTTGTCTTTTTCCTCAACTTTCATTGATTGTATAGGTGATTCAGCAGTATAAATGGTGATAATATTCTCTCCTAACTTCAACCAAAACTGACCAGGAAATTTGTACTGATACTTGAAAATGGTGAGGTCTGATTTCAAGGCACTTATTTCCTTTAATATCAATATATATGCATTTAATTCCCAAGAGAGATGAGTGTTTACCCTGCTGTTAGAATATCTCCGATGGTCTAAATATTAGTTAAAATATAAAATTGAGTGCTCAAGTTTACTTTTCTTCATCGATAATAATTTTTTCCAGCTGGCTTAAATTGATTCAAAAATAATTAAACTCTGAGGATGGAGTAAGGAGTAGAAAAGGGAAAATAATCCTCCCATTTTGTCAAAATTTGCAGGGTACATTGTATATCCTTTGCATATCAAATCGTTCTCTAAATATACACTTCATTTTCATAACCCAGTCTTTACCGCGTGTAAGTTAATGTGTAATTAATTAAAAAATAAAATCCTTTTTTATTCTTAGAACAACTTTATCCTGTATATATTTTTAATTCCACAGCTTTAAGGTAGACTTATCTGAAAAATGATATCTCCTCTTGGTGTTTTTCACTTAATCAGTACTGATCTTTGATAAAAGTTCAAAACTGAAAAAAATAAAATCTTTATAATACTTTCTTCTCTGACACATTTGTGCAATCTGCTCTAGACCTGAGGTTAGATCCAAAGTTCTCTGAAATATTTTGAATTATTTTCATTGGTATCCTTGGGATTTGCACTGAGCAGTGTGTGGAAGCCTGGATTGGTACAGCTGAAGACTAAAGTAAAAATGAAATAAAACTTCGGTCTAGCCTTTACCAATAAATAAATAAATAAATAAAATTGCAAACAGCTTGATGATCTTTTTTGGCTTTAAATTCACTTCTTGAGTTTTTGGCACTACAGGACAATACAGACAACTAATATATTGGATAACATTGAATTATGCATTTCAGTTGAGACACATTTCAAAGTTAAGGAGCCAGTAGAGGTTGCTCCAAGCATGACAGAACACAAGGAAAGATCAGGTTCACTAAGTATTTAAAAAACAGATGCAAGCTTCTAACCAAATATATTAAGGTAAATGTGATTCAGTTTGTTCAAAGAGCAATTAAATACATAAAAAAATCTCTGAGCTATTCAGCACAAAGACATTTATATATATAAAACACAGAGGCTAATCTCCTCACAGCCATTTTAAAGTTCCTTTCTGCTGCTGCAGCAGCTTTGCAGTTTCTCAAGCAGTTGTTACTGTGAGTAAAGGATCATCCAAATCACATTTCATAAGCAAAGTCATGGAAGAGAGACATCAGCATGTTTGAAAATGAGTTTTTCTGGAAGAAATTGATATGTTTTTTGGCTTGTCAATTAGTAATGATTTTCCATGAATAGCAATAAACACCTTCCCCAACCCCCCCACTGTCTCAGACAGTGAGGACTGGAAGTGCCTTTTCCATGTAGGTTTTTTGTTTTATATTCTACAGATGTGTCATTAAATAAGTCTTAACAGTAGCTTTAGACTTTGGCATACATTCCTGCAGCCACATCATCTATCATTTATTATGTATTACTTTTTCCACACATCTCTTGTCTGAGTTCTTAATTCTTTTCCAATGACAGAATACACAAATGGTAGTTTATCATATGATTCTGTAGAGTAAAAGAGCTAGTTTCTGTGAACAAGTATACATCTTGTTTATCTAAGATTTTAGAAAGATCTAATGAGTGAATGGATAGGTTCCTATTGCTTGAATAAGGTACTGTGTGCCAGACATGAGAACCATGTTATCAGAAGTAAGTCAGTAATGTACAGTAATACAGAAGATGCCAACAACATAGCTACTTGCATTACTAATGAGTTACTGACAGACCCTCCAAAAGGATTTTTTTATAAAGAGCTTCTTTGTAGCAGCAATCATAACATGAGAGTATCAAATGTCCTTGAGGAAATGAATTGTTTCCACGTAGAAAAAAATAATCAATACAATAACGTCTAAGAGGACATAAAAATAAACATGTGAAAGATTGTTAAAAGAAAATTCAAAGGAGCAATAGAAAAAAACGAAATATTTGCAAGTGATATAAGGTTTGATATTTGCAAGGTAAACAGCAATTTTTTATGAAAGAAAATACTGTACTACAACCATTGAAGTTCTGTCAAAGTTATACTGCAGAGTAAAGGAAACTGTAAGATGTTAAGAAGAAATCCTTCAAAATTTTGAATTCAAGTCTGAATGGAGAAAACAGAAAAACAAACAAACAAAACAAATAACACACAAAAAAAACAGAACCTAAATACTTTGTCAAGGTAAATACAAAACTGTGCTTAGTCTGATCATAACCAAAGTTTTGAGGAACAATTTACTAAAGGCAAACAAAAAGGATTAATAGTGCTTCATCACAGAAGAAAGAGATCTTGCCAGAGAATACTGGGATGGTAAATGACTGACATATGAAAAAAAGATTCACAAAAGATAAATCCATGAAAATAACAACTAGATGATTTTTTTTACTCAAAGTGAAGGTATTTAGAGAGATTCCCACACTGAAGTCTTCTTTTACAAGAACTGACTATGAGGAACTATCTGGAATTACAGAGATGTTTGAGGAAGCTTTGGAAATAATAAAATAGATAAACTATAATAACTTACGAAGTCTGGAATTTGAAAGAGAAAGTAAATAAGAATGGACACACCCCAGTTTAGCAGATTTTTGTGTTGCAGGAATGGAAAATGGTGACTTCCATATCAATACAGCAATTGCAAAGTAAAATAAGGATGAAGACAGTAGACAAATGCATAAATATAATCTTGGAAAGAAAAGCCAATACATCTTGTGGAAGGAAGTTATACTTCCTTATTTATTCTGAGTAATGTCAGAATGGAACACATGGAACTAAACATGGAACTAAGGATGACAAGTTTGATTCTTTTAGGATTTTATAACCACTTTTAACATGATTATTCACAAGTGAGTTCTAAAATTTAAGTCAAACAATGTGACAATGTAGCCCAAAGATCTGAGGTACTGTGAGATTATTTCACATGTTCCCTAGCACATGACTGGAGGAGAGAAAGTGGAAAATGGAGAAAAGGTATTGTTCTAGCCTGTAAAACAATTTTTTTTTTCTAGAAATTAATACTGTCAAGTAAAAAAATAAAAGTTATGGTGTAAGAGAAAATCTGATTTGGAATTTATAATTATTTGAAAGAAGGGAGTAAAAGATACAGAGAAAATGCTAGGTTTCCCCCTGGAAGCATTCTACAGGTTGAATCAGTAATAACAAAAGGTATGGTACAGGCACAAACTGCAATTCAAGAAGTCCCTAAACAATTGCTAGAGTGACACTGTTTTAAGGCTCTTGCTTCACTTGTACTTGGCTTTAGGAACATTTATTCACCCCTATTATTTTACTTAGGACATTAACACAACACGGGCTGGTGGTCTGCTGTAGGATCTCTGTTATTTCAATGTTCTACAGAAGCAAACAAATTGCAAAAGCAGAAAGACACTTTTCCACTATCTGCTCACAAATTAAAATCCACATATATGATCACTAGAGTCAGATTATGATACCTAAAGATCACTTTATTTTCGAGAAAACAATTCTGCAGTCTTCCTGAAACTGCTTGCTCTTTAGGGATTGTGAATTTAAATTCAAGCTCTGTAGAACTTCTTAGGATAAAATATGATATCTTCCAAATATTGTTTTGCCTTTACGGGTGAAAGGATCGCTGTTAATGACATTTATGGGTTTGAGACTCCCTCCCTGTCTCACGTGGGCAATGTTTAGTTGATTGCACATCAGTTTTACCAGAGCCCATCTTCAGTGGAGGTAACTGTGTCTGAGAAGTCTGTGCAGACTGAAAATGTGTAGATATTTGTGAAGTCCTGCTTGTCCTCAGGAAGCTTCTACTGCTAGCAGACCAGGAAGACGCCATGTGAACACTTTTAAAGTTTGTGAAAAGTATCTAATTTCACTTCATTTGCTGGTATCTCCCAAGTCTTTACCAGATTCACATGTTCTTATATTTCAATTCTTTTTATTTTTGGAAGCAACTGAGATATTAGAGACTGAGGTAGCAGCTTCAGTTCTTTGGTGTATTGTTGTAAGAACTGTTTATTTTAAAATAATATAATTTAGAAGATCTTTTACATGGTCACTGTGTTAACAAATTTGGATTTTGACTGAATTATTCAAATGTAATTGAGTTACATTGTTTTGATCTGAATAATTGAGTCCAATTGAATCATCTGTAATTCTAATGCCACAAAAGTATCCAGCCAATCTTTGAACATGGATTTAGTGGAGCTTGGAGTCAGATGTCTATGAATAATGCTGTTCCTCGCTCTCACTTTCTGTCAGTAGCTAGTCCCTTTTCAGTCAATTTGATTATACTGGTAGACTCCCCTTACGTGAAGGTTCAGTGAAAGCTGATACTGGTTGTGCAGGGACTGCTTTGTTTCTCCACCACCCAGTGCTATGTGAGACCTCTCCCACAGCACCTTATTGCCTCATGCTCCCACTGGTCCCATGGAGGGAGGTGCTTTTTTCCAAAACAGTTTTTGTTTTGCTCCTTTAGCAGTCAAAATTCTGTGGGCACATTTTGCCCACAGAAATCTTCTCAGAATCTTCACAAAGAAAGAATAAAGTGTTCTAAAACTTGAATATTTCTAACATGACCTTGAAGCTCACTTTTGGTTACAATGTCCAAATTTTACTGGTCAGAGATTTAGATCAAGTTCACTGGGTTAACTTTCCTTTGATTTTAAGAGGAACATGTTTTTCTGAGCATCCATTTGACATTTCATGTTTAATGCATATTTTCTGGCTTAGGATACACTGGATATATAAACATAACTGACATTTGCTTTCTTCTGAATTAGTGGGAGCCAACACTGCTGCCCTGACAACACCTAAGTGGAATCAGTCAGATATTCCACAGAACAACATTCATGTGGCTCATGCAATATTCTCTAATTCCAGAAGAGGTAACCTTAGATGCTCCTTTTAAACACACATGACCCCTTCCTTAAATAAAACGTATTTTTCCTTGCCAAAAGCATGCATATTCGTTACATTTGCTTATTCGTTTTTTCCAGATGCTATATTTCATTTGAAGCAAATAAGCCTATCCAGGACATTGGTGTTTTTCAACCGTAATCCTTTTACTTATTTTATCTTAGATAGTAAGACAATGCACCTGGTACATATTATTGCTTTGCTGATTCTGACTTGGGACAGAAACATTACAGGAATGTGGTATTTTTGGTAAAGACATTTTTTCAGACAACGTTAAAGAATCTGGACTGAAGAGAAGATATGTAGGGGGAAGAAATGTGAATAATTGAAGTGTCAAGTCCAGACTGTTTCATTATTAGTATAAGGACAGATTTAAGTCTGTTAAGTGCAATTACAGCTTAAACCCAGAATATCTACACCTTGCTACTGTCTTATGTCTTAAGCCTCTTGTATGGCTGGTAGGAGCAATCACCCATGTCTTCAGAAACAAACCCTGTCCCTAAGGATATGTACAAAAATCTGTCTTTCTTTTTTCTTTCATGCTCTACTATGAAATCACAGTTCCCTTACAACCTATCTCAAATATTTCATCATCTGATTTACCAGTAATTTTTGAGACTCTTGCAAGATCTGGTCTACGGGACCGGATAAGATATTTAACAGTCTGTTTTTAGGATTTGCACTACAAAAGAACAGTTTCAGGTATCTGCACTTTTAATAGCAGGTGAAATTCAATATTTAGCTATGCGATGAGATGAGAAAATAATTCTAAATGGGTTACTGTTGTCAGAATTGTGTTGTCAGAATCGTGGTCTCACTTTGGATAATTCACACATTCAATGAACACCTTGCAGCTGAGTGTGTGATTGAGCTGTAGTAAGACTTCTGTGTGAAGGGCTCTTGGTGAAGCATGAGAATTGTAACTCTCCTTTCTTAAAAATATTTGTAAATTTTTCTGGCCTGGGCAAATTATTAGTGGTCATTGGATTGGGATCAATTTTTTCATGATTTCAGTACTTAGGGGTGACAAATGCTTTTTCATCTCTTATTTATGGCTGCAAATTATAATGCTTTGCTGTTTGTTTGTGCTGGGTTGTTTTATTATTATTGTTATTGCTTTCATTTTTTTTTTATGGTAAGAGTGGGTGCTTGCCATGCTTGATACCATGTTATTATTGGCAAGAATGATTCCTAACACATGGTGTTCACAGTAGTGGTCTCATTCTGTGGTCTCTCACACAGCAATTGTCTGACAGAACAGCATCCAGTTTTCTGCATTTGCTTTGGTATTTGTTTCATGAAATGCTATCTTATATTGTCTGTGTGGGGACCTTCTACTTCTCTCCATCTGTCCTATTTTCGCATTTAGTCAGGCCAAATGCTAGAAGACAAAAAAATTATGTCTTTTCTCTCAAATGATAAACTGTTTGTGTGCTATTAATTTCTCTCAACAATCTAGTGATTTATAGAACATTATGGAGTCTTTTTTCTTCTGAAGTTTCCATCTGACCACTTAGACTTAGTCACAACCATGTCAACCACAGCAATTCAGGAATGATTCATGTCCCTTGCATGCTCTGAAGCAGTGATTTCCATTTTTCCCACCAAGAGGAGAAGTCACAGGGCTTCTGTCTCTGTGACTGCAATTATAAGAACCAGTTTGCTGAATGCCAGACTCCAGCTTTTGCTTCGCCCCACGGCTAGAAGAAACCCTGCCATTAAGTTGCCCTTCTCAGTGCAGTGTCATGTGAAGCTTAGTGGAGATGATTAAACTGAGCACTGGCTCATTTGCCTTTTGGTGCCTTCTATTTCTCATTCTTCTATTCATCTTAGTGCACCAAGCAAAAGAGTTGTTACAGGTGGTGCAGTATGAGACAAGACAGTTTTCAGGACAGCTTTGTCCACATAGTGGCAAAAGAAGGGCCAGAGCTGGATAAGACTGCTCCAACAGACAGCTGTCCTTGGTCCAGTTGTGATTCTCTCTCCACAGTAATGTCTAACATTTGGGTCAAGTACAAGACCAACTCCAAAAGTACCTCTGGCCATCAGTGATGTTAAGTCAATTTTATTAAATTTCTTACTTCTCCTGAGCTATGTTGTGGTTATTCATAGCAATCAATAATGTTATGGATGGGCTTTGGATAGTGTCAGTGCAGAGGGATACAGCTGAGGAAAGCTATCTTCTGCTCTTCTTACAGTCAGCAGACACAGATCAACTGCCCTGCTTTAGAACTGTTCTTTGGGATGAAACATATCTTGGCCCTGCCCATTTCTTTGTATCAGCCTGCAAAGACTGGCTTGGATGTGGTTTGAATATCCCGAAGAAGTACGAGTTTTATTGGAATAACTTCACTGACTTAACAGCAAGATGACATCAGATAACCTGGTCTTCTCTTTACCCCTTTGTGTTCTTGTCACATTTCCTAAAGGTGGTGATTTTCCAGATCCCGTGAGGAAAAAGTTTTGGGGACATAAAAGGGAAAAGGGCACATCGCTGTTTTTTCAGGGATAGTTTCATGCTAATTTGGCTTCTGAAACTGGTGCATGACTATAAGATCCCCAAAATACCACTGCTAGCTCAAAGAAATTTGTGGGAACACACAGACAGGAAAGGAAGGGAGAAGAAACAAATAGTAGTCACATAGACTTTTCAACATCATTCCAGTTATATTGCTTGCTGTGGAATAGATTGCCCATAACAGTCTTATAAATGAATATTTCAGTGTAAACACCTTCACAGTCTCATATATAGTGGCAACTCAGGAATTTTGGTGTGGGCAGAAAAGCAGCTGTCTCTGCAGAGTGACTGCCTTCAGGATTGACTGGAGAAGAATGAGAAAGTGAAGTTTTGGGTCTGAGTGCCATCAAGCTTACTACATGGACCTCAGTGGAGTTACATTAATTATTCCCCTTCATGACATAGCTCTAACACTGTTTGTGTTTGTACTATCTGTTTTTTTCTTATTTATCTGCTATATAGAAAGAGAATTTCACTGAACTTTTCATTCTTAAACTATTTTTGAGCTGTTTGAGTAAGTTTGTCTAGTTTGAGTAAAGGGACAAAGAGTTGAAATTAAGTGATGTTTTCCACTAAGAGGGAAAGTCACAATGTCATATGGATTTGCTTAAAATGAAGGAATAGTAATTCACATGTATACTTTATAGTCTGTGTGCTAAAGCTTAGCACAGCCTTCCTCTAAATCCTGACATGTGTTTTTTTCCTAGCAGAACAGAACCTAAATACTTGGTAAGTGGTGTAATGCAGTGGTAAAATGATAAAACTCATATTCAGCTAAAATTATGCTTTACTACCCTCTTGTTTCTTTTGGCTCTGGCGAAAAGAACAAAGAAAAAAATGGAAAAGAAAGTCATAATGAAAATAGGGAATTGGGGTGCCAGACAGAGGATGTGACCTGTCAGAACAGTGATCTCAGGAGATTGCTCTAGGAATTGCAGCCAGGTTGGCAGCTACTGTTTGTAGCTTCTTGCTCCAACATCACATAGAGGTTCCTAAAGGCAAACAGAGATTTTTTTTGCACTGAGTTTTAACTTGAGTGATCCTGATTCCTTTTAAGAAAAGTGTTTTCTAGTCACCTCCAGGCACAATCTTATTTTCTGCTTCAACACATGCTGCATCAGTGATGAAGACTGAAAGCATTTTGGTGTCTTTCTTGAGTGTATTATTGTACTGTTGCCTTAGCAGTTTCAAACTGAACTGGGCAAAAATTTCAAGGAAAACATTAAAGCCTAGCAGAAAGATGTGGAATTAAGAACTGCTCTTAAGCCTGATGAAGCCACAGTAATTTTGTTAGTCAATTGATCAGACTGGAAATGACTGACCTGGTCTATTCTACCATGAAACAGAGATTTTCAAAAAAGGGAGGAAGCAAAGGGGTAACAAAGGTTTTTTAACATGGCTTAATGCGTCAAATGAGCCTTAGCATTTGTGATACATGTGCAGTCCTGTGAAGCCCTATTCACAGAGGACCTAGACTCTCTTAAGAGATCTAATCCTAAAATTCTAAAGTGTTCCAAAACATTTCTTCTTCCAGGCACCAACAACAGCTTTTGCAGGTAAAAGTTGTTCTGAAGCATGCCCATTTTCTCCTACCCTCAATGCGTTTTCCAACATTTTCAGTGCAAACAAACACTGCACAAACATCTTCCCAACCCCTCCTCCCGCAAAAATGGCCGTTTAAATTATGCAAACACATTCTAAAGTTAGCATTTAAGTACTAAGTACTTTCTGAATCATCCATCCAATAAAGAAAAATGGAAATGTGAACAAGATATTTTGGGGGAAATGTTATCAATGAGGTAATTTTAAAATTATCTGGAGATGTGTTTTTCCATATTCCATTGTTAAGAATAACAATAGCTGCCTCTTGAGAGCTGATAATAAATAAGATGCTATTGCACTCACTAGGCTTTGAAGAAAAATGCCCTTCAAATTCACTGCTTTCTGCTTTTCTGAATAGAAAATTTCCCTGTCTGGATACAGACTGACTTAAACGTCATGAAGATATGCATTTATCTATCTAGTGGTTTTAAAGAATAATTTCTGAAGAGGCTAAAGAGCAATAAACTGAACAACACTGAATGAAAATGGATTTTCAAACCTCAGAAGTGAGAATATGACTCATCTGAACAAAATATGCTTATTGTTTTTGTATTAGGTGTTTTTTTCTTTAGCCTTTCCTTATCTTCTTTAGCCTTTTTATGGATAGGCCAAAGCTCATTAAGTCAATGCACATAAAGAAGAAATTACACTCCCTCTTTTCTGAACTGACAAAAAACGGACATTAGCATTGTTTTCAAGAATTATGCTTCAGTGTGCCCTTTCATGTGTAAAGTACTAAAACAGATCAGTATCAACTCTCTCTACGGAGGAAGAGAGGAGACACCTTAGGCTAACTTAGCTAGCAGCAAGTATGTGTAGTTGGGAGGTCAACATCTAAGTCTTTGCTTTGGCCCCCACCGCTCCACCACAAGCCCCACAGCTAAGCTGCCACTTTCCCATTGTAAAATAAACCCACTCAGTTATGTTAGTTTTGGAGACGGGTCCTTTGACAAACCTTGTTCTTTTGATAGATTTTACTCTTTGGGGAGAGAAGAAAAAGAAAGTAATTAAATTAGCAAGTTGGCAAGCTGCAGTGGAAAGGAAATAATGAAGGGCTGTGCCCAAGATAGAACAACACACCTATTTCATCTGTGCCTATTTTTGAGCTGTCATTTACTTTGATTTATAACCACTCTTTTGAAACATTTTAATGACGAGTATGTAGTTTGCTCCAAGGTTTGAAATAGCATGCATGTCAAAGCCAATAAATATCACACCTTTAACTCAGACAATAAACCACACTCACCCAGAGAGGGCCTGCATTTTTAATTGATTAAGTTTGTGTGAGAAATTCCAAGGGAAGGAGCAGTCTTCACTAAAGTGCTGTCCTCTGGCCACTGACAGAGGATGTCATTTATAAGAAAAACATATGTGCCTGGACCCTACCAGGAAAGATTCCCTGCTTAGTGTTAACATGATACATCATATTTTGGAGCACTGTAGTATGCCTTTAAGATCATACCAAAAACAGTTACCAGTCTTATTATTACAAACAGTAAATTTATGTATAGTATACCAGAGCCAGATCCACAGTATAAGTGTCCAAAAGAATTGTTAGCTTCTTTTTATTGAGTAAATAGATAATTGCCATTGATCATTGAGGTCAGCAGGAGACTATATTGTAGAGACTTAAGAGACTAAATGGCTTACCTGTCTGGTAAAGAGATTCAGTATTTTTCATGCCTATGTCCCTGGCTCAGAGGTATCTAATTCTAATACTACACAGAAGTCATTATTATCTCCTGTTGTTTAAAGGGCAGCTGCTATGAAAAAGATTAGGTGATCTCTATTTCTACTTTTAATGGACAAATAAGCATATGTCAATCGACACTCAATTGGTAAAAAAAGGGCAAGACAACCTGAATAAAATAAGGGCCACATACATGTCCCTCTCATTACCACTGTTGAACCAAACCTCTCTTTGTATTACTGGAATGTTTGCATAAGCTTTATTACTTTCCCATTTCCAGACAGCACTCCAGCCTGAGTTGAAGAAATACCACAAGAAAATCTGCTCTTACTAAATTTCCAG
This sequence comes from Perdix hodgsoniae, assembly GCA_035772895.1. NCBI lineage: Eukaryota > Metazoa > Chordata > Aves > Galliformes > Phasianidae > Perdix > Perdix hodgsoniae. The sequence goes on along the minus strand of JAPSGF010000056.1, from coordinate 1,325,065 downwards.
ATGCTTGAAGAAGGTTGGCCTGGGAATTGCAGTGTATCCATCAGACTTCTTCCCTCTTTTTATCTTTATAGTCCCCATGATGCTGATAGATAACTGTCTTCCAGATGTAGTAAGCAATGCAGGTATCACCTTTGCAGAGCTGCACTGTCATCTATCTGTCACCTAGCAACGAAGGAGGAGAGGACTGAGGACTGAGGGCTGTGTGGGTAATAAGTTGCTAGATATCGCCCTCCAATTCCTTTATCCCCCCTGAAATGTAGTTTCAAGTTTTAAAAATGAACAGTTGCAGAGATGTTGCAAGAACGAGCAGAGAAGAGCATTCTGATACATTATAGATGAAAAATGTAGCTTCCAGAGTGCAGGTTAGAATAGTGGTGGAAAACATAGCTTAAACAGCAGGGTGGAATGGCTTGTTTTAAGCTGGTTAAAACAAGAAGTTTGAGAAAGGGCTTTGGTTTCAGCAGCTGTATACCTTATGTCCTCCAGTTTGGCCTTTCCAGAAAGTATCTTTCCTTCTTTTTCTGGTGAAATAGGAGATTAAATAGAGCTGAGGTGAGGTGTGGAAATCAGACAGCAAGTCAGGGTCAGAAGGAGCAAAACTCCAACATAGCTCCACCAAGACCAAGGATGAGAGTTGCTTGAGCAGTCCCCAAGGAAAGAGGTGTTAGATGTGTCTAAGGCCTTCCCATAAACACTGCATGGATGAGCTCCCTCAATATCACCACTGCGCTGTATGAGTATATAAGAAAAACACAGTTCATCTATCCACTCTTGCAAGTACCACATCACCTGTGGTCATCTGCCAAGCGTATCAGTCACCCTAAGATTAGATTTCTGAGTGCCTGAGAGATGACAAGATGGAGCCATTCCAAAAATGTTTCTTTCCAGGATTTGCATAAAGATTTAACCTGGTAACCACCCTAGAGTGTGGAAGTGCAGGATTGTTTCCTACTCTTTCATTTTTAAATGCAATAGTTCTCTGTTTTTATTCTTCCTGGATATTTTGGAAATAGATGGATTCTGCTCATTCACTCCCAGAGACATAATTAATCCTATAAACGCCTAATTCAGAGTCAAAATTCAATGTATTGTATGTACAATCTATAGATTCATAAGAAGACTGTGGATCATGCCTAAGATCAACCTGTGGCAAATTTTTGGAGAACAAATGTTGCAGAACCAGGATTCCAGCTACAAAAAGACTGTTCTGGAGCAAGTAAATCCTCAGATGGTGCAAATGGCTGCTCTTCTGAAGGATGCATGGATCCTCAGTCACACTTCATAGCCCTCCCAGCCACACTGAGTCACCAGCATGATTCAGAGCAGCCTTGGTACAGTGCCCTGAAACCTATCCTTTGCCCACCTGCACAGCCTCCTCAAGTTTTGTGATGCTTTTACAACCTGTCAACAAGTAATATTTAGAACTGTTGACAAATCACAATAGGAACTGTTTTCTGCCTTTAAATAATGATACTCATACAGAACTTGGCACTTGCTCTGATGTTATTTCAGGAGTTCCACTTCTAGTTCCAACTTAAAACCAAGAAAAGCAGAAGTGGAAATATATTTTTAATAGTTGATCGAGAATTTTCAGACCTTGACATGACTTCAGATTGAATCTAACTTGCCAAATTTGTTATAAAGTTTTGAACCTGTTTAAAAGTTTCACAGGAATGAAAGACATCACTGAGTAGTAGTTAGAGCAGGCTATACAAAGTGAATGTTCTGAATCATTTTTCAGATATGTTCCTGTTCCTTGGATAGTTGCGTACCCAAATAAAAGCTCTGAAACTGTTCCTAAATAAGCATATTGGAAATAAAAAATACAACTCTATTTTGCTTAATAAATTCAGTATATTATCATGATTATTTAATACAGATCCTAATAGCAAAGCTTCAAAAGGCAATATAAAGGTATTTGAACAACAAACAAAAGTCATGTTAAATATAAATTACATAAAGGCCTGAATCCAGCTAAGCACTTAAACATATGCATAACTTCAAGCAGTAAGTATTAATGTCTCTCACAGACATGATGTTATGCATATGCCTAAGTGCTTAACTGGATTGGAGCCTAAATTCACTAAAGCAATAAGGACTAAATCTCTAATTTTTGCACCTTTGTTAAATATTCATATGAATATTCTTTATATTTTTTATCATTTGCATGAAAAGAAAATGTATTTCAATATGATATTTGTGAGCATGTCCATGTTCGTGTGCTTGTCTGTATGTCTGTTTACTAGGCATAATTTTCAAAATGTTCTCCATCATTTCTGATATAAATATTTTTCAGGCCACTTCCACCTTACTGCAAGAAGCACCAAAAGATTTTTTTTCTTAGAATTTTCCTACGAAAAGGGATGCATGAATCTCACCATTGTGTTCATAAGACACAATACAATCCCACATTTCAGTGACTGAAATGACACTACTCAGCCTTGATTCAAAAGGCGTTCAAGTTTGTTCGTGCAGCACTCTTTTCAGCAGGGCTTATTGTCTCGCACATAGCAGAGTGCTTATTGAAGCAGTCTGCCCAATCATATCTGGATGATAATTCCACTTCCTTAGGAGAGTGCATGGAGAGCATGCAGTTGATCAGCAGTCATGTAGACATAGATGCAGTGTAACACTAGCATTAGTTCTAAATTTTCAAATCACTTCAGAAGAGAACCATATTCGTATGTGTGACATCTATCCAAGCATATAGTATATGTTAAAATAAATTTAACATAAACTGATATATTTTTTTTTTTTACAAAAATATGAAGTCTGTATTTCTGTGGCTTATTGCTTTGAATTCTATTATTTTTTTACAATGAAAATAGTGTCAATTTTCCCTATTTACTGTAGTTAAATGCAGAACAAGAAGGGAGACATTTACATTCCTCGTAACTTACTTATTCTACGACATCTGAAATATCTCCAGTGATGAAATTTGTCGAGTTGACTATAAGAAATAAGAAAGGCTTTTACAGAGCTAATTTTAATTAAGGCAAGCTAAAAATCATCCTACAAAACAAACCTATCCAAAATTATTGTACAAACCTACATTCTTGCTCATGATGCTTATATGAAAGAAACATTCACAGAAATATACATACCCTTTCAAGTAAACAGTAATGATCTGCAGAGAGCTAAGGTTAGGATTAACTAATTTTATCTACAGATTTACAGAATAAAATCCCCATTTGGGAGGAGCAGAGAACAACATGGAACATCTAATTCATTATTCCCCTGTATGTACAGAGATAATAAGCATGCTCAGAATTATATATACTCTTGATTGACCATTCAGAAAGGGCACTAGAGCTGGAAAATGTAAGAGAAGGACATGTAGGATGGCCACAGTTCCTCATTTCTGCATGGGCTTCAAATCAAAGTTGTGTTTCATACATTATAAATAGATTTGTAATTTTTTTCCTCAAGCAAGTCCTCCATTTACTATTGGTAGCTGTTTATTTTATCAGAACGTGTTTCAGAAGATATTGAACTCTGTGGCAATTATTGTGTCCAACTGAAACACAATATAATCTTCAGTGCAAATGATCTTGCTAATTTACAAACTCCTGACATTCCTTCTAGCAGAGATGCATTTAAAAATGAAACCTCCAACTCCTGGAAAATGATTGTATCTTAAACATTTTTGTTCTGATTGCAGCACAGCAGTATATTGTTCAAATTTCCAGTTTACAAGGTTCTTTCTTGAATTATCTTGCCTGCTCTATTAGAAACCTGGAAATATCTTAGTCTAGAATGACCTTAGCTGCAAAGCCTGCATTGCTTTTATGCCTCTCTGTGTAAATAAGGTTGCATTTGCAAGTGGTTGCTGAATGGAATTTCTATGATTCCTTTCCAGAACTCTGGCTGAAGTCTTTCCCACCCTCTTCCCTAGGGCTCTGCAAATATCATGTGTGTAAATCGGTAACCAAAAAATAATAAATAAATAAATAATAGAACACTTTTGTTTTCATTTACATAGCATTTAATTAAAATACAGTAACCTTAAACAATTATCGAAGGTATGCTTGTGTCTTGAACCTAGGAGTAATGATAGCATCTCTGGTGTCTTCAGGAGTACCAAAAACAGTATATTCTGATACACATTCCAAAGCCCTCACAATAATTCCACCATGCACTATACCCTTGTAATTGGTTTTAGAGCCACTTCCTCTACTTCCATTATGAGTACTTCTTTTCACTGGCACCAAAAACTTTCATTGCTGTGATTACCATGAAAAAAACTTACGTTTAAATTGTTTTTGTTTGGAATTATAAAAATAAAATTAAACTTGCAATAAATGTTCATGAGAACATTAAAATGATAGTAGTTCACAATACCATAGGTGTACTAAAGGTACACAATTTCCAGCAATAACAAAAGACTGAGTTTGTTGAGTGTTTTCCAATCCTAAATTCCTATATTAGAAACATACAGTACAGTGTAGATGTCATGAATTTAAACTTAGCAAAAGTCTATAATCTACTCAAACTTCATGCTCCAATAGATTCAAAAAGCCATTCCTGAAATGAAAATATGAAGTACTCAGTATTTAATATACTTTAGAGATAATTACATATTTCTAAAATTTTTTCTTTCTTTTCCTTTCTACCTTACAACTCCCACCTAGATTTACTGAAATTCATATGATTGAATTAAGTAGATAACAGCCAACATGTAATGAACAGTTATGGAAGCTTTTATTTCCCAATTGGCTGACATGTAAGGCAGCACTGATGGTCTCCTCCAGCTTCTTATCCAGGCACATCTTAGGACACCTTTTGTCCTCCAAAAACTAAGTGCTTCCCTGGTAGATTTCTCACAAGTTTTTTTCTTAATCTAAAGCGCCAACCCCTTTGCCTGCTGCAGAAGTCCCATCCAAGTTAATATACTGTGAATAACACTATTGAGTTACTTCTAAGAACCTATAACCAACTGATGTCCTGAAAAAGAGGGAAAGCTTCTATTTTTCTTGCATTTTTCTTTCCTTTTTTCTCCATCGTCTGTTTTTACAAACCTACAGAAGACAAGAAATAATTTGGTTGCTGGTATAAACCTACACCGATGGAAAAGCTTGTATTAAAAACAAATCAAAATACATATATATATACATATATTTTTGATAATTCAACATTGAACCAAGAGCAGGAAGCAGAGTTCAGCAATTGCTCTGGTTCATTTTATGCCTTTCCTATAAGCTGAAGAATACTGACACCTAAACTAAAAATGAATTTTGAGATGAGGAAAAAAAGGATACACAATAAAAGGATTAACTATTAGGTCATCATTATTTAAATGTAATTAACCTGCAAATGATAATTCTGTGAGGCCCAATGTTATATTTTCAAACTACCAAGAAAACTCAAAACTAAAACATAGTATTCACCTTTAAAACTCTTCTATAGCAACAGTACTGTTGATCTTCAAATATATACTTCGCAGAGAGATATTCACTTAAGCAAACAATATTAAATAATTGAAACCAAATTCATTATACTTTTGATAAGAAATCATGAAAATTGGCTTAAATAGTATTGCAAAGATGTCCAGCTTATACACACTCACATTAGAAATCAGATAAATATATAAATTAGAGTTAACTCATCTCTGAACAGGAGTGTGTTAAAATCACAGACTGTTTCATTTTAATGTATCAATATTCGATTATTAAGATATCAAACAATATGTGCACATATACGTGGTGCAAACTTTTCTCAACTGCAGGATAAAATTTAAACTTGCAAAATCAGAACGATCTTGCATTGGTAATGTAGTTTTGGGAAAACACAATAATTGTTTCCTTCTTTAGTAAGGTTCTGTAGATACTATTGGGTAATGGAAAAACTGCTAAGGAAAAAGCTGTTGGTCCCAGACTTCCTTTGTATTTCATGGGAATTTTATCATGTCAAAACTAAATGTTGACTCCAACATAACATCACGTTGAACAAAAGAGTGATATGAGGAGACAGGGTGAGGCTGGAACTGCTTGCAGAGTTTTGTTTCGTCTTCCTGGGCTGCAATCCATAGCATTTGTTCACCTGCCATATACATATTGTGAAATAGTGTGATATGTTGAAAAAATGCTCATCTTTTCAGATCAGATACAGAGATGGTATCTGATCAACTGTCAGTGTTTTCAGACAAATTATAATTGACAAAGATTTGTTTTAGAGACTTGATTAGGGTGGGGCTTTATACGGCTGTGTCTAGGACAACAGGAAAAGCAAGGAACAAGCCAGTACAGCATATGCATTTATTACATACACTACCTCTTCTAAATCAGCTGATATGGCAGAGCTTCAACTCCTCTAATAGCTTTTCCATTTGGGCCATGGAAACTTAGTCAACCTTAATTTCAGACAGAGTAAACATCCATTCAAACCTTCCTGTCGGTTATCCCAAGCAGCTTAGTATGAAGGAGATTTACAATATGCACAAATTGCAACAAATTTCTGGAAATTTCCACTAATGTATTTAACTGTAACATTATATATTGCTATTAATATTAACATTAGAGCATCATACCCAGAATTTTAACACTTCTTCTAGTACAATCAAAGTATTGAGAAACCTGCTGAACTTCTGATTTCCTCTTGTCTCTCACTCCTCCTCTACCCTTCTTTTATGCCATTGGCATAGGAGCCAGACATATGCCTAGAATAGAATTTCTATAGTGTAGCACAAAATTGGACTCATTAGTTGTCTTTTTAAATTTATGAAAGTGTTCAACTCTATCAACTAATTATGTTACTTAACAATATGAGAGGTTGTATGTTACTGTTGCCTTTTGTCCCGGAACTGCATCCCTCTAATTTAAATACATCCATTTCTGAAGACTTATTCTGTTATCCATTATTTTGGTGGGAAATTATACTTTCTACTCAGTTTCATTTAGAATAATTAGTTATTTTTGAGGATTTCTCATAACTGAAAAAAAAAAATAGAAGGATCAGATCACACATAAATGATGCAAAGTTCAACTGAGTAAACATACAGTAAGAAAAATGAGAAAATCTGGGCTCACTAAAGACTAATGTCTTTCAGGAGCTTTTAATTTCAGCATATTTACGTGTTGACTTGTAGAATAGAAGTCTCTTAGCTAGTGATGGGAAAATCTACAAGGGAGATTTGTGACAGGTATCTATCCCAGTTCATGCACAAGTAAAAAACAACTCTGGCTTTCCACTAACAATACATCTTACTATGGAAGACGTTATAGGACTAAGATTCCCAAAACTGCTGTACTTGTACTACTGAAATTGTGAAGGTCAAAACCGGCCTGTATTAAGGTTAATGGGAAATGTAAATATTTTTCAGATAGCTACCCTGAGTTTTTCAACAAAAATAGGAAGTCTAGAAGGACTGTTTTCTTTCATCTTTCCTCCACTCTTAAAATTAACTTTAAACATTTCTGTAAATGGGTCACTTACTGAAATGTAATAGTTTTGCCAAAGGCAGAAGTTAAGAAAGGAAGACAGATTAAGTGCAAATTCTTGGGAGCTGGCAGAATTAACTAGAATTCTGTTTAACAGCTCAATTCTGAAATTAATAATGACTTGTACTTGCCAAAGTGAAAAAAAGGTTTTAGCTGCAGCTTTCTCTACAGCCATATATCTTATTAATTTTAATATATTTTCAGTACAATCAGTCATAATACAATGGAAAACTCATTGAACATAAATTAATCCATAAGTTGCTTTTATACTGAGTTATTTTCTTGAAAGAGAAAATTCATAAGCAGGTTGCTCTTTCAAGTTAACTGTTCCATAAAGTGTAAAATCATCAATTTAAAATATGGACTAAAATCAAAGAATTTATTACAGAAATAGCAAAATAGTGACCCCAGCAGTAACTTTGGGTTAGTCTTTGCTCCCACTGAAGGCAACAGTAAATTGTTACTGATTTCAGCAAAATCCTAGTCAGTACTGCAGTATGGGACAATAAAGTACAGCCTCCTAATTGTCCCTGTTTAACAATACTTCTTGATTTTGAATCTCACCATATATTTTTCCAGGCCCGAGATCTGGTATTGCAAGAAGAGTTAGTTGTGTGTATAAAACCAAAACAATGTGTTACTTCTGAATGCCATAAAAATTTGAGTAACTAGTTTTGCATAGGTTTTGTCTTGTCTGGCAGCCCAGATATTCAGATACATTCAGCACTCACAGTTTTAAAGGAGAATGTTTTTAAGTTGTTTTGTACCTGCAATAAATTGCTACTGTGAATGTCATTAGTTAAGGCAACATGTTTGGCTTTGTAAGTTAAGGATCCAGCTGTATCCCAATTTAGCATGATATTTTTTTGTAATAAATATGTTTGTTTTCATATTAAAATTAAATAAAAATTAATTAAAAAAATAAAATTAAAATTAATCTTAACCATATATGCTTATGAGTTATGAATCTGTAAAATGAGGGACTTCTTTTCACTTGCATTTTTTCTATGCTAATATACTAAATGACTTCTAAAATCACAGAATCACAGAAACACCAAAGTTGGAAAAGAACTACAAGACCATCCAGTCCAACCATCCACCTA
>JAPSGF010000056.1:1237649-1311526 GCA_035772895.1 Perdix hodgsoniae | reverse complement strand
AGGGAGGAAGGGAGGAAGGGAGGAAGGGAGGAAGGAAGGAGATATAGAGAAAGAAAAAAAAAAAGAGTAAAAGTTCTGCTTATTGCAAAAGACTTAGAATAAAATTTAATGTAAATAAAACATGTTCAAATGTGGCCCAAGAATATTAGCAACTGAAAGAATAATCCAAAAAGCATTTTCTCATAGGATGATTTCCTATTTATGCATGCAATCTCTTTGAAATGAGAGCTAAGAAAAAGCTAATTGTATCAAAACCTCATAGAAATCCAATTTCAATGCCAGCATGAAATTCCAATAAACCTAGGTGAAACTTCAAGCTGAAGCAGCATCAAATGATTTTTTTTAACAGGCTTGTCATCTTGTAGCAACTTCAATACATGATTCATCACAGATATTCAGTTTCTGCTAATAATGGAAATAATATTAGTCATCCACAGTCATAAATTAAAAAAAAAAAACAACAACTTCATAAGAGTGTGAATATATTTGAGCAATGTAGATAGAAAGAAGGAAAATTCTATGCATTTACAAATTCCAAATTAACTTACTTTCTTCTCTCCTTTCTAAAAGTATCATGATGGTGCTAGAAAGTCAGTTGTCAAGATTTCAAGAATGGAGCTCAATATTTTAAACTAAATTTTTCAATCTCTTTCTTGCCAGTATATTTTGCACAAGCAAAATCTTTTGTAGAAATGTTCTTTAATAACTTGCTATTCCTAATCATATGTAAAAACATTGTATATGAAAATTTCTGAAGGTTGCTTACAGTCTTTGTGCTTCAACATTGCATTTTTCATTTGTGTGCAGTGTAACTAACCATCTGTATCCAGTTTATACCTCCAGCTTTCTGATCAAATACATGAGAAGAAGGTTTCAGTGTGAAACAACATATTAACAAGACTTTGCATTTCAAGTGTTTGCTAGATATGAATATGATGAATTTTCATTTGCATAGTTTTAATTTCACATTTTTCTTGGAAGGAACATTTACAGTGTATTTCCATAAATTCTTACCTGTTAGCATTTACAGAGTAAGTATACTTTATATCATAGAATCATAGAATGTCCTGGGTTGAAAAGAATCTCTAGAAAGTTTCAACCCCCTTGCTGTAGAGGCAGGGTCAACAATCTTATTTACCCACTGTGTACTTTTTTCTTAACAAAAACACTTTGAAAACTACAAAATTCTCAGGAATAAGGTTAATCGTGTCATTTAAATTCTATATTCATTTCAAAATATTCCAAATTACATACAAATTTCAGAAGTTCTTGCAGGGATTTTTTTCATGTTGGCTTGTTTTTAGCTAAGAAATCCTGAATGTAGAGTGGCTGCATGTTAGTTCACTGATGCTTAGTTTTTAAAAATTAAGTAGTTATAGATATTTGTGGTACAACCTGGTGAAGTGAATAAGTATCTTTCAAATGCTTTAAAAAAACACAGGCAGGAACAGCATCGATAACTTAAGACAAGGTTCATTTAAGTTCAGTAGAACTTACTACCGAGTCTGAATCTCTGCACTTTTGACAAATATCTAAACTGTCATCTTCAGCTGGCTTTTAAATAAGCAAGTAACCTTCCTCAGCAGAAAAGTTCTATTGCAGATCAACCACTGACACTAACCTACTCACTCTTGCTTCAAGATAATTTGAAGTGACTGATAGTTGCAAATTACATCAAAAGTGATAAAATTCTGGCACACACAGTTCTTGTTACTGAGCTCAAGCATTCCATAATTTTACCAGGAATCTCAATTCAGTTCCCAGCAGAACTAGAAAAATGTTCATTAAGACTTGTCATGAGAGATTGGTTCTGACATTCTAGTTGGCAAACTTTGAAGGAAAACTGGAGGTGTAATGGACAGTCTAAATGAATTTTCCTTTCCCAAGCTTCCTATGTTAGAATGGGAACAATTGATGGAATAGTATTGAGATCACTGCCATTAAGATCCTATCACATGTTTCCAAACAATAATGCAGAATCAAACACAGCCATCTGAATACTAATTGCAAAAAACAATACAAAAATATAAAAACAGAAACAAAAATACCAAAAGACTCCCAAACCATTTCAAGATCAACAAAAAACAAGTGCCACTTGAGAAGTCACACTAAACCTTGCAAGGTATAATTAAAGTATTGGGTTAAATTTTTAAATTTTCCCAGAAAATCACAGATATAGTATATTTCAATTCTTCAAAGTGTAAATTCTATGAAATTAAATAAACACAATTTACTTTGGATTTTTTTCCTATCTTTATTGTCTCATAGCTTAGTCAAGCCCATCTACAATCACTTTAAAAATACATTAAAAAGGTGTTATTTACCAGGTATGGCTATTATACACCACCAGCAAATTGAACTTTGGTGAACCTGGAAATCTTCAGATGTTTAACATTTTGGCATGACTGTGCAACTGCTGTAAAATTTCTTCAAAATTTCTTCTTTTGTCTTAAAAAATAACGTATTTGAGTAAGGAGATATTTATTTAATCAAAGTGCAATATAAGTAAATCCATAAACATTACACTGTGGATATCTGAAGTGAAATTAATTTTTCCCATCTAATTTCTGCAATGAAATATGTCTTGTTTCAGAATAAGAAAATTATTATGGCCCATGTTTATTGATAGCCATTTGACAAGTGTATCATTGTTAAAAACATGCTAAAATGGTGCGCGAGAAAAAAATAACTTGTCTGGGGAGAAACACTGTCTAGACCAGTATGTGACTAATAAGACCTCTTCCCACACAACAATGATGTAACTGTAAAATGCAATGAGTTTCAGACTTTTGCTCATAGTCCACAGAGGGAAAATTATTGGGTTTATTTTAGTCAGACCTGAAAGATGAAATCTTTTATATTTTCAATACTTTTGTTGTTTTAGATTTTGAGATTGTTATTTGAGTTATTGATGGGATCTCTCTCTTAGCTTTTTCTGCCTATAATGTTACTAACTGGAAGGAATGAGAGTAGAAGAGAGTCTGTAGATTGACAAAGGTGACAGGACTCAAGATTGGAAATAATTCACTGGAAGAATAAGATTAAGAGCAGGGATGTGACTTTATTACTGCCACAGCAATCATGATCCACTTTCAGATCCCGCCTGCTGAGCAATTGCTGCTTCTCCATACTTGTGTATTTTATCCATCCTCATTTTTCCCTCTTGCTCAGTTTTTGGGGATTTTGTTTGTTTGTGTATTTGTTTGGCACAGTGAATGTATTGTTGAACATTTTCATCCTCTGTGTAAAGTATTTTCTTAAGTCAAATAATGCAAATCATGAGCAGGGTCAGACACAACTGGTTCTCATACAGGACATAGCAGCTGAGTGACGTATGTTGTCATGTAAATGTTATAATAATAACATTTATTATAAAATATAATATCTAGTTTTTCAAAACTTTTTCAAAAGTTCTATATATATTATAAGATCATAGTATCAACATTCTAACTAGAAATCTGTTGAGCAGATGATGCAAACATAGTGCCATTATTATATTTTTAATGAAAATTTCTAACCCTTATCTTTCAGTTATTATAGGTTGAGGGCCTCCCTGTGGCTTTGAGTGTAAAAAGGCACCAAAACTTATTGTGTCTTCTGTCTTATGAATTACTGAAAATCACTGTCATGATAAGAACTGGTAATTATAAGTATTACAAGTATCATTATGAGGAAGGGAGATATTGTTAGCTTTCTTGGTGAAGAGCACAATTTTTATTTCCAAAGTGGTTATAAAAAATTACTTACAACATCACATTCATTATAATGTTTCAACAGAGGCGTATTCCATTAAAAAGCTAAGAAGTATATAAATTAACCAAAGATAAGCCCACTGAAGCTGAGGGAAAAAAAATCACAATACTTTGGTGTAATTTCAAAAGTCTTCAAGATCAAAGGAATGGAAAAATAAGCACATGAAGGAGATACTAAACTACTAATTCTTCTCCTTTTTTTTTCTCAAATCTTTCTGTCAGTTCAGCATGTGAACTGGATAGAAGTATTGGTTTTAACTCACTGTTTATATTGGATTAGAACATTCCTGACTTTTACAGAGTCCAAGGTAAATATTTTAAACAGGCCCTTATCAGAATCAATTTTCTTGATGGTGTTGCTGTTTGTGCATTTTTCTTCAGCTCGCCAAAATGCATTTGATTACCTCCAATAAATCCAGGGAGGAACAAAACATTTTTTAAAAATGTATCAAGATAATATTAATTTTTTCAAGGATATTTTCATCTGAATTCCCGTACTTGTGTGGTAACTTTAATCAGAAGGAACTTCAGATTTAACTGGCTGAATACATGGAAGAATCAGACCTCTTTATTTTGTCTGCACTTATTAGAATAAGTTGAATTTAGTCATGGATAATTTTCATATGAGTACATTAATAATAATAATAAAAAGTAATGAAAAGAGCCAAGGATCTCTTACTGAACACATCTTAACACTAGGCTGACCACTTTTAAACTTGACTGTCACTATTCTAGGTAACAATGTGCAGAACACAGAGGAAATATTTTCTGAGTAACAGTAAAAGCCTGATTTCCATTAATTTAACTGTTATTATTATTGAAGGAGTGACCTCATGGAGGCTTGTGACAGGGGATCAGACTATGGTGTCCAGGAATCCAGCTTTATGTCTTATCTAAAAGACTGTGTTGTCATCCTTTTCCACAGCATATGGAATATTTGGCAAAAAGATCTTTTTTTAAGGCCCCAAAGGGCAAGAATTTAAAGCAGCTTGCAACTGTGCCATTGATTTCCTTACTCAAGAGCCTTTGAGAGAGTGAAAGATGTTGTTTGGAAAAGTTTCACAAAACAAAGGTAAGCTTTCAGGTTCACCAGTTCCACAGTATGTATACTGGATGATGTAATCCAGATGTGTCTCAGACTAGAACTTTTATATGGAAAGTCATTTCCCCTGACAGAAAGCAAAAATAATTCCCAGACAAAAGTAAGGATTATTTAGCAGTTCCATTCTCCTCTCCTCTCTTCTTTTCCCTCCTCTTTTTTTCTTTTCTTTTTTTTTCCTTTGTCTTCTCTCCTCTCCTCTTGATAAACTGTAGTCAATTGGCAGAATGACACTGATCAGTCTGTACAAATCTTCAGTTAGAAGTATTTATAGAGAATGGAACATACTCTTGGTTGATTTAACCTTTCATGTGAGCTACAACTTCTCCATTGACTTGGTCTGTTAGGCTGGAATACATTCTTAAATAACGGGGAGAGATATCAACATCATTATACTTCCCATTCCCTTAGAAAAGAGAAAGGAGGAAAGTCAAGTTATAGTTTCAACTGGAGGAATTTTTCACCTGTAACTTCAGCATTGCCTGATAGGTACCAAGCTTGAAAAGGATCAGCTGCCAGGAATGTACTGGAGAGCTTAGGCTTACAGAGGGAATTAATATATTTTCAGAGATCGTGTGATAGCTAGAAAGAACAGTTAAAATCCCAGGTTGAGAATCCTTGGTTTATACAGAGACACAATACTACTGTACTCATACTGTATCAAAACTACTAAGCAGTTTGTTTTATGTAGCACTGTATATAAGGTACATACTGAAACAAAAAATTGATTTCTTGTGTTTTGTTTTAGTTTTTACACACTGACTGAAGATTCTGGAGACTGTAAGAGCTGTAGAAGCTTAGATTCACGTGACTAACAAAGATATGTGTGCCTAATACCTCCTCAAAGGCAGATGGATATGTGCTTTGTATCCTCTAATGCTAAAGATTCTTTGAATTTCCAAGGTATATTCCTGTTGATTTTTTTTTTTATTAGTTATATCATTAGATGAAAAAAAAAAAAAAAGCACTTCTGGTCAACAATGTATGCCTTGAAAAGAAACATAAATTTTATCTTCAATTGTATTAGTACAGAGATACAGCTTGGTTATGTTCCCTTGGTTATGACTTTTTTCATCAGAGGAACGCTTTTCAGGTCTTTTGTCAGAGTCTAAAATATAATCAATCAGTGGTATGTGAAGCCTGGATTTGATAGACTTAGTTGATTTCTGTATTATAGGAGCCAATGTCACAAACAAGTTATTCTACCTTTGGTACTATTGTCCAAACACAATAATATCAAATTTTATGTTGACAAAAGGATATGAAAAAGTAAGTTCCAATTCACCTGATTGCCTCTGAAGAAGGTTTAAAGGCATACTGAGAAAGAACTATTATGAGATCTGCATAGCTGCTGGCCTGCCTCAGTCTTTTCTGAGAGAAGATAATGAATTTTTTTCTGTAAAGCCAGCACATCTCCTGAGTACTAATTTGACTTGAGAAACCTCTTCTTGATCTAATTTTTCCATGATATCCTGAAGATTTTTTTCCTTGGCAGCAACTTTCTAATTGAAACCTGCTTTTCCTTTCTCTGTTCCTTTTCTTTACTCATCCCATGACACAAAAACATAGACAACTTTGTGTACAAATTGTGTCACATCCAATTATGCTTGCTCTCCCATCATAAGACACCAAGACCCTCAGTAAAGAAGAGGGGAAGAAAGGCTCAGTCTAACACTCATGACAGTAGGGATAGCATAAGAAACTTCACCCGGGCTCCTTGTGCAGCTTGTAAATCTTTTATTTGCACACTTAAAATGCTTGAAGTTCAAGGCATTCAGTATGGAGTTCACAGTGTAACCACAGTAAAAAAGAAATGTGCGCATACCAGCTTGCCATTAATACTTAAAAGCGCTCATGAGAACAGAAGTTGAAAGAGGTGAATTATATCATTACTGCTGTTTTCATCATATTCACTTGATTTACCTGAATAAACAGTTTTTTGCCTTGCCATTTAAGAATCTGATTCAGCATATGGCATGCATGCAGGCAACCGAGTTTTCTCAAATTTTCAACTTTACAAATAATTAGTTTGATTTCTAGAGAATTGATTTCCATGAGAGAAAGAATTAATAAAAATATGACAGATATTAGAATAATAATAAAGAAGTACTAACCAGTTTCATAATTACTATATTGCTTTAGGACCAGGAATTTACTGTCTGATACTATGAAGAGAACAAGTCAAATAATATAAAATAAAAAATAAAAATCATGGAGAAATGCTATAAGCCACAACTGAGTCTAATCAATTTTCTAGTTAAAAAAAAACAAGCAACAAAAGAACAACAACAAAAAAAAACAGAAAAATGAAGCATTAAGATAGCCATGTTTTTATGAAGGAAAATGTAATAAGTCTTTAAGGCCATAAGAATAGCTAGATATGATCAGAAATAACAAAACCTTTGGAAATGTCTGAAGATCTGCCTAGAATATTTTTAGTGACATTTCTTTCAACCTTTTTTTTTTTCTTTTTTTTTTTTTAATGGATAGTGGATAAGTTAAAACTTGTTCCATACATTACAGTTTAAAGGTGTCACAAGTAACACGTGCAAAAGACTGATTGGACAGGGAAAACGTATAAGCTGAAGAGGCATTTTAGAGCTAACAAGATAAAATCACATATCCTGTAATATGCATCACACTTTAAAAATGTGGAGTAAGGTATAATCTAATCTGACAAATTCTCTTTAGACTCCTGTCCAGGTCAATGTCAATATAATTACATTCTAAGGTTCCCACCTTCCTAGTAAGCAGAACTGGGGTGAGGACGGTTTTAACAAAACTACTGTTTCAGCAGAATCTATGTTCTTAGTGGATTTGAACTTATTTTGCTATACAGTTTTGACACACAGTGTAAAAAAGCTGAAAGTGCCATGCAGTTGTATAGTAGAGGAAGCATGCCAGGGATGTCAAAATGAACCAAGTCAAATTCTCCAATAACTTAAATTTTTTATTAATTGAAAGAAAAACTGATGAAATTGAAAACAAGATTCTAAGTAAACAAACAAGCAAACAATCAAAGTAAAAAAACATGATTTTTCTTTTGTCCAAATTGGTGATGCTGTGTGTAATTCTTTTAATTAAAGGGATTTATATTTACAGCTTACTCATCTCACCTAAACAACTTCTTGAGGACCACTTTTTCGTTTTGAGTTGAGAACTTTATGTTTTGTCTAAAATTCTAAGTTTTAAACCAGTCTTTTTTTCATATGATGTTCTACAATACCTAAAACATTACACTGTTTTTCAGATTTCCATTCCCATTTCAACTCTGCACTGTGTTTTCCTGCTTTGTCCCCAAGCTGTGAAATGAGCAGTGAACTATGGGATCCACCAATGACCTAATATTAGACATCTACACTGCAGGTGTGAGGTAGTCATGCACAAACCGTGGCAGATTGGGAAAAGTGAATAGTTCTGCAATGGATTAATCTGACATATAATAGATATTGCTGTCAAAGTAAGATGGATTTCACTCATCAAATATCAACTTTTGCCTACTGAATCCCAAAATTAAATCCCAAAGGCTGGCGCAGAAATAAGTATCTATGTAGTAAATGTTTGAAATGAAGAACATTAGTCCTGATACTCATGAGAATTTGAGTTTCCTCTTAGAAGAGACCTAATCAATCAGCGTGGTGAAAACAAAGTTTCTAAGCAAATATTCTCACTGGTCTAGAAACAACCAAGAAAGTAAACAAAGCAAAAACTTAAGATGTTAATTAAAAAAAAAAGGTTGTGAAGAAAAAGAGAAAAAAAATGGGAATACATGAGCAACTTTATTCTGCATTTCTGAATGAAAAGTGAAATAAGAACAGTAAAATTCCTAAATCACTGTGGCAGACATAGAATCATAGAATCTTAGAATTTCTCAGCTTGAAAAATTGAAAGCTTGAAAACCTTAAAGATCATCAAGTCAAACTGCAGCCTAACCATACTAACCTAACTAACCCCCCTCCACTAAATCATGACCCTGAGCACCACATCCAAACGGTTTTTAAACACCTCCAGGGATGGTGACTCAACCACCTTCCTGGGGAGCCTATCCCAGTGCTTAACAACCCTTTCTATAAAGAAGTTTTTCTTGACATCCAACCTGAACCTCCCCTGGTGCAACTTGAGGCCATTTCCCCTCATCCTGTCACCTGTCACCAGTGAGAAAAGACCAATCCCACTCTTGCTGTAAGCACCTTTCAGATATTGGAAGAGAGCTATAAGGTTTCCTCTCAGCCTCCTTTTCCCTAGACTGAACAGCCCCAGTTCCTTCAGTCACTCCTCAGAGGGCATATTCTCCAAGCCCTTCACAAGCCTTGCTGCCCTTCTTTGGCAACAGTCCTTCCATTGGATTTGATAGTACTGCTTGGAATTTCATTAAGTGGCACGCACTTTTTTTTCAATACTGATATATTATATCAATTAGCAAGTACTATTTTAAATGAAAAATTATTGCATCTTATACTGAGACAGTTACAAATACTTCTGCAAGAATGCGGGGCACAAGTCATTTGTTCTGTCAGCTGTGTACACGAGTCCTACAGAAATTAAAATACCTCCCCTCTTTTGGCTCATACAGATTTAGGCCTTTTGGGGGTTTTGAACATTCTGGAAAGAAAGAGATAACAACATGTATCACTGAATCACTTAGATATTAGCTAGCATGGAATAGCAGCAGTAGAGAGGGAAGGTTTCATGTTATTATTGTTTGATATTGTTTGATACAAGAGCATTTGCATATTCAACAACTCTTTCTATCCCTCTACACATCATATTGACGCAGCACTGACATGGAGACCAGATGAAAGACTCATTGGTCAGATGACAGACAAGTTCATTTCGGTCACATAGAAAAATCCCAGAAAGGCTGGGAAAGAGGAGACAGTTAACAGAGAGCTCCAGGAATATTTCAGCAGAGGAGTGATAATAAATGATAGCTGAAAGAAACCTGACAATTCTCTTTTTAAGCATTTAACCACAAAAATTATGTTTATAATACAGAATCAAGTAAAATAAATGCTTAAAAATTTTACTAAAAATTAGAAAAAGAGTAGCTACTTATATTTAATCCAAAATTAATTGAAAACAATTAGTAAGAAACAAGTGTTTCCAGGGGTCCACAAGATTTAACCAGAAGAATAACAGATTGACAACTGGATTCACAATTTTATCTGGACTTTTAGCCAAGAAGATGATCAGAGAGCTGGAAAACCTCCCTATGAGGACAGGCTGAGAGAGCTGAGGCTTTTCAGCATGGAGAAGAGAAGGCTCTAAGGGGACTTTATAGTGGCCTTCCAGTACCTGAAAGGGGCCTACAAGAAAGTGGGGACTTTTTTTAAGTCATGTAGAAACAGGATGAAGGGAAATGGCTTTAAAATGAAAGAGGGTAGATTTAGACTAGATACTATAAGGAAATCTTTACTGTGAGTGTTGTGAGAAACTGGAATGGGTTGCCCAGAGAGGCTGTGAATGACCCCTCCCTGGAAGCATCCAAGGCCAGGCTAATGGGTGTTTGAGCACCCTGGTCTGGTGGGAGGTGTCCCTGCCTATAGCAGGGGAGGTGGAACTAGATCGTCTTAAAGGTCTCTTCCAACCCAAACCATTCTATGATTCTATGATTACAAGTCATAAGTAGTTATGGATTTAAACACTTCCTTGAGACCTCTGTTTGAAAATCATGCATGGAATAAGCTCTAAATCAGTGGAGCACGCCAGTCTGAGACCCTTCTTCACAGGAAGCCTAATCTGATCTGTTGTTTTATCAGAAAATTTCCCACTCTTTGCTGAGGATATTAAGAAAAAAAAAATGTGCTTCAGTAACACTTTAAATTCAAGAAAACAAATTAGATTCAATTTCAGTTTTATATTTTTTCTTCTGGGATATACTGTAGGTATTTGTGAGTAGCCATGTTTTTATGTAAGAAGTCTCCTTTATAAAGAAATAAGAGTATTGCCCCATAACCCCTGAAACATACTTATGTATATATATTTGTACTATCTGAATTTGAAAATGAATTTGAAATTTTTATCCTTTTAAATATGAGGACCTGACTAGAATTTAAGCATACCACCTAACCATTATTCTTTATAAAAGCTAGCTGCTCTTCTAATAGTACTTATCTCAAATTTTTACCATCCTTTGTGTTAAAAGACTTCTCTCTTCATTTGATTCCAGTAGAATTTTCTGTTAGTGCATTCATCCTTAACATCTAAACAAACTCTAGACTGATTTTCTATTGCTACAGATAATTCTCCTTTATAAAGGCTACCCTAGAATCCCTTGTAAGTCTCACATTCTCTGTGTGTATTGACCACCAGTCGGTCCATTAAGAATTTACACAAGTCTAGCCCAGGGAAAACAGAGTTTTAATATGGGAGTTGGCCTGGAAAATGCCTCAGTGCCTTTCAATGTTCACTAGCTCTCCTGTAATATCTCTACTGAATTTGCAATATATTTTTAAAAATCTGCAAGTGGATCACCTAGCAACATTCTCCCCATGTTTGCTGCTACAGCTGCACCTAATTTCAGGAACTAGAGACAGCCAGAAATCTCAGCAAACCTTGTACAGACATGCAAATGCATCATCATCCCATGACAATGATATTTTAAACAGAGCTGCATAAAAACAGCAGTAATCTTCAACAGACAATTTCTCCTGCCAGTTAAATACAGGTTTTTTTTTTTCTTTCTGGAAAACTGATCAAAAGAGATCTTTTTCCCCGGTATGTACTAATAATTTTTGTATTATGTACATAAACACTTAATATTTGCACAAAATTATTCTCAATAATACTACACTGACCTCAGTTGCCTGAATGACACATCGGTCCCTACAAAACAAAGTCAAGACTCACTTGGTCAATATTCCCACTCATGCACTTTTGTGACCAAGAAACCAGCTACATGTTTAAAGCTAGGACGACTTGCAGTAGACTGACTCTCAGCTTCCACGAGCCCTTCCTTTACTGAAAAGTACTTGAAGGAAAAAGACTTACATTTAGGGAATGATGTGAAATAGGCCATTCCTTGGACTCTCAACTGCTACTGCAAATACCCATCACTGAACATTTTACAGATATCAGGTTATAAGTCTTCCTATAAACTTCATTAAAATCTCCATTATCCATCATAGATTTTCTTTAGAGTCAAAGGTACTTCAGACTTCAGTCATTTCATTATTACTTTCCTTCCCATTATGGGAGCAGAAAATTTTCTGCTGTAAATCTAGAGGAGATGGATAATAATGGTGTTCTGAACAAGACGTTCTCAGCTTTCTCAACAAAACCCAGTAATCACAACTTTTCCTCACTGCTGTCTCCTAGAGATACTTAAAGGAAATATTACAATTCTTAAAAAATAAAAAATTTTGAGAAAAGAAGTGCAAGGATGACATTGAGCTTGTACTGATGTTTCATACACAATAAAGCTGCATTGACATCATTGTTAACATCACAGCAAATAAAATCTAGTATTTTGTATTTCTGAAATAAAATCTTATAACTTCTACTGTGAATGAATGAATATAGACATTAACAGAACATCTGTAAAATCTGAGTAAACAAGCAATTCCATTATACCTGCTTGAGGTTTTTGCATTGTTCTTCAGTGATTTTTGTATTGCATTACACAGGATTTTCTCTTCTAAAATGGCTGTCTAAATGCACAGTTATGAAGCCTAAGATGTTTTCTAAGATGGCCTTCAGTAGCCAGTGAGGCTTGATAACAAGGGCAACATTTACAGTTTTAGCGGAAGATGAGTTGTCCCTGAAAAACATCTACAGATTAATTACAGAGGGATGGATGAACTTAGACTGAGTTTTAATTAGCTACATCAGTTAAAATTAACCATGAGAGAAGTATGCATTCTTTTTCTTCCTAACAGAATGAATATATGGGATGTGACCTATATTTTGGATGCATACAGATTATTTTTACAAGGTTTCTTTGGCTTGGGATTATGTTTGTTCAGCTTCACTGTCAGATTTTAATAACAAAACAGAAGAGAAACTCAATAAGTATCATTGAAGTATTTTCACAATATTATTTATACTTTTTTTTTATATCTTGATATTTAAGTTAGTATATGGGTCTGTTCTCTTGATTAATGGGTGCTGGAGTTTACTATAGACAGTTATTTCATAGCTGATACACACACAATATGGCTAAAAGCTCTAAATGGCACAAAGATACCTGATAGATACAAAAGTTTATAGTGCTTTTATAATAATATACTTTTTTTTTTCAGTTAGTACATTTCACTTCCTTATTAATAATGAGCAGAGATGAGAAATATGAATGCTGTGTAGCTTTTCTTTGTCTGTGACAAGTACTTCATTATTTGTTTGAACTACATGCCTCCTCACAACATAGTTGCTGTTCATTGTTCTAATACAGCCCTTACAATTTTATACAGAAATTCTGCCACAGACTAAGATTGATTTCTGTTTTGGTCATAGCTCTAGATACTTTCTGTCTGCAGCCAAGCATTTAGGCATACATTTTCTAAACAAATTAAGGTCCTCTTCTGGGCCCAGGAAAAGAACATTCTGAGCATGAAGCACTTCATGTAACCCCAGCTCGTGCTGAAGCAGATCCTGCTTGGAACCTCTGTGCATACTAGCTTTGCTATTGAAATTCTTTGCCAGTTATGACTGGCAGGTGGATATATGGGACAGTAAGTGTTAGCACTGAAGGCATGAACTCAAAATACAAGCAATACAGGGTCAGTTCCCCCCACCCACGTGTAACCGGCAGCGAGAACTGCAATGGTCTCATTACTCTCTCTTCACACAGCTGGCTAAACTCACAGGCTTGAGAAGACCACACAGGAAATGTTAGCCTAAGAACTGAATAGTGTCATTGGTAGAGTAAGGCTGTTTAATTCTCTCTTGTGGAAGATGTGCCTAAATAGATCCTGAAGCCAATGGGACTTAACAAAGAATTTTAAAAAATGAAGAAAAGACGGTGAGTTGTTGGTTCTCAAACACTGTGAAGGAAGGTACTGCCATTCTGATCTCATCAGTGTGTATACATATAAACACAAGCAGGCAGTGAAGCACAAATCAAAAGACATAGCTTTATCTTCCAGCAAGTGCCCTCCTCACTACCTTTAGTAGTCATAATGTCATATCGGGTCCTACTGTCCCTTGTATTTTACTGATCTGATTTAATAAGTATGGCCAAGGAAAAGGGAGGGAAGAAGCTTAAGTTGTTCAGGAAAACTGTAATTTAGAAAGAACAAAGCAAGCCCAGCTGTTTAGGCAGAAACTCTTGAACCTCTTTCAGAATAGAACTAAGAAAAGAATATTCTGTTCATCTCCATAACCATAAGCCCTTGGCTATTGTCTAGTGAAATTAAGCTGTCAGTACCTGGGAGAAAAGAACAGAATCAAATGAAATATGCAAACAGTTCTGTGGTTTGCATTAGATTCTCAGCAAACAGCTGTAAGTTTGGGAGTTTTCCATGAGAGACAGAGAGGATCTATTTGTTAAGAGCCAACATTTCTATTCAACATATCACAAGACAAACCATGATGTCATCATTTGAATATGCAATTATTTTTATAGAGCTTAAAGTGAAATTTTGTTGTTACATGTGTATAGCTTACCCCTACCAGGGTGATAAGCAGTTATTTCCTCACATAAAAGTTGATAAAAATAAAAGTAATATACATCTAAGTAGAAGTTTTCTTTCAAAATACTGCCATTTTATTAAGTAAACTGGAAAAGTTCTTATATCTGCAAAAATATTCAGCTTAGCTGCAAACATCATTTTCCATCAAAATTTTATCCTAATGGAGAATTTCATTTAAGTGTTTGGAGACACATTTATACTGTGACGTTTTTAATTATAGTTATATATTTAGTATAAAATACAGAGAAATACCAGAGTTATTCTTTTTTCTTGGCGTTCTACAGATATAATGCCTCCAGGTTGTGCCCTAGTACCTGTGGTTTGAACATGAAAAATATTTCCTCCAACAAGAACAATTTGCTTTCACTGTCACCTTAGAAAAAAAAATACTGAAAAGAGATCCTGTAAATGAACACTGTTACTACAATGCCTGAATTTTTGAAGAGTTTTGTTCTAAGGATGTAAGGTAATGAACTGCTCAGAGCACAGTCCATTGTTTTCTGAAGGAAACATGCAAGACAGCAACTGTCTTTCGCAAACGAATAGAAGTGACAACATTCATAAGCATACGACATAGAGAGAATAGATCCTGGTATAAAATAAAATTCATCAAATAACACTGTAATCTTGTTACAGTTCTGGCAGAATAATGTCAATTAATTAATAAAATATTCTTTATTCTACTGTTTTTAAGATCTTCAATTACAGGTCTCAAAGAAGAGGAAAACAAGATGCCTATTTTAAGGTCATTCCGTATCACCATTCATATATGGACTGTACCATTTCATAGAATCATGAAGGTTGGAAAAGACCTCTAAGATCAGCCAGTCCAAACATCCACCTATCACCAATTTGCCACAAAACCATGTCCCTTGGTACAACATCTAAATGTGTCTTGAACGCCTCCAAGGACGGTGGCTCCACCATCTTCCTGGGCAGCCCATTCCAGTGCCCGACAAATCTCTTGGACAAGAAGTATTTCCTAACATCCAACCTGAATCTCCCCTGGAGCAACTTGAGGCCATCCCCTGTAGTCATATCACTAGTTACATGGGAGAAGTGGCCGACTCCCAACTCACCACAACCTCCTTTCATGTAGTTGTAGAGAGCAATATTCTCCCCTTAGCCCCCTCTTCTCCAGATTGAACAATCCCAGTTCCCTCAGCCACTCCTCAAAAGGCCTGTGCTCCAGACCCCTCTGAGCTTCACTGCCCTTCTCTGGACACACTCCAGGGCCTTGATGGCTTTCTTGTAGTGAGGGGACCAAAACTGAACACTGTACTTGAGGTGTAGCTTCACCAATGCTGAGAGGAATGTCACTTCCCTGCTCCTGCTGGCAATACTATTTCTGATACAGGCCAGGATACCATTGGCCTTTTTGGCCACCTGGGCACACTGCTGGCTCATGTTCAGCTGACTGTCAACCAATACCACCAGGTCCATTTTCTCTACACAGTCTTCCAGCCACTCTACCCCAAGCATGCAGCATTGCCTGGGGTTGTTGTGGCCAAAGTGCAGGACCTGGCACTCAGACTTGCTGAACAACAGCATTTCCCATCTGAGATGCTTACCCCATTCCCTCCATCATATCCCTTTGGTCCAGCAATCGCCTGTGGAAAGCAATGTCCAAATTTCCTCCCAAAGCCTAAGACACGATGCGCTCCGTAATATTTATCAGCATAGAACATGTGAGTGGCCACTGTTAGTGAGAAATCCAGATAAATATTTAAGCCAGTTTCTAAAGGAATGTAGAAGTTGAAATAATCACTGTTGTTTCACAACAATAATGTTCAAGGAAGATTTCATTTTCTACTTTTTTTTTTTCAATTAAAATACTGGTTTTGATACTTTTTTAGATTTAATTCTCTTGTAATAATGCAACACCTGTTCAGCAGCTCATTTGTCTGACAGCATTCCTTTAAAAATATGTCAATATTGTCACCACACTGTAAAAGTTCTAATTGCAGTTTCCTTTAAAATCTGCACAAACTAACTCCACACACTGTGATAAGACTACATTCACGTTTTGTGTCTTCATTCCTTTGTGCTAAGTGATCTAATTGAAATTTTCCAGTTGAAGTTTCCATTTGAAGTTACTGACATCCCTGTGTGGAGGTTTCTGAGATCTGTTTGACATTGTTAGATAGTCACTGAACAGCACAACTCATTGCTTCTGCCTGAAACTACCAAATCAAAATGAGATCTCTGAAGAAGAGATTACTTCAGTCACCCACACAAATCTCAAAACTTCATATCAGTATGTTTAAAGTGTTAGGAGACTGGTAGGAATCAAAGGAGTGTTTGCTTTTCTAGTGCACAAAAAGACACAAGAGTTCTTGTGTCTTCTGCTATTGTGTCTATTCAGCTAAACTGCTATTCAGTAACTTAATACTGACCTTGTCAAACATAATGTTAAAAGTCAGATCGATTTTAATGAGATCAGAATTGACCACATGAAGCTTAAAAGGAAAATAAGGATGAATGAGGGAAAGCTTACTCTTTCCTTTAGATTTTACCAAGATTTTTCTAAGACTTTGCAAAGCATTGATCATACTGCACCTTATCCCATAGCAGAGCTTATGTCAGTCAATGCAGCTGTACAAGTCTGCTTTGACTCAAGTGCCAGGAATTAGCTGGAAATTAAGCATTACTCAACTAACCATGTTGCTTGATCAGCCTGCAGGCCAAAAAAATTCTGATGCTGTTCACAGAAGGGGGACGACAGTTTGCATGTAGTTCACATTCTGTTCTTTTCCTTGTCGTAGCAGTTGAATCTGAATGACATCGTGTTTAATTGTTCTATACCATTTTCTGAACATCTGAAGTTCTTTTGTTTTTGTCCCTATGCATCACCACACTGTGTTTTAGAGAACAATTATTCGGGTGGAGTCTGTACTTACATAGTTAAAATTCAAGTAAATAAAGCATATTGTCAACCACAATCAATTCTTAACCATCCAACTTCATTCAGCTGCCATCTGTGGTATGCTTTGATACATTTACAAGCTGTCTCTGCCTTGACCACATTACCTTGGAGTATTACCACTGTTACATTTATCAGCACATTCATCCCTACTACATTTTTGCAGTAGGAGCAAGAACAGGCATACTTTATCTATGTAACACAAACAGCTGTCTGTTTGCAGTGCTTCAGAACACTGTGTTTGTTTGCTATTAAAAAAAATGGTATTATAGGAATCATGGAAAAGGAGATGAAAGATGCATTTAATTCATGGCAGATACTATGCAAAACAACACCATATTTTCTCAAGTAGAATAGTAAAAGAAATCTTAAACCTAATCAAGAAAAGAAAATGCAGTTTTGTTCAGTAACCTCATTAATAAGTTTGTAAACAATATTTAAATTTATTGTAATTTTAATTATACACATACAGTATTTTAGAGATATATCTGGGTAATAAGGTAATAAATATAAAAAAGTAATAAATATTTATTAAGACTGCCGTGTTTTAACCCAGCAGGTGACTGAGCACCACACACAGGCGTTTGCTCATTCCCGCTTATTCCAATGAAAAGAGGGAGAGAGGAGAAAAAACAAGGTAGAACTCATGAGTTGAGATAAAACTATTTACTAAGATAGAGAAAAGGAAAAGGATAATAGTTACATCACTGTATGTATTTTGTGAATGTGTATAACAAGCAATGCACAAGCAACTTCTCACCACCTCCCAACCAATGCCTTGAGCAGCAGAAAAGAAGGAGAAATGAACCCTCACTCCCTTCAAAACTACTTCTGCTAGATGTCACGCATTATGGAACATCTCCTTCACCAGTTTAAGTCAGTTGCCCTAATTGCCCTAATTCTGTTCCTCTTTGGGCCTTTCACAGCAAATGGCTACGGCTCTGTACAACACTGCTTAGCAGCAACTGTAAACATCAGCATGCCATCAACATTAGTTTTCACTTATAACCAAAATATAGTATCATATCAGACTCTATGAAGAAAACAATTCTGTCCCAGCTGAAACTAAGACAAAGACTTTCATGAACTTTTTATTTTCTCATACACATGGTGATTTATGAAGTTAACAAGAACTCATGGCAAAATCGCTTCAAAATGAATATGGGCAAAATGAGCAGAAGGAAAAGATGTCATCTAGATTTTGGATTTGACATATTTATCACTCTAAAAATACTAATTTGAGCAGGTGTCTTCTCTTGCTTATGGGGCTTCATACAAAGGAAAACAAAACAAAAAAAACCAAGTGTTTTTTCATTTCCTTTGCAATCTCAGAGTAACTGACAGGGAGAAAGGGGGAGATGAACTGCTAACCCTTTTCTTTATTAATTCAAGCTTGAAATGAAATAAACATAACCAGAGAATGAAATTGCAATAGAATGGAATTTTATGATAATGAAATCCATTTCAGCTTAAGATGTATGCAGTGTAATGACATCTCTATGTAGAGAAAGAAAAAAAAGCCTATGAAATCTAGCAGTAGGGAAATAACAATGAGAACAAAGATACAGTAAGGTGTTGAACTAAACTATCCATAAGACAGCTTCGGAGTCAACAAGATGCCTGGGATCCATCTGCTAACAACCAGGAAAAGGACAGAAGGATATTAGTAGTAATCCTGGTTGTTTTATAATATAAGGATTCATAGTGAATCTCTCTCTTTTACACCTACACAACCCCATTTATTCTTATTCAGAAATAAGGGTGGAGCGTGTATCAATGTAGGAAGATAAAGCAGTATAAGACAATTCTAGCAGAGGCTTAAGAATACTCTAATTTACATGAATCGTGTCAGAACAATGCATAAACAGAAGACTTGATAGAACTGAGTTTAAGGAAATGAAAATACTCACAGATTTTTCTACAGGATAGTCCTAAATACAGAATATGGGTCTAACTCTATTTATTTATTTGAATGTCAGTATGTTAATATAAACTCAGTCATGCAAGAATATTCTCCAAAAAGTCAGATTTTTAATTGTCATATTCCTACACTAGCACTAAATTAACACTTTTCCTAGAATCTAAAAGCTGTCCAAGCTTAGACTACACAGACTTTTTTTCTCTCAACATCTTTAAGTTTTCGTTTTGTGTTTGTTTTTTTTTAAACTATCTATTGAGAAATATAGTCAACAGCTGCTTGTTCTACCTTTGAAGTATGACCATATGAAACATCTTGGGAAATCCTTGGTGCTCACAACAGTTTGCTCTTGCTACTCCCACAAACCCTTATCTTAGGGAAACTATGTTTTTTCAAGTCCACATGACTGCTTAAATTTAACACATATTTAGTTAAGCGCATTCTTAAGTGCAGAAAAAATACTGTTTGATATGGTGTGTTTATTAATTGAAGGTTTTTCCTCATGCCTATAACACTTTTCAGAGGATGAGGAAGGTCCTTAGTGTATTTAGGATATATACATATTAAATATCAAACAAATAACAAAACCCCCCAAAAAGCAACAACAAAATCACATATGATAATTTGTATATAATAGGAATTGAAAATGAGATTAGCATCTCAGGGCTCAGTGAACTGGGACTCATTAAGCTAGTCTCCAAACATGTTAAATTATCTGATAATTTGCTTGTTTGACAACTATCAGTATTTGAACTGAAACAAAATGAGAGATGAAGAAAATCTGATTTTGTTTTCACAGTCTAATATACTTGATAATCCTCTGTATTTGACAAATTTAAATAAAACCCTTCACTTTTTTTTCCCCCCTTGTCATCCTCTAGCACGTTCCCAAATAACCACACTGATGCCCACTGAAAAAGTAATGTACCTGAACAGGTTTTTAATTGTTGATTCAGAGAACACTAATGAGTAAATTCACAGTTTGCATACAGATGTGCAAAGGACTTAGTCCTCAAAAGTAAGTGCGTGCTGATGCTTCAAATGTAAGTATTCTTGCTGTGCTGAAAATGGGAGAAGTGCAAGATGGTATCTCTCAGCAAATTTCATTTTCTTCATTTTCCATGACTTGTATTTAACTGCGCTAGATATAATTCCTGCTATAAGGTATTTATATTGGGGAAAAAAAAAAACACCTATCAGCATTTATGAGTCAATTTTACAGTTTTATTTTCTTACACTGGAATTAACAGTTGTTCAGAATATCCAGTTAAAACACACACAAAAAAAATCTTCTGTTCCGCTGCTGCATCTTCCTGGAGCAGCAGCACTTGGAGAAGATTTTTCAAATAAAACTGAAATATTTTTATAGGAAGTTAATTAATTACTATCATAAATTAACTAGTTTAGTTGAATTAGTAGTCAATTTGAACTACAAGTGTAACTTTCATATTAAAAAAAAAAACAACCACCTTAAGCCAAAATTTCTTTGGCAGTCTCAATTCATTTCTTTTTCCTTTCAAAAAATCGAAAGTTTTTTGAAAGAAACTCATTCCTAAAAAGCTTAAATTTCAACAGCCTGCTATTTTCCAAAGGAAAGCATTTCATCCCAACATCCTGCAACAGCTCTAAATAGTTCTCTAGTGTTAGGCCAGCACACGTGGGAAGTGTGCATTTCTACTGGTTGCATGAAAAATTGGTTTCAGGACACAGATGTTTGCAATACAATAAAATTACTGATTTGTATGTGAGAATTAATTTCTTTTCAGATGTTCTACAATGGAAAAGTGTGCTTTCTCCCATTTTCCATCTTCTCTCTTCATAACAGCACTGGTTTACTTTTCATGACAGAGTTGTATAGTCATTAAAAACACAACTTAAACAAATCCCGGTCTTCCCAACGTTTTTGAAAACTAAAAATATAGAATTCAGGATTACATCTATTCAGTAAATTCTACTTTACTTTACTAGTACATATTAATGAATAAATTGAAAGAAGGTTTTATCATATGTCAATTCTATAGTCCATGTAGCTCATAATATTGCCAGGTATTTCACATTTCATGCTATTAATAACCTGTATTATCAAATAAAGCTTTATCTGTAACAGTTTGGTTTTTTTTGTCTCCTGCACAGTGCATTCATTTGAGACCATAATTTAACATTTCTTTCAACTAATCAACATTTTTTAAAAAAACAAGCAGACTAACAATTTAAATGTCATTCCATTTTTGCACTTAATATTTGAAAGGATGTACTTGGGGTGAAGTCCTTAATGTACAGATGCCACTAGACATTTTGCCACAGATTTGGAGAAGTTGGCATACCAGGTTCATAGGACTCCCAGATGGGAGAAAGGGCTTCTTAAATCTGTATTTGGAAGACATTGTCAGCATTACTGACATGGTAGCATGGCTGGGATGAGCAAAGCTCTGTAAGGAAGATACTGCCAGCACCTGAAGGGCACCTACAGGAAAGCTCAGAAGGGACATTTTAGAAGAGCAAGTAGCTGCAGGATGAGTGGAAATGGCTTTAAGCTGGAAGAGGGTAGGTTTAGACTAGATATTCATAAGAAATTCTTTACTGTGAGGATGGTAAGACACTGGAACTTGTTGCCCAGAGAGGCTGTGGATACTCCCTCCCCGAAAGCATTCAAGGCCAGGCTAGATGGGGCTTTGAGCAACCCAGTCTAGTGGGAGGTGTCCCGATCTATAGCAGGGGATTGGAACTAGATTATATTAAAGGCATTAAAGGATCCTTCCAACCCAAACCATTCTATGATTCTATGACATGTTTTATTGCTTTTCCTTTGTAAAGAGGGTCAAAAAAAGGAGCTCAACAGATGGAAAATACTTCCCTCCATTTCGCTGTCTCTGGTCAGAAGAATGACAACCTATTATACAGTGAGGAATGAAAATAAATACACTTCTGTGGAGAAAATTTCATTTTTTTTTTCCTTGTAATTTCATAGTGTTCTTCCCCATCTCTTGTCAGTTAGGTTTCTCATTTCCTTAACAGATGAAGTTTTATAAAGTTATGTGACTTCTTTTGAGCTTACATTAATTTTTTTTCGTTATTTGTGATCTTCTCATACAAAAGAAAACTGGAACTGACAAGTCTAATTTCTCATACATGGTCAGAAGTTCATACACAGAAATAAGGTGTTTTATTACCCCAATATCTCATTTGAAGTAACTTTTCATCTGCTATCATAAATAGAAGTTCAGTGTCTGAGCCAGGACATCAAAGCAAAGCAGTATAACTTCTCTGAGATGATTTCAAATATTTTTCTGAAATAAACAACTCTGACCTTAAGAATGATTTTCACAGCATCCTTCGACTTTTTCCACAGAATCACTAGTTTTTTAGCAAACACCTCTCTACACTTATAAAACATTCTCTATCTATCACGTGTTTTAGTGACTCACAAATAATACATCAATATTCTCACAATAGCTAACCTCTTCTCAGGATTGCAAGTTCTGAGAGTTGCTGTGGGATTCATCTCTTCCTGCTAGATCAAGTCTCTTCAAGCCTTAGGAATTAAGCCTCTGGTCCAAGCAAAAATAATATTTGCTAATCAGACTGAGTTGCCTCACGGGTGTTAATACAGTTTGCCAGGTATTTTTCTACCTATATCACGTCAAATCCTGTGGATGGTTCAAGAGCAGAAAGCAGAACCTGAGTTTATATTGAGTTTAAAGTTTGTTCTCAAGTTTCCCCATACAGTAATAACATCGCTGAAGGAACTGGATTATTTCTATACTGATTTCAGAACAAGCTGATGCTGATTCTTACATGAAAAAATGTGAAGACTCAGACTTTCATTTGTGCATGTGATTAACATGGAGAAAGTCACTGATTATCCAGGATGTTCACACAGTAGAACCAGTGAATGTTCTGAAAAGGTGATTTTATATAATAGTTAACAGAAAAAGTTTGTTATAGAGTGAGTTGTTTTAGAAAAGTTGATTGCTGGATACAGGAAAACCAGGAAAAACAAGATGGGCAAGAAAAAAAAATAATCACATTATCAAAGTTTGAGTGTGTCACCAAGTATTACTTGGCAACCAGTAGAAAGAGATAAGAACTTTCAGAAGGGGATCCTTGCTATCTGAGACACTGGTATTCAGAGGCAACAATTTGTCCTTCAGAAGTGACTATTAACTAGAGTGAAGAAAAAAACCACCACACAGAAAGATACCTGAGATTAGGTATCTAAATTTCACCAAGCTCTGCAAAATTATACACAGTTCCTATTTCTTACATGCAGTCTTGTAAAGAAGACATGTCATGCAGACAAGATGAATCTTACTCTGTCTGGTTTTTGCAGAAAAATGCAGGGGTTTTCCACTTCTCCAAATGTTCCTAGATGTTTCATGTTCACACTAGATGCACTGACAAGCTATCTGTAGCAATATACATATCAGGACTTCATCAGTCATTCACAAAATAGTAGCTGTACTGAATTCAACATAGTGCATGCATTTTGGTAGATTCTCTTCCTCTGCACAAATCTTCTCATTAAAAAGCAGGGAGTTTTGCAGTTAACTGCAGAACAAGTCTATTTATACTGAAGTTAAAGATCAGAAAAGATTATATCTATCAATTTCCATGGGCAAATGACTCAGTTGTTGAGAATCATCCCTGAAATCTGTAGCTATAATCTCTTCTGAACTTTGAAAACATAGAAAACAATTTTCACATTTAAGCTATAGTAAGAAAAAAAAGGAAAAACAAAACTATTTAGGAGATACAGAATGTAAGGCAAACTTTCTTCTGTAAATCTTCTACATGCATTCCAGTATTGCTGAAAGAGGCAAATTTATCATACAAATCTCAAATGACAATAGGCTAATTGTAAATGAAACCTAGATATAAACCAATTGGAAAGTTGCAATCACAAAACAATCAGACAGGATTCCATTACAATCTAATTACAGTTAATGTTTCATTGATTCATCACATTCTGAGTAAGGATATTTCCACAGATGTTTAGAACAATGGGGGAACTCTTCTGGGACTCAGTGGGCTAATGGCCAAGTTATGGTGTTGAGAGTTACAGCACTGTCACATGGACATCTCTAACGAACAGCTGGTTACCCAGAGGCTCTGTGGTCCCCCTCCTTGTTACTTTGGCCACTTCACCTCCTTGTTTGCAAATCTTTCCTCCCTTGCTCCCTACAGTCCTATTATCATTAACAGAACAAAGTTTTCTATCAGGAAAAACTTTGAAGGTTTTTGAATTATTGGTTTTCGTTTGGATTTGTTTTGTTATACTCGCATTTCTTCCACCATTGCAAAAGGTTTGTCATATAGACATATCTGTACTTGTAAAAGCAGTAGTTTCTGTTGACTTCATTTACAAATGAGTTATTGTCCTTAACTCTAAATTCTATGCAATCCCCACTGACCTAAATTCTAGTGAAATGGTCCTATCTAGCTTTCCCAGACATTAACTCTGATGTTCAACTGTTATTTTCCAGTTCACACTAATTTCATTAAGTAATTTGTAAGTAATGTAAAGAGAAAAAAACAATTTCAGAAAATTATTTTACAAAAATCTCATCTCAGCTGAAATTTCTACTGATACAAGTTATTTTTAAAAGCCTTTCTCTAGGGCATCATATACATCATAAAGGAACTAGAAGCCACTGTTATATTCTCTTTCATATGCTAGCTCACATCTTACATACCACATAGATCTTTACCTGTTAAAAGCCACACTGAACCCATAGAATCTTTAGAAAATGGCCTGAAGCTTCTTTCAAATTGGATGAGAGATTTAATACATTACTTTAGTCCAGTTTCCAGATTTTAATGTGAATTGCATAGAGCTGATAACCTCTCATTCTATCATTTGTCAAGTAGGACTTAAGTTTAACAGCATTCCAATCATTTTAAATTGGAATACATACCTCGAGTGCTTGTTTTTCTCTGATGCATATTTTTGCTTTAAAATATTTCACTTTTTAAAGACCACTATGTTGTGAGAACTGTTCAGATATAAAGCTAAAATATGTACTTTCACATCATGCAATCAAATTGATGACAAAATTTTATAGATGAGGACACTACTTATCTCAAAACAAACAAATAAACAGGGAAAAGAAAAACACAGTGCTATAAAAGACTGTGGCAGATGCTGAAAAAATGGGCATCATTTATAATGCATAAATACTTACGCTAGAAGGGAGTCATTTTGTTCTTTTACCAAATTAAAAAAACGTGATAAATCTATACATACACAGATTCAAAGATATTAGAAGCTTCATTTTTTGTAAAATAGACAAGATATTAAAATCAACAAATAAGAAACATTCTTCCTATGTACAAATTAACTGAAAGAGGCCTGTAATTACTTAGCAGAGCTTTCACATCCTTCAGTAATATAAACAAAAAATGCCACTGTATCAAAACAGAAATTCAGAAGTATCCATACTTCCTAAAAATATGTAGGAAAAGCAGAGTTACTTTTAGGTTAGCTTTATTTTCTTTTCCATTAAAAAAGCCTTATGCATATTGTCTCTCTATATCACCTTTGTAAAGCCCATTTGGTTACTGGAAAATAGTTTAAAAAAATAAAAGAAAATGAAAACAAGAAAACTTAAAGGCAGCCAGTTATGCATAGTTTCCAGTTTGTTATCCATGGATATTTTTTGTTGTTGCATACGAACGTTTTATAGAAAACAGACAGATATACTGCTAATGCTTTTCACATGCTAATAAACATAAGTCAAGCTGCCATTACATCACTTCCCAACAATATAAACACTTCTTATTTCAAGGATCATATTCTGGCACACTTTTTATACTAAATAATACCTATTCTTCAAGTAAGATCCTTCATTAAACTCAGTAAGTAATAAATCATAACTAGTAGGGACTACATCAATACCTGAGTGACAAATGCTTAATGCTGATGATGATGTTTAAAAAGTAAACTATTATGCCACAGAGTTTTGTCTCAGGACTGCTCTGAAAGTAATGCCTCCTATTTTATGATATTGTCCCCTGAAGTCAGAGGCAGACAGTGGAAGCATGTCAGTAGAGACTGAACCTTCCCATCAATATTTCATTACATTTTTTGCTGTGGCAGTCTGACACGATGGTATCTGACACGGAAATGCATATAAAGAAAAGATGTGGAAAAAAAGGCACCCACTGACATTTATCATTGCTTGCTGAACATTGATGGACACCAAACACTGGGTGTGAGCATGATGAGGTGGTAGGTGGTACATTTCAGCAGTGGTGACAATGACATGAAAGACAAACCACGTTCCAGACATACATGCAAATATTTACAAATGCTCATTGCTGGCAAAAATACATAGCTAATGGTACACTGCTATGTCAAAAAAGTGTTTCATAGAGGAAATTCTCAGCTACAAAACAAGTTATTGTGTTTTAGATATTTGTTGAATTGCCAGGAAACTAACAGGAGGCATTACTTTTGGAGGAAACAATGTAGATCTATTTCTGTACCACATTTAAGAACACTTTTTTTATTTTAATATAACACTTCAATAATTCCAGAGTCTTTGCAGAACAGGTGTATTGGGAAATCACCACCTTAGAGAGAAGGATTTGCAGCCTCAAAATGTATAAAAAACCACCTTCCTTATGGACTTGACTATGCATTCTGTTGAACTCCTGTAGAGGATGTTTTATGAGTAATTCACCCTACTTAAACACAGAGATGTGTATCGTAACCATTCTTCAATAGCAGCTTTCACCCACCCTGAGAATGGTTACCATGGGTTTGACAGAAGGCCAGCCCACATCAAACCATTAGAGCAGACTCCCACACTGGCAGTTCAATGCTGTAATAGGAACCGGGTGAACATTTTTCCCCAGTATGTAGCTCATTCACTGAAATAGGCAGTTTTGTGACCACTGAAACTCTTCACAAATTCATATCTAATTTAGTACTAAGTTCGGAATGAGGGTAAGAAAGGTTTTAGGGCTTGTTTCCAAGTGAGGTATTAAGAACACATGTAGTTATGTTTAATTTTTGAATATTTTTAGAAGTAAAAAAAGCCAGATGAACAATGTAATTTCAGTCAAAGAGAATGTTTTGTTAAGCTGGAACAAAAGTGCTGAGGCTTTCTGCTTTAGAAAGTAATTGGAAACTTTTTCATTCTGGCTCAGCAGAAATTACATGTTGAGTGTGCATGGGTTTATATACCTCCCTGAAAAATAAGTTATTTGCACAGCTGTATACTAGAATGTATAAAGATCTTGATAATTTTTGTTCTCCCAGCATTCTTCCCAGTTCGAAGCAAAGTCTACCAGGGCAGCTTGAATTTGCTGGAAGGGAACATGCAAGCAATTGTTTGAACATATAGTAAGAGCATGTGAATAATTACATAGGGATTGCCTTGTAGCACTATGAAAAAGTACTGATGTCAAGAATATAGAATTTCTACCTTTATACTAAAGGAAATTGATACTAAAGGAAGATTTATATATAATGAACTGTTGTGTTGTATGATTTATGAAGTAACATACCAGAGTAACAGCAAAGCTAAGCAAACAGTTTCAAGTCTGACTAAAAATTAATTTTCAAGTTGTTATTTCTATGTTATAAAAACACTGTTAGACAGAAGCTAAACTGTTGATTTATTCCTGCAGATGATCCAGTGATAATAAAAATGCATAGATCAAACTGTTATTCTTACTAGACAGAACTACTACAAATAAGCACAGGAGTAAATCCAGCCCTAAAAATAATGATAGTTTGCCTTCTACTCAAACTACATTTTGATAAGAGCTCAGACTACAGATTGCCCAGTTTAAACTCGGGAAAGTAAAAACAGTTGGTAAACAGATTTATTTTGAATTAATTTAGCAGCACCAAGCAAAGAAAACGGGTTAACTGCTGACTATAGAGCTTCCACCCTCAATCCCTAAAGCAATCACAAATCCAAATTCCTAAAATGCAAAGCAGACACTAACATCAGAATTGTTCCTTTCTTATGTCACATATAGGTACACACTACTCAGATTTTTCTTTTAAACTATGTTTGTATCTCAGGGCAAGTCTATCCTGTTTTGCTCATGAGTTATGAAATTGAGTTATACACAAGCAGGAAAACAAATATAGATAAATATTCAGGTTATTGAAGGATTGAAAAAATCACAAGCCTCCATAAGTAAGATAATTTTTTTGCTGGACATGTCTAGAAAGAGTAATTCTTAATATCTGACGACTAGGAAAGAGAAAACAGTAGAAAATGTAACATGATAATACTCTGAGGTATTAGTGACAATGACCAGTACTTGAAATTGTTTGAAGAAAATAAATATTAAGAGAAATGAGAAAATGCCAATGGATAATGGCCGCCTGTTCATTTTACTCAATTTCATCTATTCACAGGCAATCAGAACAATGGTCTCAAGGTGTCCCTAGAAACATTCATGCAAACTTTTTCCTCACAGAAAAAGTCAGGCAGAACAAAGTCAAGAACAAAAATCTTAGCTGTTGATTTCAGAAGTTACTAATTTGCCATGCAATTACAGGGGATATTATTCAGGTTCTCTTATAATCCTGAAGAAAATACGTTACTCCAACTGACTTTGGATAAAACAAGACCCTGAACAATTTTCCATCTCTCACCTCATTGATCAGGTATAGGTAACCTTCAGGAAGGAAAAGTGAAGTTTTATTTCATAACAATTTTATAACAAGTCTACTAAACTATTTTTTTTCCCATTGCCTCATATCTGCCAAGATTGTATTTTCATGCAATAAAAAGTTAAACACCATGAACATGTCAGAAAAACACAAGTTAATCTCTATTTAAATATATATATTTATTTCTATTGCTACAGTAATATGAGCATGTGCTCGCATGGTTAGTAGGACTGCTGAGCCAGGACTTTCATGAGTCATGTGATTCAATGCAGAAGGGATTTCCCTACAGAAGGGAAACTGACAGGTTTAAAGTACCTATTGGTGCTGTTCTGATGTGATGCTAGGAAAAGATCAAGTAACCTAAGACTGAAAAGGAAGACTAATCAACACAGGAAAAGATAACTTATTTCTAAACCATACTTCAAATGTAAAAATCCAGACCCTCCAACTCACATAACAATTCATTTAATAATCATTTTCTTCATCAAATATGAAGGAACAATTGGAATCAAATACATAAAGAGCAGCATTGTTATCGACAATAATTGTGTTTATGTAAGTATATGTATTTAGGTATACAAATTATAACTTTTTTCTCAAAGCACTTAAATCATGAGGATGAGCAAGATGTATGTGTTCTGAAAGTCAGACTCCAGTATAATGCAGTATAACTATGTGTTATACACAGTGAAAAGTGAGCTTAGTTCCTATGGATAGACATTAAAAATGGAGAGAAAGTGTAAGTGGAAGAGACAGATGTTTACCTACACTGATATATGTACTCAGCTGCATGTAAATGACCTCTACCATTTAAAGTTAAGTTCCTTTGGGCTGAAGTTACAAAATATAAAGCAAATACTGTGTAACCTCAATTCCTAAGGTAATTCCAACAAAACCTATACTGTATCTTTCAAAAACTGACTTATCAATTAGTCAGTATCAAAAACACTCTGAAAATGAATGCTTCACCACATTATTTTCCATCTTACCTAACTATTGTATTTCTACCAATGCTACAGCAAATGGCTTTGCTAAGTCATGCTGCTATCTCAATTTGTACAACCTATTAACCTCATCTACTGAAAATAATGAAATTCCCAAGCATTTTCTGAAGATTGGATATAGACAATGACAGTTACTAAAGCAATCAGCAAGCTAATTTCCATTAAATTTCTCCTTTCAATAAAATCACACCTAATAAATTACTGTATTAGAAATACAATGGGAAACATTGTGCATCTTGATTATCTGAATATAGATCTGTATGAACTATCCTTAAATGTCCCTCACTCTACCTGGAAGACAAATGCACAAAGGATGACTGAGCTGTCATTCTGTGAGATCAGCAATGAGTCATAAAAGAGTCAGTGTTAGAGAGTCAGTAAGTGACCTGAACAGTGATTTATGACACAGTGTATATATCATAGTCTATTATTCTATATAGCAATCTCTGAGGGTATTGATCTGGTTTTCATTTCACTAAACACTGTGACAAGGCTGATTTAAAAATGATCAAAGTTTAGCTACACATGATCTAGATGTTTTTTTGAGTACAGAAAGCAAATGGTACAAGTGTGGAACAGAGGCTGAAGTGCTTCCCAGGGAATGATTTTCTGACATGAAGATGTAGCAGCTCTTAATTGCAAAAGAAGCAACTAGATGGCTGCCTAAGCTGAACTTGTAAACTGACCCCAATTTGATGCAATGTCTTCCATACTTGGTATTTTGAAATACTTGTTTCAATGCCTAGCTTTGAAGTCCATAAATTAAATATTGGTCTCTGCTTAGGAAAATGTAAAGCATAAGAGTATTAACAATAATTGGTTAAGAATGTTTGTGAAAGATTCTGAGTGTGGAAAAAGACAATATGCATGCAATTACTTTAAAGTATTATGGAATTAGAATACACTGAGTATCTGTAATTGCTTGTCAGTTAAAAGCAGAATCTGTTTTGTAATTTTGTCTACTTCTCAAAATAAAGAGCATATTTTCTCAGGAGTAAGTTTTCCTAAGTGTAAATTTTGAATTTACGGAAAAAAATAGATTGGATTTCTCCATTTTAACTGGATGTCTTCCACACTTTTCTCTAATTAGTTATCAAGTTAAGAACAAATGAACTTCAGAAGTTTTACGCTGAAGAGGTGGCTACTTCAGACAATGCCAGAATGTTTCACTTCAGGTTAACAAAGGAGACGTCTCTTGTTCTTCCACTAACCTTGTAAAAATTGCCTAGAAAAGTTAAAATAACTTTTCACTGAGAACCAGTAGCAACCCATTTCTACAGAGAGAACTTTTTGCCTGTATTTAGAAAAAACTTCTGATTTTCTAAGTTATAAAAAACCAAACAATCAAAAAAACCAACATTGTGAGACCAGGCAAGAGCTGTTAGCACATTGAGTCTAGAGGCCTGTATCTGGAAGCAATTACAAATTTCCATAGATCAGTGAGCAGAAGTTAAATGATAAACAAAAAAATACCATTTATCTCCACTATTTCTGCTAATATCCTGGACCTGAAGTACTGGAAATTCCTTTAACTGTGAAATAGACAAAGTTGATATAAGCATTAGAGTACACAAAGAAAATAAAAGAGAAAGCAAGGGCTAGTGTCACTATGAGCTGACAAAGAAGAAAACTAAAGAGAACATTACATCAAATGCACCCGAAGGCTGAATTTCAGAAAGTTTCTCCCATGTGAGGCGAGTCCAGACAGGGTTTTGTACAAATACCAAAAGGTATCATTTCAAAACTGATACAGATCAGGATAAACAAGCTGAGACAAACAAGTTCACTCAGAAATTCCAAAAAAGTCTTTGTTGGCAGAGTTTAAAAACAGCTGAATTTGACCTAGCAAAGCAAAAGAATACTAATAAGCATCCAGTTGTGAAATGTTTATCAATACACAGACACTAAGACTATTTGTTATCTCTTTCTGATAATTCCATTTTTAACAATGAGTATTTTCAGAATACAAAATGTATCCATAAGGGCTTACTTAAGACCCTGTCCCTTGCTTGTTCCAGAAAACAGGCATGGGATGGGCTGATGTCTGAAAGCATCAGACTGAGGCCCAAACTTGAAAGGAAATACATGATACAAGAAGTCTACTCTGCCAAACTCTACAAAGGCTTCTAATTCAGGAATGAAGGATTATCCAATTCTAAAAGCTAATATATAATAATTAGAATTTTCTTGCCAACATATTTTCCCTATCACCAATTTTATCTTACACAAGAAAAAATGAAAGTCTTTGGGGAAAATATATGAGCCTGAGAATACTGGGACTATTTGTTTACATTACTTTGTTGGAAACTGTTGGGATATATTTTGCCATTTTTTTATTATTTCAAGATGAAGCAGTATCTTATGGTTTGTGAGCAGCAAGATTTGTGCATTTATTGAAAATGTCAGTTTGCATAACACATCATAGAATATTAGGCTTAGAGGCAGTTTTTCAAGAGATGAGTAAATATGCAGAGGCACAAACAGGCAAAAACAGGATAAAGTACAGAACATTATATTGATATATTTTGGGGGACAAAAAACCCTGATCTAATAAGAAAGGGCAGTCACGTAGACGGCTTGGATTTCCATAAAGTACCTAAGATGATTTAATGTGACACGTAATTAAACCAAATATTATTTGGCTATCTGTTGAAAAATGGACTAACGAGGTAAACACAAAATGAGTAGTGATGAAAACAGCTGTAGTGGAGGTTAACAGAAAATGTCTTGCAAGACTTGCTTAAGGATTATCTTGAACCATTTATATTAATTATTTTTCTTCATAAAGAATCATAATGAACTTTGATTTGCAGATGAAACAGAAAGCATTACCAATCCAGAAGACAGAAAAGGTAATGAGTTAAATATGATTTGAGTGATGGAAATGGGATGAAATACTACTGTACACAAGGAAGTTTAATACAAGAAAGAACAGAAGAATTTATCCTGTAAGTTGGTTGAGCATAAACTGAAAGTAAATATCCTTGGAAGAATAAGAGCCTGGCAGTTCTGACTAGCTGCAGAATGAGAAAGATCTTTAACTGATGCTACAGTGCAAATGCAGATGGGACCACAGCATGGAAAAACAATATTGCCATAGGAACACACCTCCTAACAAAGCTTTATTTTACTGTGAAGAACTTTACTTACTGCCCATAGATCTGTCTGCAACTTGCTCTCCAAATCCCTACAAGCAGACTATTAATACAGAATTCTTTATTTCTAGCAAAGGAAAGGTAATATAACTGCTGCTCAAAATCATGATGGTTTTCTCAACTTTGCCTATGAAGGTATCATCATCATCCTTCATCTTCCTTTGCCTATGAAGGCATCATCATCCTTCATTTTTTATTATCTTAATGCCATCAGCATGAAAAAATCCAAATTGGTTACATATAGTTTTAAATTTTACTAACACTTTTATTAAGTATAACAACTGTCTTACGTTATTTCAAAGTTATGCTACTGAATATACCAAAGCAAAGCAGATAAAGGATGAAACTATGTTGCATAACTGATGAAATAAGGAAACTCAAAAACCATTAACTTACATAAGCTCTAGACAGTTCTGTGATCTTGTACATTGGAGATCAGAGATCACATAGAGGAGGCCATTAATGAACAGAATGGTGAGTGCTGATGCATGTTTACAGAAACATGTTTAATATATACACAAGTGTCAGTTTAGGCACAGTAACATGACAAAAAAATATTGCTAATGTACTACATGTACTAATGTGAACTTGTTAAATTAGAAGATATTAATCATAGAATGGCCTGGGTTGAAAAGAGCCACAGTGATCATCTATTTTCAGCCCCCCTGCTCTGTGCAGGGTCACTAACCAGATAATAAGATAGTAAGACTAGGCTGCCTAGAGCCACATCCAGCCTGGCCTCGAATGCCTCCAGGAAAAGACCACATCTTACTCTTTCACTATGCTATTTCTGGGTGAAAGAAGTATCACCCATGATATAATATACATCTATGTGATTAACAGAAGTATAATCACAGATTTATTGTTTTCAATGTTGTTTGGACATCAAATCCAGAAGCATGTTTATCTTCTTACTAAACTAAGATAATCATTGGGCATATAAACCTATAGTTAAAGATTTCTTAAGTCATATTGCTCTATCATGGCCAATGTATGACTCATCTCTGTAATATAGTACTGAATTCTTTGTTAAGGGTAAAATTTTACATAATTTGAGTGATGTCTTCTACCACTTCCTTTTAAAATATACAAGAACCTTCTCTTATGCCAACATGAAGTTTAAATCATATGTTTTAAAGCAAACTTATTTTGTGTAGTTAGCCAATTTCCAAGTACCAGGACATCAGTATTCTATATTCTATTATAGAATATTTATAAATGTGCACACTGAGTAATAGTAGAAATATATACATAGATGAAAAAACAAACAAAAGTCTGATCTCAATAACCTGACCTGTCCCCGTGCATCAAGTAGGACAACCTTCACTCCTCTCTTCCAAAAAAAAAAAACCAACCCACACCAAAACACCAACCTTGTGACCTAGAATTTAATAATATTTTTAAGCATGCAGTTGAATCCAGTATTCTAAAGCTGTGTGTACTGGGGGGATTTCAATGTCAGTAAAATATCATGGCTGCTCTAAATATTGTAATTACACTGGCACAGCAGACAAGGAAAACAAACGACACATAATCAGAAAGGAAACCTGTACAGTGATAGCCCTAAAGAATAGGATCTACTGAGTACAAGATATTGTAGCATTTCAATTCTCAATCATTTAATTTCTTACATAAAAGAATTGGAGAACTAAGACTTTTCACAAAACTTATTAATTTCCATATTAAGAGTATCTTTGTTCCTTGCCCCCCAGGTCAGCAGTCCTTCCCTGTTCAGAGGCTAGAAACTTTCTACAAATTTTAAGTATAAAAGCATTAGTAATCTATTTAGAATTACTTGATCATGTCATGCCTGCCACCAAGGCCATCTTATACCTCACTGATTCAAGCTGTTGGCTTTCTCAGCATAGTTGCATCCACAAGTGTTTTCAGCACACACTTTACTCCACACCATAGAAAGGTCCACAATGTTCACTTAGCTTCAACCCCTCCACACCATGGGCAAGATTGCCAATCACTAGACCAGGCTGACACATCTAGCCTGGCCTTCAATGCCTCCAGTGATGGGCATCCCCCACCTCTCTGGGCACACTTCTGATGGCTGGTTAAAAAAAAAGTAACCTGTAAAATTAATGGAATATTTGATGAAATATCAGTGCATCATACATAAAGAAATTTTTTGTGAAATATTAAAAAAAACAGTAATGTAATGCAAGCCGTCTGAGGCGTGAATATCATAAAGTCCAACAATTTGAATCTCCAATCCAGGAGACATAGATAAAGGTACTGTTCCTTAGAAGTCTGGATGCTGATTTTGGGGTTATTTTACTTTCCTGAAGGAAGGTACCTAACCTAGGGTAAAATCCTGGATTTTCAAAATGAAACCAGTTTATGGAATCAAAATTAAGATTTGTGCCATAAATCTTAAACAAAGCTCACAGCTTTAGCACTTTCAGTGGATTTGACTTCTCATCAAAATTAGTTAAACATGCATCTTCAAGGTGAAAAATAATCTTATCTGTGCTGTTTTAAGCCATAACAGCATTTGAAATGAACCTTCAATTATAAAGATTAAGTAATAGCAAATAATTTTATGCACCGCATTAACTAAACAGTCCTGTAAACAACAAAACAAATATGCAGCCTATTTGAAAATAGATTTCAGGATTCCCAAGAAGTAGTTTTCGTATATATGCAGCTCCATTTCCAGTTAATATACATTCCACTCAAAAATTTGCTGGTAGTTTATAGAGTTGCAATCAGATATTCAATTCAGAAAAATATTTGGCGATTTATTTTTAGCAGACTTTTGTAAGATCTACGTTAAAAAAAAATAAAGTTTTTTTCACAATCACATCAGTCATGTGATCACTTTTTGGAAGTACATGCATTTGTGAAAAACTGTCAAAGCTTGACCACAGG
Organism: Perdix hodgsoniae; assembly: GCA_035772895.1. Taxonomy (NCBI): domain Eukaryota; kingdom Metazoa; phylum Chordata; class Aves; order Galliformes; family Phasianidae; genus Perdix; species Perdix hodgsoniae. The sequence goes on along the minus strand of JAPSGF010000056.1, from coordinate 1,275,529 downwards.
GAGAAGCAAATTTCATCAAAAATCTAAAACACTGAGAACTCACTTTGAATCGCAGTTACTTCCACTGAACCAGACATTCATGCATTAGTTATATAAGGTCACGTATCCTAGTAGTTTATGTTTTTGTTGCTTTAAAAAAAAATTAATAAAAAATGCATTTTAAAAAGTTTCATTCCTTATGTACATTAACTATATATTTTATACACATCCCAAGACAATTGTTGTTCACTCAGTGTAGCCCAGGCAAGCAACAAGGTTGGACACCCATGGGTTAGTCAAAGTTTATTTCTTAGCAATAACAGCAGCAATTCAATTGGTCCAGGAGAACCGCTTCGTTAGAAGCCAAATCACATGACCTGCAACAAAAGTATTGCCAGAAAGCAGGAAATAGCTGGAAAACAGAGTCAGCTATGAGTTAATACTCATAGAAGCTGAAAGTGACTCCTCTAAACATAGCAAAAATTCTCAGAACTATGTACAACATAAATAGTACCTTTATCTTTGTGCAGTAAACATCTATCTTGCCAAATAAGAACAAGGTTTCTGCTGGATAAATATGATGCTAACAGTTCAAAGCATAACTTCTCTAAGTAAGAACTGAACACTGGATGTGTAAACCTCTTAAGTCTGAAGTGATTTGGTATGTTAATAGAATTTTAAGCAAAGTATATTTAAGTCATTCCCAATGTATTAAAACTCTACCTAAAAAGCACTTTAAATAACAAGTAAATCAATTTCAAGTACAGGTTGACCCTTTAGGACTTGGTAGTGTGTATGTTTCAATTGTACAGATAAGAATCCAGTGCGTTTCCAAATCACTATTAAATATAATAGCTTCTAAAAAGATGCGTAGAAATGCCTCTTACCCCAGTCCCCCTCTTTTATCATAGAAACAGTACCTTCTGCAGAAGTAGGGTAATGTATCACTTTCCTGAGATAAAACTTCCCTCCTCTTTTTCTGACATGGGCAGTTCCGTCACCATTTAAGGAGATGGACTTCCCATGTCCTCCAAGAGAACAATGCATGCTGGTTATGCTAAAGTACAACAAAGCATGTTTTTGCCAGTACATGTCACACAGAATTATACATCAGTTGCAGTGAGCTAAGCTAAGCTCCTGGGTATTTCCCAAACACAGTGTGATAATTAAGCAATTCCCAAGTAGGCTTTGGTGAGAACTGAATATTCTATCAGTATCTTATAGGTATTTTTAGTGATTCAGAAATTGCTGCCTAGGTACAGTTCTTAAACAGTATCAACTTCTTAACTTTCACACAGAAGTCGGTATTTCAATTCACAAAGCTTTTATTCAAAAATGCAGAGACAATTATTCTCTTCATTAAGTGAATGAAAATTAGTCACTTTAGGCAAATACTTAGTATTATACTACAGAGGACTCCAAAAGTACAATTGAAATTCTACTAGAGTCACAAATTTAAAGTGATTTGCTTGTAGTTTTATGATTAAAGATATGTATCATTAATATCTCTCTGGTGATCATAGTGGACTGGAAGACATAAATAAGCACAAATTTAAGAGGTCTCTCTTCCCCCCCCCCCCCCAAGACAGATGCAAGATGTAAAGTTGATTAAACCAGGATTAAGTGGAGATATGCACGTGAATGCTGCCGCTGATGATTCTAGCTTGATCTGCTTTAAACTCTGACACAAGAGTCTCATGCTGATGCACTGACCTTGTGTTAATGTAGAATCATATCCAAACTATGCAAAATTCTGTGGGAGAGATTCAAGTCGAGCTTGCTATTTTAGGCTTCTCAACAATCATCCACTCTGAAGCTATATATTCACTCAAGTAATTGAAATGTAATTTTCAAAAAGCCACTGCAGTCTGTGTATTATCTGAAACTAGAAGTGTCCAAGCAGTCCTACACTATGATTAATGGAGCTTCTTATGTTCTATATCTCATAAGGAACTAGAATTGTAATGCTGGTCCTCTCATCTCTTCCATTCTCTCAGATTTGGTGAGAACTAGCAAAGCAAACATCCAGTACCCCCTCAATTTAAGTGAATGCTGCTTGGTGTAAAATCATATATCATAAGATGCTGATAAACATAGCAGCCTTCAGCACATCACAACTGTAACTGGAAAAAAAATGAACACATACAGACTAAAACAAATGCCAAACATTATCAAATACTCCTCTATTCAGCTCCAGCAATAAATATAACCATTATGAGTAACTTAAAGTAATACTGAGGTCTGATGAAGCAGACCTTAAGAGATGTCAAATAGCTACCCAAATAAACATTTTATTGCTACACATTTTGTAGTTGCAAGTAAAATAAGCAGTTTACATGCAAATCGGAGGATGTCTTGATTTTTTTTTCCCCTTCAAAATCCAAGAAGAGCAATTTCTATCTTGGAACTTAGACCAACAAAACAGAACCAAATAAACAATTAAGTCCTTTCATATAGCTCATGATTTGCTAGACCCTAGATTTTGTAGAGATATGCACTGAGGACAATGTTGGAAGTGGAAACAGATTTATTATTACAAGGAGGATGCCTACTGGGTATATGCAGTGTGAGAACTGTAGGCCAGCACTTGCATAGTGTTTCAGAAACAATCACAGAGGCTCATGTTTTAAGTACAAAAAGATTTGTTTCAGGCAGGCTTTTTGGATTGCTAAATGCTACCTACCCTCACAATAGCATTGAGTGGATTTAATGGTGGGATGCAGTCATTTAACTGAGTTCTAAGACATATGGATAAAATATAGTATTTTTTTTTATTGCATAACAAAACATTGGAGATATGGAAAGGAATGATGTTCACACTGTTTAGATTCAAAGGCCAAGATTAAGATTTAATCTCTCTAGTTTCTGTATAGTTAAAAGGAAGTCACAGCTTCACAGTTAAGACATGCCTCCTGAAGAATCTGCCCATGGCATGGGGGTTCAAACTAGATTATCATTATTGACCTTTTCAACCCAGGTCATTCTGTGACTGTAGTGTTCTTAGCAGACAAATACTACCTCCCACACAGATGCAGCAGCCCATCATCCAGGAACAGGAGAGGATAAACCTCTGTCACAGGCCTGAATCTGGACCTGAGGTAGCAACTCCTGCAATACTGTTTTCTCTGAGGACAAGAAGGGTGAAACTTTAGAGAAGTGCCATAAAAAGTGTTTAAATTACTGAATATTGTTACTGTTGGGGAACGAATAAGTGACTGAATATTATGCCTCCTAGCCAAATGTTTCTGAAACTGTATTTATTTAGCTCACTGTAAAAAATTTGACCACAGCCTGTAAATAAGCTCCTTCATGGCAGTAAAATTTCAGCAATGACTTGGATCTTCAGCCTAGAATACAAAGTTACAGCAAGAGCCTATGGCTGGGAGCTGTTGCGTGACTAATTCAGAAGACATTAGGCATATGTTTTTGACAGTGAAAGATCTTTTCACTGGAAAAAATTACTTTAATAAGCCATGGATTATATCTTATTGCCAATCTCAAAATAATATTTGAATTATGAGCATAGAGCAGAGAAAGTGAGAGGCACAGATATGCTTTACTTTAAGCATACTTCAATTTAGAGAAGCTTTGTTGTGTGGTTGTAACAAAGATCAGAAAAGATGATGTCAAATACTCCCTTGTAACTTTAGGATTGAGGGTTATGAAGTAGGCAAGTTGTGAGTTACTATTCTTCTTATTAGAATTAGGAAAAAATATTGCCATGTAAAACAACATGATGAATTCTTAGTACACTTAGTGAATTTTTAACGTTACCCTGCATTATTCAGATAGCTATGTGTGCCAAATTGCTTTTTTCCCCCCTCCAGTCAGTCAACTTTCGTAAGTACTAAAAGCTTAAGAAGGAAAAAGGCTCACTCATAATCACAAGTGCCATTCACCTGAAAACAGAGCTATCTTCAATAGCTAGGAGGTTATTGAAATTGAAGGTAGACAGACTGAACACCCCACTGCTGCAAAACCTGTCAAAATTTCTTAAAGGAAGGCAAAGCCTCCACAGCCTTACTAGTAACTGAGAACACTTTTTAGTCAGTTGCACTCTAGACACACAAAAGCTGCCAGAGATTTGTTTCACATACGCTAAGTTTCCACTAGTTTTTCCACACTTCACCAAGCTACTTGTTACTAATGCTTCAGAAAATGGTCATAAAGAAGATGTTCACATAAATAATAGCCCTTATGCTCAAATAATATAGGTTAAATGAAATAAGGTTCATGTATGCATTCGGAGGACTCCCAGAGCCACTGACTGAAGGCAGGGTTGCAAATTATCAGGAATGCTACACACAGGTTGTTGTGGTTGGGTTTCTTCTTCAATTAACTGTTCTCCTATGGTGCAGATTTCATCACAACTGAACTTGCTTGCTCCTACTCAAAGTTCAGAAGTGGTGTTTCCCTTCCTGATTGTCATCCCTTGCCTTGCACTAAGCTCAGACACATCTGACAATTTCCCAGGTGGTGCACAGCCACTAGGGTAGCAAATGCCTTCTCTTTTACCTGAGAAAAACCCTGGCACATTTATTCCCCTCTTTTTATTGTATTAAAATAGGAAAAATTATCTTTCTCCCCTCCAAACTCTACTATAAGACATCTTCCTGTGCTGGAGCATGAGTTACAAGTTATTTCAGAGCTAAAAATACTTGGTCTTTCTCAGTAAGTTCTTTACAGCAAGTAGCATCAGTGTTTATACCAGGCAAATGGCAAAGTACTGGTGCTGGTGGTTAACACAGCAAAATTAAATTTTGAAAGTTATGTGAGACAGAGGGAGTAAGGGGTGGGAAAGAGAAGCTAGAATTTAGAGGGAGAAGGAGGTTGGAAAGTAAAACCAACATGAATTTAAGACTCTACAGTGTATTCTGAAATATTTCAGAAGTAGAGACTAATGTAAATACATGATAGACCGTGTTGTAAAAAGGTTTTATTATATTCATAACAAGGTGCTGCTGAGCACGTTTTTGGCACTAAATAAATAGTGATAACAACACATGCTCATGACTTCACTACATGTGAGTAATGCAGCCAGCACAACTAGTGCCAATAAAATCTTTGTATCTCCACAAGCCATCATGTATTCTCTCTACATATTATGTCAACATTTTTAACTACTACTAAAACACTGATCAGATCACTATACAACTGGATGTTTTAAAATCTTTGCCATCTGGAAAAATTAAGCTCAAAGAAAAGAAATTTTAGAAGGCCCTGAAAAGTTAGAAAGAACTTTCTTCCTGAGAAGTAAGTTTGGAAAAGAATAACCTGAAATCACAGAGCATTGGTGGAAAGTGAAATGATTTAACTTCGTTTAATGTGAAAAACAGAGAAAGCACTTAGGTTTCTTAAAAAAAAATATTGAAACTGATCACATTCAAAAAAATAAATCTGCAAACAGTAGGTAAAAGACAAAGACCACATGATTTTAGTTTTGTAAATCATACAATGCCTCAATCAAATAATGTTCATTAGTCTTATAAAAGCTTCTGTTCCTCTTATGCTATCCCTTTTCTGTGTTCTAGCTTTCCAAGAGCAAGTTGAAATATTTTAAGCTATCCAAAACCATGAGCTCTTTAGAAAAATGAAAGCTGTTGGCTTTCTTTATCCTCTGTTTTTCAGGGCATTTATATTACTGTTTCAGGTTTTATATTTCAGACTCGTCTACCTGAAGCAGATACTTTTCATGATCTGAGTTAAATTGACAAAATGGCCTGTTTTCTTCATGCTTTTTCCAGCTCTCATTTTTCATATGGCATTACTTCCCAAAGCAGAGTCCCTTCTCTACTTGCTAAATACATTATAAAAAATAATAGCAGAGCAGAGCACTGCTAACAGACAAGAGCATCACTTTCTTACATTCAATTTCTAACCTCATTAGGAGGAAAATGCATGGCCATGTACATTATGCATGTTTCTGTGAGATCAACTGCTTGGTCACTTTTTTTCCCCTTAAGAGATGGAAAGGGAAATGAGATATGATATTGCAATGAAACAATTCAAACATTTAGATAATTGTCTAAAGTATGGAAGGATATAGAATTTACTGAAGTAGACCAGATATGCTTCCATTATGACAGGAACTAGGTCTCTGACAGTAGCAGATGTTTGTTGCTTGGGGGAAAGTGAAAAATCCTCACTGAAGCCTCTATTTTCTTCTGACTCGTTGACACTTTCTATAGTACACATAGCTAGAGACTTTAGGATTTTCAAAGCATCTTTCTTAACAAAGTGTTGAACTTCCAATAACCAGGCAAAACTATTCAACTATTTTTGCAAAAAATAATTCATAGTTCTTCTGCATTAGATTTGCAGTGTTCTAATATCAGTCATCTGCCAAGTATCTATCTCTGTTAGAAATTCCTAGCACATTTTCAACAATTACTCCGATAAACAGGAGATCAGCAGTTCATCTAACACCTGGATTCAAAGACAAACAGCCTGTTTTTCCTCACAAAGAAGATTTTACCACCCTTTGTGTATCCAATGCTGATTTTACTAAGAAATCCTACAGAAAAAAGTCCTGGTTACGATGACTGTGACTATACTCATGAACTAAACAGATCTAGGGAGTAATTCTGGACAGTGAAACAGGCTTTTGATTTGTCAATCTTTTAACAATCCCCAGCATTGAGCCAGTTTGACACATTCATATTCTCCATTCTTACTCATAAAATGGGCATTAGCAGAAGCCAGTCTTTAAGTTTGGATCTAGATGCACAGTTTCAGATTTGAAGAGTTTTGCTGTAAGAATGTGACCAGAGTGCATCATCTGCCACAAGACCAGGGAATATTTCCTGGTATCATCCAGCTTACTAGTATGTACTTAACCAGTGAGACAAAGTTCCAAATATAAAAGGGTTAGTAACGCAATTAGCTGATCATTTCAAAGTTACAATAGTACTAAACTTCCACTGAAAACAAAAGGTAAATGGCTAATTTGCTCACTCACATTATGCTGAAGTACGTGCTCAAATCTCATGACTGCAGATTAAACATGTCCACAGATGCATTTTTATTGGTAAATCAGAGGTGCATAAAATATTTGACTACAGTTTTTACAGTTACAGCTACCAGAATAAGAAACCAAACTATCATCAGCTGGGTTTTGTTTTTGAAGAAAACAAACCTTATCTCATAGGGAATGCTGTCTCTCTGACATGCTGCATTCATAAACATATTAGGAACTGTTTACGTTGTTCACAGTAATACATAAGCGTGTTAACTCCAAAAGAGATGTAGCTGATCTAACTATCTCCTGTAAATAGGGTAAAGAAATATTTTGCTCACGTCATACTTAGATATCTAACTGTTCTTGTTTCTTGTTCATTTGCTTATAAGCCAGAAGATTTCTTTATTATCACTTTTTCTCCTCAGGTCCTGCCTTAACATAGAGTGTGCAGCTCATATTGTCAGTCAAGAATAATTCTTGACTAGAAGGGCTTCCCCCCCCCCCCCCCCCCTTTGTTTTTATGATTCTTGAGTTTATAGATATAGGAAGAGCTTTCAGAAGACAAAAAGATCTAGAAATTAGCAAGACATTTTACATATAAAGCATTGCAATAAGCCCACAAAAGTTAGTGTACTGTCACTATCTTATATTGGTTTATACTATGTTCTTACTTTTCCAGCAGTGTGATTTAGAGTTTCTTTGAAGAACTCCAGTGAAACTGCTTATGTTTATGTGCACAGATTTGGGAAAAAAATAGTTATGACCTTATGTTGAAGAAGGTAATTGTTTACTAGAATAACAAGCAACAAAACACTTCTGCGTGCAATTAAGATTTTTTCCTGGGTATGAATTATTCACTTGCATGCTTATTTATTGAATTAGCGTAATCAGGAAACTAACTGAACTTTTTTTTGTGTTGGAAAAATTCTTGATCAGGAGACAAGAAGGTCTTCAGTAAAACATCTTTAGAAAGAAGCTTCTGGCCAAGAGTTTGATTGTGGATAATTTCTAAGATGTGTGTAGTACAGCTTTGCTGTGGAAGATATTACATGGACATTTCAGTTCACTGTATGCATTTTTTTTGACTGATAACCTAATAAAGAGACAACCCTGCTAGTTAATGAAAAAGATATCCTTCTTCCAGTTCATGAGATGAAAATTTACAGGTTGAAGTCTTATTTGAAAATTAGAATTTCTGTAACTGTAGTTAAGATCCAGAAGCAGGCGCTACTTTTGATTAGAAAAATAGGCATTTTGTCTAAAGAAAAATACTGACATATCAAGACATTGGAGAGAGATTTCCCATCTAAATTCGGAGAAGCCACACAGAGTCTGCTGTGGATGAAAGCCATTAAACACAGCCCCTCAGACTGCAAAACAAGGGGAGGCAGATATGATATAATTTGAAAATTTATATGAACCAAGTATCTGAATTAAGTCAGCTATTTTATTTTCCTTGACTAATTTTGATAAATTTATATCTAAATCTCAACCCACATGTTTTCAGTGTACATTACTAAAACATTCTGAGCTGGAAATTTGGAACACTTTCCTCACAAAAGGTCAAAATACAACCTGGAATATATGTTGAGTGTCATAATTAACCTTTCTGTATGTTTCTGTGTTGAGTAACTGGTGTTTTTTCAGGTCAAAAACAATTTGTCAAAATGTTTAAGTACCCTGAGTAATTCTTGCCCAGTAAATGTAACCAATAACAAATGGAAGTCTCATAGCTGAATGTCTTAACCAGATAGAAAAAAAAGTTATGTGAGTGACAGGCACAAACTTCTGGTCCTCCAATCACCTGCTCAGATGGTGAATCACCAGTCTACCACTAGAGCACTGTACTTCCTGTCACCAAAGGTATCATTCACTGAGTCTTGTGCTAATTTACATTACCGTCTCTTCCTCCTCTTAAAAATTACTAATTTCTAACTGTTAGTTTGAATAGACATTTAGATAAGATCAAGTACAACTTCAGGGAAAAGTTGACTGGAATTCTGAAGTTAAACAATGTCTATTTTCCATTCCCTTCTTGTTCAGCCTTTGATTGTCTCCTTCTCAGTATGTTTTTATTTTCCACACCTCCCAACAGTACACTTAAACAAGTTTCACTGTATACCACATATTACCGATCTGAATCTGTACATGACCCTTTCTCATATGTCCTTCCTTAGAGACCTTCAGAAGTTTGGGGCTGAGGTGATCCTCCTTAGGAGTTACCATGCCACTCAGACAGAAAACCCTTTGCTATTTGAGTTGTATGCCATGTAATCACATATTCCTGATCAGTGCATCTACAGTCATTACTTGGTTATAAATCTGGCTTTCCTCATGTTGCACAGTATGCCTTTGGGAACAGCCAGCCCTGCAGACATAAGAATAGATAAATGTGCATGCTTTGAGTCACACAGCAGGAAAGTCTTTCCCTGCACTGCATATCATATGCATCTATATAATGTGCGTAATTATATCTGTACATACATATATGAAATACATAAAAATACCTAAGCCAGAAAAGAATGAAAATCCAGCAAAAACACTAGGTGTCCTTCTTAGCAGCAAAGCTTAGCAGTGGTGCTGAAAAGAATTGAGCCAATTTTTGAGACAAATTTAGCTTTTACTGGAAATGCCTTCTCTTGAGAAGGGGGAAGGAGTGGAAAAAAAGGGAAGAAAAGGATAATTTATGGCTTGCTGTTTAAAACCTTCCTGGACCAATTTCACTTTTGCACTTTTTGTCACCTTTCAGCTCTGAAATGGAGGCTAATCTAAACAGTGTTAAGGCTCATCTATCCTCTCTTGAACTTCCCTACTAGATTGCAAACATCACCACAGAAGAACCCAAATATGGCTTAAACCTAGGCTTTGGAAGGGGGTGGGGACCTGCCAAGCTTGAACTCAGTGCTCAGGCTTCAACAGCCCTGCAAGAATGTGGTCAAGAAAAGGAAAGGAGATTCATTCCTGATGAATGCAGCTTGAAATATATACTTCAAAACTTAAATGAATAGGTTTTTAGTTACAATGTGGTGCGGAGAAGAGTAGATGCGGAACAACTGCTTGCACAGACATAAAGCAGTCTCTCATTCTCTCACTCTCTGGGTCCCTTAGGATGTGGTTGGACAGATGGATACACATATGTGCAGAGGAATCCTCAATAAAAAAAGCTTAAGACAACAGAAAAGATCTTACGTAACACAAATGTAACGGGGTTCTTTATTAATGAGGCTGAGACTGTAACTGAACATTCGTTGGGCATGTCATTTACAACAATTAGAAGCTTACTACTAAGATATTTTTCAGGCACATCTTTGTTTATTTTCATTTAGAGATTACTTGGCTCACCATTTTTATACATAACTAGCTGAGAGAAAAACACTAAAGACTTGAAATAAATTGTAAAGGCAGTAAATCTCATTAAGCTTACAGTAGATAGTTTTCAAAGAAAGCATTTGGCAGCAGCTACTGTGACAATTTTTTTCCAGTACCCTACCATTACACTGCACATGCTGTATCTTGTGTTTCCCATAAATGCTTGTGACAAAAGCAAACAGCTCAGTAATACAATACTGGATAGAGGTTTACAGTTTTTACATAATACCTATATCTATGCTGTGAAATAATACTGCATTTACAGCCACAGAACTTTGCCTACAAAGCTATAAAGATTGAAAATAACATTAAGAATTCTTGAGATAAGTTAAATGCTTCTTAGTTTTTCATGGGTTTTAATAGGAATTGAGGACTTGCTCCTTTCAGAATTTTAGGAAATCCTGTCTAAGAGAGAATTTATGAATTCTGTTCCCACACCTGATTTTACTTCCTAATGAGCACAAGGTCTGAGCACTACTATATTTTTTTGCTGGAGGTGTCTGAAAGCTCAGTAAATCCCCAGTAACAGCTCCAGACTTCCAAATTCTTACTTCGGTAGCTTTGACATAGTCATGGAGTAAGAGGGAAGAAAAGACACTTATTGTGTCAATAGCTTGCATTTATCATAGGTCTCTGTTTTGACCTAGAAATGTTGTTGACAGGGTGAAAGGAACACAAAACTGATAGATTTGGACTTTTGCCTCAGAAGATATTTGGCTGCCTGGGACACAGCACATATGCAGATAATCTATGCTTACAGTATATCTCACACCAGTCATGCATGTGCTATATGCAGATATAACATATCTATTCACTTTAGGTAACAGATCTGTATACTGTGCATCTGCTCAGCAAATACATATGGCCCCTGTGCATCCTAGATACATACACACTAATGTTATATATAAATGCTCCTCAAGACTGACATACCACTGTGCTCAGGTCGCTCTGCTACTCCAGCAGATGTGTTAGATATCTACTGACAGGATTGAGGCTACATCTAAGATAATTCATTAAACATACTATCCTCTGTCACTGAAACAATCATACAGAGTAACTCACATCCATGTCATTAAGTTATTCTTATTCTCCCAGATAGATCAGTGGTGTCCAGAGTACTCGGTGGGAACAGTCCATGGCCAAGTCACCACTAGTGGGAGACCATTAATTGCACTGAATCAACTCCATTAAAAAATAAATGGTTATAGTAATTCCCCAATACAGATGAATGAGTTCCCATGCCCATGTGCATTGGTCTTTTTAATTTATGGTACAGCACAAATGTATTAAGTTGTGCATGTGCATAGATTTCTATACTGAAAATCCTCAGGATTAATCTGATAGTTAAAGATCAATTAACATAAAGATTACTGGGATTTGCTATTGCTAAGATCACATGGTGGGCAATTAAGCTAAGAATTAGCAGCTGCAGAAGTAATACCCAAGTCTCCTTTTCATAACCTTCAGACCACACAATTCTTCACAACTCTTCAGCTTTCTTCATGTTCTTAGATTAACGTGAAGGTCACATTCTTTTCTACCTCATATTGTCCAGTGGTACATCAATTAAGAAAGAGGCTAACCAACCCTAGACAACACCATGTCCGAACATGAAAGTATTGTCTGAAGTTTATTTTACATTTAAAAAAAAACCAACACAACAGCTACTCAGAAAAATAACCCTTCATATCCTTGCACATGGCCTCAAAAGAGTTATAGTACATAAATTGCCTGTCATTCCCTTTGTTGTGAACACCTTATTTTGGTAATAGAATAAGACATCCAGAACTACAGGTAAATTATTATCATAGGGTTGGATTGAGGATAGATTTCAACTACATGTGGAAAATGTTGAAAGAATCTTATAAGCAGATTTTGCCAATTTACATACATGCAGGTTGCTAGCAAATAGAGCAAACATTGTTAAGTACAAGGATATTTATAAACCCAATGTTATCTGTGGTCCAGCAGATTGCTTACAGAAAGCCAAAAAAAAACCAAAACAACAACAACAAAAAAAACAGTAACAGCTACACCAAAAACCCACTTGATTATTATTTATTTTTTTTTTTAACCTGCTGGTTCTTTGCAGGCCTTCCTGTCCATTCCAACCTGCAGAATTTTTTAGTTTGTTGACCATCACTGAATATACCAAGTATTTCAAGTACTTGATGCTGGAAAATGAAAAGTACAATAGGCAGTCACCCATACCACAGTTGTTAAGCAGCAGTTGACAAGAAAGTGGGCATGCATGTTATAGCCAAAATGAAGGACCTGATCCCAGAGCAGCAAAATCATGTTCTACTACTCGTCTCTTGATTATTCTGCCCTAGGTAGCATGTTAGACAACACTGATCACCAGAGGCAGACACCCATACTGGTGGAACTCATGGAATACAAGCCTGTAGATATGAAACAGCCACTGACTTAGTGAATGGATTGTAGCCTGGCAGAAATAGCCACCATCTGCCTCATACAGGCAAAAAGCAGTACTTTGGCAGAGCAGCTCTGACCTCAGAGACTGTACACAGGCTTTTTAATTGGAGAATAGCGTCAGGTCCAGGTGGGAGGCATATGCCCTCTTGTCCTAGCAACTGTACTGGTCTTGAAAGAGATACTGTAAAACATCCTTTACCTTGCCTGAGCAGAACCTTCTTAGATTTTCCTTTTTGTATGCAGCACAAAGGAAAACATGCAAAATGAGATGTAACTTCAGCTGTTACTGGGGCTGCAGTCACTACTGTGAGATACAATTCATCAGATGAGTCAACATCCAAAGTTACCACTTAAGCTCTAAGGAGACTTCAGCATCAAGATGACTTATACCAAGAAAGTTATGATTTGGTTTACAATACAGTGTTACCTGATAAAAATAAGTGCAAAGCAATTGCCAAGAAAAAGTACAAGGAGTAAAAACAATGCAGCAACATTGGTTTCATTTAGTTCACCTTTAAATCTCCTAAATATCTGGGAAGAAATCCCACATAAGTTTATCCCAGGTATGCAAAATCTTCCTTTGTCATCATTAAAGTTCTTTGACAGGGTTTCTCTGGAATTCCTTAGAATGCTTTTCCCTTCACGAAATGTTCAGTCTTCAAGTATTTCCAAACAATTTCAAATTCCAACTAATTACCCGAATAACAAATCATTTTCTAATCTCAATTGTGAGTGTTGTAATTCAGCCAGAAAATGTAAAATATAGTGGGCTAAGCGAGGTCTTTTGTGAGATATCACAAAGCAAAAGTATCAGAAGATTTCGGAACAAAAAGTTTAAAAACACTTTAATATTTACCTCATTTTTAAGACAGGGCTTTCTGGGCAAATATAATAACAAATAGAAAAGGGATCATAACCTTCAACCAATGAAAGTAAATAAGATTTCTACATGGATTTTGGCAAAATAAAGAAGAAAGCTATAAGAGCTAATTTCCCCTCAGGAGCTGAGCAATTTGAGAAGACACTCTCAAGTGTTTCTGCAAGGGATTTTCCAGATCAGAACAGCTTAAGACTACCTACTTGAGCCGCAAATACAGTAATTAGTGACTAGTGCTGACTATCAACAGCTAGCAGCTATAATGCTGTTCAAAGGTGTTATACTTGCAGCATCTGATATTGTCCAGGATAAGTTTCGTATAGAAACACACCAGAAATTACTGTTCTAGCACAACACATTATTTTCCTTGCTTTCCTTCACTTCTGATCATTTTCTACAGCATTATTTCAATTTTTCTTACAAAGTATACCTATCTAAAACAAAATGCTACAGTCTGAGAGAAATCTCACTCACTTGCCATTAGTGACCTGTTCACAAATCACATAGACTAACATTAAGTTAGTTTAACTTATACAGCTAACAAAGACTTAATGCATTTGCAAAGGTGTAATCTGTCTGTTATTTCTAGAGTGTCCTGCTGAAGGTACAGTATTTTTTTCCATATTTGCATATCACATGGAATGCAAGACTGAAGTGTGTGGTTGCTGCAGTCATAAGAAACTATAGTTCTGTAGAGCAGCTAGAACTAAATAGAATATGAACTACATCCACAAATACATGTTGATTTGTAGTTGAATTCCTGAATACAAAACCTTATGATAGATTTTAAGACAAACATCTACATTATAAAATGGGAAAACACAAAGGGCCATTTCCAGTTTATCACACTGTAAAGAGCCAACATATTTCAGACACACTCTGGGTCTGATCTACAGTAACTATTGAGTCTCCAAACCTAGACACTCACTTGAAGAGCTACATCATAATGGAAAACACAACAGCAGAGAGCTAAAACAAAGGCTGCAGCAAGCAAGGATTTACTTAAACACAACAACAGTAGACACAGAAATAAAGAAAAGAAGCTGCTTACCTTTAGAAGACCTCAGATAGACAGGAACCTTCAACAATATACCCTCACTTCCACTACCAATGCTTAAATGAGGTCTGGGAAGGGGTCTATCCTGGCTCCACCCCTTCTGGTCATTCAGGTATATTGCATGCACCTGAGCTCCCCTGGGTTAGCTCTGCCTTCCCATGAGGTGCTCAATCACTGGTTCAAGCCATGACTTAGCATTTCCACTGTATTGTCTCAATTTGCAATGTTATAAATTACTATCAGGTATGTTTACAGAGAACCTTTATGCTATCTTTTCTATGGGGTTAGAACCCATAAGTAGTCATTAGGATGGATTGTTGCTATGAAAATTTATTTAGCTGTGTAACCAAATTGCCCGTGTTCAAATGCAGGTAAAAGTAATATCAAAGAATGTCAGATAAGTATATAAAAAGCTACTGTAATATGCGTGTAAACAGAGACCTGAGATACATTAATGTATCTGCTGGAAAAATAAACAAAGCAGTAGGATAAAGCTAACATAGTCTAAAACTCTACAGAGAACCAATTCATGGGACCTTGTCATGGTTTAATACTTTTGTAATTTTGCTATCAGTATTCCACATCATAACATCATGTAAAGTATGGATAATTCACAAAGGTTCAGCTCGCAGAAGAAGACTACGTTTCCCAGAGGACATCACGGGCATGAGATAGAGTCACGGGACAAGGACAGTATATAATCTCACTCCCGTGACTGATATCACACACTCTCCCGGATCCTCGGAGCGTGGGGTGCCTTCCAGCCGTTTCGCCTAGAGCTTACAGTAGGCCTTTCGGTTTTTGGGACTCACTCTCTCTCTCTCTTTTGCTTAATTACAATTATATTGTATTATATTGTATTATTCTGTATTCTGATTTAGTATTTAGTAAATAAGTGTGCCTCCTTAGATCGCTGCCGCTGTTTTCTTTTCCCATTCCCTTTTCCCCTTCCCTTTTTGGGCCAGCGGCCCTTTTTGGGCCAGCTGCCCCCCTGTCACGGGCACAGGTAGATCTTGCTTAACCCGCGACAGACCTCTTTAATTAAAAAATGCATTTGGGCCAAAATAGCACAGAGCTTACTATAAATTTTGGAAAAGAGGATGGTAGATGAAATTGTACACAATAAAGACCAGTACAGAAAATTTAATGTTTATGTAAAAGTTTGCTACGTGAATGAGAAAATATGTACTTTTTTTAGGTTTGCTTTGATTTTGAGCTCATCACATACCATTTAAGTAGTTATGTTATCCTACCATCATGAGAATCAGAAAAAGAATAGTTGAAGCAACTCCATTCTGCATAATTACATTTTCTTCTAAGTAATATTAATAAAACTCCCCTCCAGTTTTTTGCTCCCTTTCCCAGTTACTGGGAAAGTAAGTTCCCAGTGTTGACCTTTTTCTCTGGGATTAGCTGATTCATTCAGACATGCAGTACAACATAAATGAGCACGTTAGCCTAGTGTGTGTACTCCTCTTCACTGCCTGGGATCATGAACACTGTATACAGACTTTTGAAAACAGTGTTCCCTTAATAACATTGTTCATACTCCTCCTATGACTCTGGTTGTTGTTTCTCTTCCCAAATTACATTGTCACTGAACATTCTTTATCTCAACCCATGAGTTTCCTTGTTCTTATTCCCATCCCAATCCCACTGGGGGAAGGAAGAGTATGAGCGATCAGCTGAGTCTGCTGCCTACAAAAGATGCAGCAGTTATCTAAGAAGTTCATCACCTACCTAATTTCAGCTCTCAGTAGATACAGTTCGGATAGCGAGGCCAATCTAAGACTTTTTTCTCATCTCACTCTGGAATCAATTGAAATGCAGAGATAACAGCTAAGCTCATCTGCTTCAGACTGCCCTAAGCGCTGACTTGCTGCCTTTGCCAATTCCTCCCCTCTCACTGCCTGCAAAGGAAACCTAGAAAGTAGGTGAGGTGATAATGGTAGTTAAACCAACTGACCACTGTGGAATTGGCATGAGAAAACCTTTCAGTATTTTCCTCACTACTTGAATAGGATTTGGAGTCCTAGATACGAACTGCCAAAACAAAAATAATATGCATGCACTGACACATAAGTATGTCAATAAAGGCGCACTGTGTTTTCCAGACAATTGTTCAAGGCCCGTCTCCCTGTAAGGTTAGCATACTAATGCCACAAAAAGGGCTTTTAGTCTCTAGAACAAAAAAGGAAATCTTAAAAATAAGGCACTTAAATCTGCTGAGTGAAACAGATTAAAGTCAAATGTTTGAAAACAAAGCCCTTCTCTAACCCAGCATATTTTCACAGCATGAGTCCTTTCCTCCAGCTTTGCTCTCCAGTCCAGCAACTTTCCATAGCTTCTTCCATTGCCATGACTTTTGCAGAAGCTCCCCTGGAGCTTTGGGTGGGCAGCCTGATGCAAGCTGGCATGCAGCTGCCCTGAGGAACCCTGCGGACTTTGGCAGTGTTGCAGACTTGCTGCCTGTTTTGCCCTTGCTCTGGCAGCTTGGACTCTGGAAGTCTCCCTCAGCTCTGTGTTCATTGTCGGAAAAGAGGCGATTGTCCCTTTTCCCAGTGAATAATGCACAAACCTCTGCAATATAAGATAGTCTACTATGTCAGTCCAAAGTCGTGTTATTTTATCAAAATGTTACATGCTGTTCAAACTAAACTGTGAGCAGGCAAGTAAGAGCAGGCTAGTAAGACAACCCATCCACGACAATCAGACCTACTGTACACTTTTTCTAAGCTTGATATGCAGAGGAGGCATTTAAATTCCATTACAAGTGCAGGCCACATGAGCAGAGGATGTTCAAGGGATTCATCCATCGCTTTCTTGAACCTGTGCAGTTGTACGGTGCTGGGCTGACTGTGTTTGGCCCCTATTGTGCACGCAGCTGCCTAGAATATCAGACATGTGACTGAGAGCACATTTAGAGTCTCCAAATGAACAGCAGTCTGATAAAATCATCTGCCCTATGAAGGCTGCCAGTCAACCCAGGCATGTATTACTTTTCCTCAAAGTCCACCTGCAAATAAATTCAAGAAGAAAAACATTTGTGTCTGGGAAAAGCTGGACGTAAGCTGAGTTCTCAGGTTGATTACAGCTGTCTTGTTAGCAGCACCCAGCTTAGCTCACTGAAATCCTAGAACCATATCTACATGAAGTTCAAACACAGAAGTGACAGCAATATAGACAGACGTATATATATCACTGAAAGGAACAATAGGAAGAATTGCATTCCTCAAATCAGTTCTCAGTTGCAAAAGGAAGTGTTGGAAACATGAGGTAAAATATTATTTATGGATACTGGTAATGTACAATATGGATTTTTATTTTATTTTATTTTATTTTGTGCATTCATTTGTATTTGATTGGCCACTTCTTTAAATAGAACAGATAGTGTTTGTTTTTTGTTTTGTGTATTTTCTATTTATCACATTATTTTGGCTTTTAAACACAAAGCAACAAGAAAATAAAATTAGCAGGGAGAGATAATTTTGTATTCTGAGTACTGTTTTTTACCTCTTATGTCTCTACCTTTCATCCTAGGATACTGCAACACACCTGTATTAAAAACCCAGCTCTATTTGTGGAAGATAAATAACCTACCTTCACAGGAGTACCTCTTGGGTATTATTTCTGCCACTTTTTTGGAGAGAAATTGAACACATAGGGAGAAAATCATGTGCATGCTGAACTACAAAAGAATATCTTGGACAAAAATGACTGAACAGAAGAAAAACGAAAAAAAGAATAAGTTTCTCTGTGGATTGCTGCTGTGTCTCTGATGCTCATCAGCAGCCTTCCAGAGGATAATCTGAGATTCAACCCCAAAAAGGCTCAATCAGACTGGCAAATTGAGTGTTAAAAATTCACTGTGATAGTGGAATATGGGATGCTAAACTTCAAATCCTGAAATGGATCATTGTGGCAGGTATGTTCAAAGATCCCTTCTGCTGCAAAACAGAAGTGAAGCTGTATCAGTTGCTAACATTATTTGAAAAAGTCATGCTTTTTCTCTTCAATTTTCTGACTCACTTCCTGAAGAAAATGCCGCCATGAACACGTCTCTGTTTTGTATATGCTGTTGTTGAGCTTTACATATATTTTCTTGCTAAAAATAATGCTGACAAACCATATGAAGGTAACGTAAACTTTGTGCACTCATAATTAATGTCTGGTACTGGGGAAGAAATAATTTGTTTTTCTCTTAGAATATAGATTATGACCATATGTCATGCAGCTCTTCTAATTGTTCCCATTTTTATTTCTGTTCTTTAGACAGTTCTTATACTGGAGAGCTCCTGGAAATCATTTTGGAATCAGAAATTCTTTCTGTGTAAAAAATTTGAGACTTCCTGCAGCTGTGGGATATAAGCCAGCAGACAGGAGATTTGGCCTTTCTTGCCAGCTCCTGCGCAGTGCGTGGTGGTAGAAAGAACCATAACATTGCTTAATCTTGATGTGGATCTTTTCCACTTAAGAAACACAGGCAGCAATGAGTGTTAGCCACCAGAACAGAAAAAGTGCACCGCTGACTATAGTATTTAAATTCCAGGAAGGAGTGGAAGATACTGAGTAAATGTAGCAATTTGTACTGTGTCTTTGGATGCCAAATGGATTGGCTAGCACAAACCTGATTTCAGAAAGAAGTGCGCTGTACAGCATGTATTAGGAAAGTGTTCAGGTAAGGGCTCAATACTGAGTGCTACAACTCCCAATACTCCTGACGATCAGCAAGCCCATCCTGTGGTAGCTTGGCATCTGTTCTGTTAAGGAAAGAACTGTATTATTTCACTGCATTTTTCCTTCTGTGAGGAAATGTGACATTTGTCCTTTATGAGTTACCTTAAACCACTGTCTCTCCCCCCCTTCTGTAAATCAATCCAGAGCAGCTACTGAAGGTCATCCAGCATACCTTAGAACATTAAATGCTTGTGTATAACCAGCTGTATAGGTATTGATGGAATCTACAGAATGATAGCTGGTATTGGCTGAAGTAGTGGAGCCATGTAGGCTCCAATGACTCCTTTAAATAAAGTGTCAGTGAGTCCTCAGACTAGTTCATGTACAAAACCTGAATAAAGATGGAGCTGAGTCTACACTCACAGAATGTAGTTCAGAATGATTTACTTGATCTTTATTGATTTTTAGCCATACTATCATGCCAGGGGGGAAATGTGTCCTCTCTTCAAAAGCAATATTTCAGTTTTGCAGTCCTACATTTTTGGTCACTTCAGTATTAAGTATATGGGTTTATGCCTCAGAATGACTAGAACAGAGCCAGCCTTGATAACAAATTCCAGACCAAAACTCTTTCATTTAGCAGAAATAAAGTTTCTAAATAGAACAGCAGTTCTGAGCACATGTCCACAGACTCTGTGTCCACATGCCACAGGCTGGATTCCTTCAGTCAGAACTTTTGCCCAGGCTCTGCCTGCAAGCTCAGCACACTGTAGTTGAGGGAATGCTGTCTGCCACAAACAAACCTCTGGCCCCTTCTCCTTTCCTCTCTGAAACATATCCTGAAATCTCCTTGTATGCAATTAAGTTTCTCAGCTACAGTGTCAGACAGCTGCAGGATTTTTACCCAATGACATGTTTGCTCCCTGCCAAGAAAGGCATGCTTTTTCCTTTGTTTTGTTTTGTTTATGTGTAACAAAAAGACAGCCTTTTTGTTAGCCTTTCTTTAGGGATTCCCATACTATAGGCAACTCTACCATCTGCAGATCTTTCTCAGAAGGAATTCTCAAGACCAAGCAATCTCAATCACACAAGTTTTTTACTTTGTAGCTGTGCAAGACAAGCTTCCCAGCTTTTGGCATTCCTGGCCCATGGCCATGGTCCATTTTTCCTCTTCTAAGCTGTGGGTCACACAGCTAGCTTAGATGGGCTCACACTTTCCCTGCCACAGGCAATTTCCTCAGTATTGTTTAAAAATCTCCCTAGCATAGACACTGATAATGAAAACAGTCGAGAATCAAATGCATAGTTTTACAGAGAAAAATCAAGTCATGCAATTCCATTGGCAGAGCAGTGAAGCACTCTATTTATATTTCGGGCTCCAGTTGCCTCAGATGAACTAACTGCTACTAAATTCCACAAAGTGACACACACACACACACACATATATATATATATATATATATATATATATATATATAGCAGTCTAAGTAGCTTCAGTGTATTACAGTTCTTTGAGAGATGTTGATAAACACACAGGTAGGCGGGCAGAGAGGCTGGGACCTGTGACAAAACCAGATCTGAAGTACCAGGGGCTGTACTCATTATCCCCCATGGTGTCTCTCACGTGGAACAAAACCCACAGGTACAATTTGTTGAAAGGCTCTGACTCCAAACATGGTTACAAATACTTGATATAAACACCATTTTCTAAAGATCTTAAAAATAAAGATTATTTCTTTAGAGATTATATATATCCACTCGCTTTCTTTTCCAGCTTCTTGCAAGATGAACCTATACAATATGAGAATCATTTAAAATTATCAGTTGTACTCGAGCCATTTCTGGTAGCTTGTATACATGTTGCCAGCCAAGACAACTTGGAAGCTCAGAGAAGATATAGTGAATGTGACAGAAATTCCGTGGTGTTGGGAGGACCAAACTTCTATGACAAGAAACAATTAGTTTAACTCAAAACAACAGACATTTGAAAAGAAACATGTCGTGTCCTTGAATGTTTCTTGCACAGGAATTAGAAACAGCAAAAGAAGCTGCACAGCAGAAATGTGGTACAGATTTGAATGTAGAAAATCTTTCAGTGTATTGGAAGGGTGGTAGATCCAGATCTTTTTGTACTGAAAGGTCTCCATTGCGGAAAGCATCAAAAGTTTTTAGCAGTTCTAAGCATTTCTCACATACCAGGACAAAGCATTTTTGAGACAGTTAGATTTTTTAAATAGTTTTCAAGGGGTAGTACTGAGATTCTGAAATGACAGTTACATTTCACCAGATTAAGCCTAATTTATTCCTCAAGGTCAGATCATTTTCCCCTACAGCACAGTAACATCATGGCCTGGGCAGCCCATAGGGATGATATTCTCTAATGATATGCCCTAGATAATTTAGCAGAGCACATAGTTGACTATACTGCTGGGCACTATTACACTCTTTCTGTTCTAGCAGACTTGGTAGGAAAATCTGATTGTTACCCTGTACTCAGCTCTGGTGAGGCTGCACCTTTGAGTACTCTGTTCAGTTTTGGGCCCCTCACTGCAAGAAAGACATGGAGACCCTGGAGCGTGTCCAGGGAAAGGCAACAAAGTTGGTGAGGGGTGTGGAGCACAGGCCTTATGAGGAGTGGCTGAAGGAGTTGGGATTGTTTAGTCTGGAGGAGGCTCAGGGGAGACCTGATTGCTGTCTATGATTACCTGAAGGGAGGTTGTAGTGAGCTGAGGGTCAGCCTCTTCTGTCGTGTAACTAGTGATAGAACTAGAGGGAATGGCCTCAAGCCAGGGGAAATTCAGGCTGGATGTTAGGAAATACTACTGTTCTGAAAGAGTGGTCAGGCACTGGAATGGGCTTCCCAGGGAGGTGGTGGGGTCAGCAACCCTGGAGGTGCTCAAGGAACGTTAGGATGTTGTTTTGAGGAACATGGTTTAGTGAGAACTGTTGGTGATAGGTGGATGGTTGGACTGGGTGATCTTGTAGGTCTTTTCCAACCTTGATGATTCTGTGATTCAGTAAAAATGATGATTATTTTTTTTTGTACACAAGAGACCTGCTCTTTCTCTCTAATCAGCATCTGATATCCTAACCTCAGTCTTTAAATAATTGTTTCTTTTCTCTATTCCTGTCCACACTATACAATCTCTTGCCTAAATTGTGACTCCAGAGTTTTTATTGCAAAGCCTGGAGCCAGAAGGCTCACAGCCAGTCTTTTAGATTTTGTGATGAGTTTTATAAGTTTCTTAGTGAGTTATGAAAAGAAAACCTGTGATCTGAACAGATTTAATCTGGAATTTATGATAGACAATAAATACATCCACAATTCAAAGAGACACTCTGACAGAATATTCTGAAGTCCTGCTGCCATGAAATTCTTAGCCTTTCTAACAGGACACTTCTGGTCATTTATCTTTAATGTCAATGCAGAACGTTTGTCAGGACTTAACAGTATCTTTTGCCAGTTGAATACAAATAGGCCAAAATCTGTAATGCAATTATCCTTTTCCTTTAGGTTAGAGAAGGTTTATAATATTCGTGTAATTAGCTCCATGATGTTAGCAACAGTCTGGGACAAAACACACGAGACATAAATTTTTTCTTCTTTAGAATATCTTCATAGCGTCTGTATAAATCTGGTTCTCCAGTTTATAGTCCAATTGAGTTGATACAATTTATTCAAATTATACCAAAGTTCATATTAAGTCTTTATTAAGACCTCCCCTGACAGTCTCTCTTCCAGCCTTTTAGTCCCAACTTTCAAGCCCAAGCTATTTTTAGAAGATTCAGTAGAATGTGGTTTTCTTTTTGTTATTTGGAAAGCTTCACTTATATGGCTTCCTTGTGACAGAATTGATTATTCTGCATCTTAATGAAGTGCAGAAGTACGTACTGAAAAGATAATATCTCGAAGACAAATTTACGGTAATTGAAGAAAACTTTATGTTGTACACTGCAAAGCCACCCATTCAACTCCAGATACTTAACTCTTTCTTTAGAATAACAAAGGAAAACCAGGTGACCTGATATTTTTCTTGAGCAGTTCTTCTACTTAACTTCTCTAAGGGGAAAGTCACCCTGGTAGAATGGGTTATGTACCTATATGCTACGAGGTCCTTTCTAAGTCTCACTAATGGATGGAAACATAAATAAATCTTAGTTGTTATCC
Organism: Perdix hodgsoniae; assembly: GCA_035772895.1. NCBI lineage: Eukaryota > Metazoa > Chordata > Aves > Galliformes > Phasianidae > Perdix > Perdix hodgsoniae. Next base: position 1,252,008 of record JAPSGF010000056.1, on the reverse strand, counting down.
TTGTATGGCTCATGTGCACACCGAACATAATCCCTTCCCAGTGGATAAATTCCTTTTAAATCACTCCCCTTTTTCACAAATATGATGCCCATAAGACCAAGTAGGAGAATTCTGACTACTACAGACATTGCCCAAAGCCAAGTCATAGAATCATGGAGTCACAGAAACACAGAATGGCTTTGATTGGAAGGGACATTACATCCTACCCTGTCCCAACTCCTTGTCATGGGCAGGGCTGCCACCCACCAGCTCAGGCTGCCCAGGGCCCCATCCAACCTGGCCTTGAATGCCTCCACATTATTTCAGTCTTCAGCCAAGCTCTTCCCTCATCACTTCCATCTAGTTTCAAGGTTGGGTCTGTCCTATATAAATGTAGGGGTCCAATCACTCTTAGTAAAATCACCTTGGGCCCCAATAATCACTGTATTTGAAAGAATATTTCAGTTCCATCAAGTTCAACAAGCAAAACAATGAATGAAAATGGAAGGACAAGTCTATCAGACAGATGAAACTAGCTTTTTATCTCTATCACATAAACTTAATCAGACATGAATTTTTTTTTTCATTTGAATTTTCATTGCCAAGGAAACTTTGGTAGATCATTTTGACCCAGACAAAACAATTCCAGAATTATCTGAGCTATAAATATTCCTGTTCCTTTCTTCAATCTTGGCTTGCATTTCTTTTTCTTTTACTTAAGCAATACAATTTCATTCCTAAAGGTTCAAAGGGATTGAATTAAAAAAATGGTAAATAAAACAAACACAAGATAGATCCATAACAGAGCTCCACTATGGTTTATCTAACCCTCACTAATCATGAGAAAGGAGTTCTCAAGTCTAACAGAGGTCATGAGCCCTCGGTAGATTTCCAAAGATGATGAAAATTGGGACTATGACCTTGACATGAATTCATGGATAGCATTGTGCAATCCCCTTGCAGCATAATATGTTTGTATGCTTTTGAAGCATCTTGGGAGGTAAAAGTGATTCTCTACATAATTTTAATCCCTTTGAGACAATTTCAAGGCAAAAAAAAAAAGCTCTCAGCGTGCTCCCATAATGACAGCTGAGAATTTTAATAGAGGATAACATAATGTTTCAGGACTCCCCCAGAAATCCAGACATACCATTCTTCTCTACCCAGTGCTGAAATCTGGTTTAGTTACAAAAAGTATCTGCAGAGATAAGCCATTTTCCCCTATTTCCAGAAAGTACTTCTGCATTGCTTGCTCTTGCTGACAGATACTCAAGTGCATCATATTATAAAAACTCTGAATCTAAATGGATACTCAGATCTTACCATTCTTAGAAGCGAGCCTGGTTTCATGGTGAAGTTAAGAACCATGTTCTACTCTAGTATAGAAGAGAATACCTCAGGATAAACACTGTGGAATAAGCAAGGTGATCTTCTATTTTGTAAGATAATGAGACCTAGGCTAATCAGTACATTATATCAGACCATGGAACTCTGGAAAGCAGCCATTTTCCTGTCTGCATAGAAGAGAATACAGCTGAAACTGGATCTGTAAACTCAAACGTATATTCTGTTAATACTATGACTGTTGCTGATGTGTTTCCATATGCCCTTTCAGAAACTTCATTAACTTGTGGAGAATGCTGAGCAAACTACGCACACTGATTTCCTGATTTCAATAGTATCTCAGATACAGACTAGACTACCAAATAAATAAATAAATAAATAAATAAATAAAAAAGAAAAGCTAAATAAAATTAATCAGGACAAGCTACAGGCAAACTCTTAAATAAATAATTAGTCCAACATTGATGAAGAGCAACAAAGGTATGATATACAACTAATAGTTGTCAACCAGCTGAATCATAGAATCATAGAATCATCTAGGTTGAAAAAGACATTCAGAATGTCTTTTCCAAGTTCAACCATTAATCTCACCTATCAATCTCACCCATCCCTGAACTATGTCCCTCTGTTCCACAAAACCCTGTCCTTCGTGCAATTATGATTGCCTTCCATATGCAAAATTTACTGAAAGAAATCCTCATCTATCTTAAAGAGCTAAATGAAGTCTTCAGCATTTTTTATTCCAGCACTGTCATTCTGCTTAAAAAAAACAACAAAACAAAGAAAAAAACATAATTCAAACAATGACAGTCCCATCTTCAAGATAAATAGTTCTGATTTCTTCTGCACTGTTTAGGCATTGCTTAATAGCATGCCGTATAATGTAGCTAGGGCTCTTATATTTCAAGAAAGATTTGAACTAACTGGAGAGACTCAAAGACTGATCAGTTGCCTAGAGAATCAATGTTAGAAAAAAAGATTAAAAGAACTGAGATTGGCAAAAAACAGGGAAAGAAATAACAATGATACGTGATTTTTACAAAGACTTAATAAAAATCTTTTTCCCAGTACTCACAATAAATTGAAGAAACTAAAACGTTGGTATTTTATGTACCAAAAGTATTGGGTTCAGTAATTTGAAGGGGGAGATTAGAGAATCAACATCGTTGAACATTATTAAGGAGACATAAAGAAACACTGACAATAAATATTTGTTGAATCCTTCTCCATTCAGTTGATCATGATTAATGTGCCTATACAATAACTAACACGTCTGTATAATGTTTCTTTCTAATTGCAAATTCTTCCATGCCTTTGTTTCTTTTACAGTATTCTAACTTTAATCCAAATTCTCTTCATCCAAATTATACGAAATCACATTAATTGTTTATTCTATAGAATAATGAGTGCATCTGTATGTATGTCATGTACAGTTCATGATTGTGTGAAATACCTGAAAATACTTCTGTTGCTGTAAAAATGAAAAGCATGTGTGGCTGTACATGTACAAATTTTGCAAGCATGTGTAGCTTACTCCATTTTGCATTTACACCTAAATTTATTTGAAAAAATAAAAATCAGTGTATTTTTTCCACAGTTGTGACTGGGCATCTAGTAAAAGATTTGAAATGTTTTGTGATTATTTTTTTACTTCTATCCCCGGAGGAGGGCCATGAGAATGACAAAAGAGATAGTACATCACACCTATGAAGACAAGCTGATAGAGTTGGATTTGTTCAGCCTGGAGAAGAGAAGGCTCTGAGGAGACATGATAGTAACCTTCCAATACCTAAACAGTAAATAAAATTGGAGAGGAAGTGAATTGATAGAAGAAGCTGTAATGGCTTTAAACTAAATGAGGGTAAATTTAGATTAAATAGAAGTAAGAAATCCTTCAGTATGAGAGTAGTGAGGTGCTGAAGCAGGCTGCTCAGAGGAGCTGTGGATGCCCTGTCCCTAGAAGTGTTTAAGGTCAGATTGACAGGGACTTTGGTCAGCCTCTCTGTGGAAGGTATTCCTGTTCATGGCAGAGGGGTTGGTACTAGATAATCTTCGCAGTTCCTTTCAACTCAAACCATTCTATGCTCCTATTATTTTTAAATGCTATCAGTAAACTACACATATCAGTTAACACTGATGGCCCTTACTCCTATCTAGCTTCTCCTGTTACCCCATTAAACTTATTCCCTGACTTTTCTGTCTCTACAACCTCAGCACTACCCCAGCCTACAAAACCTTTTGATTACAAGTTTATCATCTGGGGATATACTATTTACCTACTAGCATTCATGTGGTTAACATGTATCTTGTCATATCAAAAGTAAACTATAAATGCTGTATTTGCAAAACTTTGTTAAGCCACAAATATGGTCACTGACTAACAGACAAAACTCACCCATGCCACATGTTAGAAGATCATTTATGTGTTAACAATGTAAACATATATCACTTCAAAACAAATCATATTTTGCACTCAGAACAGCCTATTATAATTACACTCAAGACAACAGTGGGACCACTGTTCTACAGTGATGCCCATTTGCTGGGCAGTCCTTGTTTCACAATCAAGACTCTGACAGAGAAGGCAGGGATGCATAGTGACTCCTCTATATGTGCAAACATGGCAGAAAAAATGAGGTTTTATTTCCAACCCCATGTGAGTAAGCACAGAAATTATTAACACGAAAATGAAAACATACAAGTGACTTACCAAACAAACAAAAAAAAGTAATGTTTCACCTTGACTGAACTGATTAAAAAGAAAGGATAAGTCTCTACAAGAGCAGCCTGAAAAACTGAAGTTTGTTCATAGTGGGATGCTAGCAAAGCTGAAGCTTCATTTATGCACAGCCTGTCCCATCTAACTCCCAATAAAAGAAGTAGCTGAAACTCATGCAGTGAGACAACTGCTGTCCTGATGACAGGCAAAGTGTGGTATTGGATCAGCCAGGGAAAAAAATAGCTTAAGTGAACAGATACAGCTTCTGGCTCTAATTCGTGTGTGAGATTATGCATCTGATTCTGGTTTCTGATAAAACAAGCATTTGTTAATACATCACTATGGCTTACAGGATTCACAAAAGTCTTCCACATAGTCTTTGCAGCTCTGAACAAGCTGGACTGGCACACAGTACTGTTTATGTGTTACACTGAAAGACCACCAAACTTCATGACCTGGTATGAACCACAGAGAATCTAAAATCTTAGGAGGGATTGAGTTCTGTCAAGACATCTAGATCAGAGAAGCTCAGGCCAGCTCACCTGAAGCCAGGAAAGAGAAGGAAAGCTCCTGATCAGGGCTGGGCAGTCCTTGGTGATGCTGCAGTCACAGCTTCTGCATTCAGCCTTAACGAGCCTTCACTGAGGCCATGCCTGACCTCAGTCCCCCTCAGCAGGACTTATCCTGGGCCCTACCGGCAGGTCCTGTTCCAAGCCCAGCCTCATCCCAGCCTGGTTCTCAGGGACATGCTCGGTGCTGGGGCTGCCCTGTGCCCCCAGTGCCCTGCTCCTGTCTGTAGGTCCTGCCTTGAAGTGAATCCCTGCTGTTCCCAGCACCTGGGAGACCCCCATCTCTTAGCGCAGTACCCATTCTGCAGCTGTCTGGCACAGTAAATACTGGTAAAAGACCAGTAGGCGTTACTTAAAAGATTTTATTACCAGGAATAAAGACACAGTAGATACCAGTGATCACAGAGCAACTGGAGGCTGAATATCTAAATCTGCTTATGCTAAAATACAGTGCTTCTTCTCCTGCCTAAATGCAGAGTTTTTTTCAGTTCAGCATATACATACACAAACCACCACCACAAAGCACCAGAAAGAAAACATCTTTCTCCCTGACACACTGATTTTAACAAAGACACTGGACAATTGCAGATAATTAGATAATCTCTAGGTCTGCTGTGATTAAAGGGAGAACCATGCAGTACTTTTCTACTCCCTTCTGCTAATGTGTCTTCCAATCATCTTTAAACATTCTTTAGCATAGGTAAATTTGCCTCATAATCTGTTTTTCAGATTTCTGGGCCAGGATTTCTGGAGCTATTTTTTTGTCTGCTTTTAAAGTGAGGTTTAAGAATATTGCCCACACTTCCTGCTGGGATTCCCTGCTCACCTTACATTTGTACGTAGCGCAGCTGTTTAACTATGGCAGTAGGTGGCCTAGTGAAATATTACCACATTATTTCTTCAAGAACTTCTTCGGCTTCTAGTGTTATTTACCCCTCTCAGAATCATGGTGCTTACTTTGGACTGTTTTGCTGGAATTGCTCCTTGGTGTCTGACTGATTTGATGAGAAGGACAGACCGCCAGTGCCCCTTGGCCCCCTTCAACAAGATAAATGCTTCTCAGATTGCTGGCAGCCTCCAATAACTCCAGGCGCTGCTCCAGGTTTCCTCCAAGGAGCAGCTCTTTGATGACACGTAGTCTGTTTGAAGGAGCCCTGTTGACATCACCAGACCTGGCTTCCCCTGTGTGCTGGCAGTAGCAGATTCAATTCAAGGAGACATGAAAGGCGTGGGAGTATGGGGAAAGGAGTGGTCTTCCACAAGTCAAGAACAAATGCCTTGTTTCTTCTCCAGAGTCAGAAACAGATTTCATTGATGCCAAGCTTGGAAATTGAAGCTGTCAGCCCAAACACAGCTGGAACTCCAGATGAACTGCTGTTGTTTGTTTAATGACAACTGTTGGTTGCAATGAGGACCTCCAAATAACAGTATGGGTCTGGAGAGGAAGGATGTTGCTGCTGCTGTAAAGTACCGAGTATCAGCATCTCTTTGATCTGACTGCAGCGGTTTCTGAGAGCTTTCAGCACTTTGTAGGCAGTGATCATCACCTCATGGTTAGGCCAGTAGACAATTAAAGCTTTCAAATATTCCTGCACAGAAGTGACAAGAAGTTACAAACACAAGTTTCTGATTCTCACTACTGCTATGATGTGTGACTGCTGAAATATTTATTTCCACTTTATTTGATCATGCATACTCCACTGTTGGTATGCATGCACAGTATGGGGTTGAAATCTAAACATTTTGGCTAGCAGTATCCATGGGAGACATTTCTGCTTCCTTTCACTTTCACATGCTGTGATGTTAGGACTGTAAAGCCCAATTCAGGTGTAATAGCACAGTTTCTTCTCAACATTTTGTCAGTGCCATCATTTGTCATATAGTCAGTGTATGCAGTAGTGTCAGCTCAGCAATGTTGATTAGGGAGCTGTTTCCCTGTATATCTTTAAACAGTTTTATTCTGAAGTTAAACTGTGAGTTCTTTGTGCTAAACGGTCCCACAATGGATTGAACTGGATTACTGGATTGAAATGATGCCCATCTTTTAAGACAGCATTATTACTTCCTTAAAGAAAGTATTTATTTAGAAGATCTCAGAGACTAGAACAACTATCTTAAGATGTTATTTTCCATTTCTTTTTCCTAGACTCTATTTGGTACTACTTTAAACATCATTTGAAAGCCTGCAGTTCAGAAATAAAGTTCTTCTGAGTTCTGCGTTCCCAGGCTTCAGCCCCAGTCAGTACTCACCCTTCAGTAAGCTCTAGTCATCCTTTTTATCCTGAAAGAACTGTTGCTCTTAAAGGGTGTGTTTTTACAACAGCAGTAACTGCACATGCAATCTAGATTAACCATCTCTTTTGGCAATTTTTGTTAAAAAGTTTTTAAATAATTCATTTATTCACTCCTGTAGCAAAGGAACTCCGCAAACAGAAGGGTGGACTTCAGGAAGTAAGAGAGACCCAGTTGACATCTGTAGCCATGTCCTTACCTAATTGTTCCCATGGAAACTAGAATAACTTCTATTATTGTTTAGAGAGCCCAGTGGCTTTGTTTAGTTCCATAATAGAGAGGGTATCAAAACTGTGCACGTTTCCATCGTTAACTAAAGTCCATCCTAGTCCAAAAAGGAATTTACAGCACTGAGTAAATGGAAAGGATGTAGGAAGAGTTAGACCAGGTGTAATCTACATCACATTTCTGCTCTCCCCCTTCACTCCCCACATATATTTACCAGAATATCATCTGTCCCATACATCTGGAAACACAGCACTTCTTACAGCCACAGCTGCAAGTGTGACATCGTGATGTACAGACCAAATGGTCAATGCTTTATGAGTAGTATTCCTTTGGAAAATATGATTTAACCATTGTCCTCACCTCCATATTAACAATATCAAATCATTTCTGTTTCCATCTTTAAGATGGAAGATCTTTAACAGGCCTTGGTATTTCTTAGGTAAGAACATAGATCAGTTGCCTTGTTTTGTACTGACAGGATGAAGAAAACAGAAAAAAGAAAATCCTTCAAAACAAAAACTACGTAACTGAAAAATGCCACCTCTGTAAGCTCATTTTAAGGAACATTCTAACTTCTGTAGACTGCCTTGCACAACTGAAGCAGGAATTTGGCTCTCTCCTTTTATAAGCTATTTTAGAACAAATATACTGCAACATAGAAAACCGAGCAGCTGGCTTCTGATGCACACTGCACTGCAACCCCCAGGGTAGGTTCAGATACTGATGATCTCTGCAGACCATACCCTACAGTTCTGCAAGTGTTGATTGTAACTGAGCAGAGTATTTTCTCCTGCTGCCCACCTCTTTTGTGTGATTTGACAGTCCCTATAAAATTCTGTACAATTTTATTGCTGTTGTACTCCCCCTATTCATTACTCTAGGCCACATCTGGTATGTTACATGTCTCTGTCTGAGAGATTTCTGCTGGATTTCCAATAGCTTCATCAACGTGATATTGGCATTGGCTGTTTAAAGAAGTGGAGGCCCCTTTGCAGCACAAATCACTGTAATATTTCTCCATCTGCCACTGAGCTGTAAGTTTAGCAATTATATTTTTTTCTATGACTGTTTTTTGAATCAACATGTTTTTGTTAACAAGAATTGTGTGGGTTTTTTTTGTGTGTGGTTTCTTTTCCTCCTCCATTTTGATTTGCATGCAAACACCTGTAAGTATGAGCATTTGTCTTGAATCTATCTGTATATGGTCTTGTGTATATGCAAGTGTATTTGAAATAGGTAGATAGTCACAAACACTTTTTAACTGACCCAGGGTGAGAAAAGTCGATATCCTTGACTAAGTAATCAGAGAAAGTCTACATTAATAGACTTCATTAATAAAGATCTCCAGGGCTTCATGATTCACAGCTGAGCCACAAATTGAGGCACATCTCCACATCTACAATATCCCATCAGAAGCATCTAATCTCCCCTTTCTCCCACCTGATACCTCCACACTTGTGAGGATCCCACCCGCTCCAGGGAAGCTGGCAAGGAGGCAGTACATGGAGCAGCTGCCCAGGGGCACACATGGCCACCAGCCTATTGGTAGCAGCTGAGTGCTGCCAGCTGCTCCAGAGCTGCCTGCTGAGGTGGAAGAGAAGGTAAACAAACAAGCCTTAGATAGATTAGCTGGCAAACACTTCTGTTGTTTCTTATTAGATGAGTTTTTTTAAAAAAACCCTTTGGCTTAATACACTTCAGAAAGCTAATGTCTAGTTTGAGGAAAATTTAAACACCCTTAAGAGCTTGCTTCAATGGCTGCCATTTGGGGCTGTGAAACCCAGCAAATAGTTGTACAGATTCCTATAGTTTACTTTTTTTTTTTGTTTTACTCCTTCTACACTTTCCTTCTCAGTGCATGCTTTTCTGTGATGCTGGGAGACCCTGTCTCACCCCACTTGCGGCTCAGAGCTGTGAGAGGTAAAAATAGGAGGATTTTCTACCCTCCCTATAGGAGATACCTAGAAGAAATTTAACAACTTTTCACATAATATGGACATCAAAGCACAGAGCATAAATAAGTCAAAACCCCAGCTGATGAGGAACAAAATTATGGATATAGGAGGAAATTAATATGCTTTGACATTGTTTCCTATTGTTTCCTATTGAATAAATTACTCTTTCCACAGCTTCGGTTTTGTTTTACATTCCTAATGCAAAACACTTGCAGTATAACAAGTATCAGGTTTTTTGCTAAAAGAATGTATATCCCTCAAAATTATGAACATGTGCATGAAAAATTAGTAGTCCTAATAAGGCAAGCTGACTGCAATGGCTCATCTCACATGGACACGTCTATACAGAGTAATGATTGAGCAACTGAGCAATAGAAGAGGAAGAGATTTCCCAGATACTTGCCATCTCTTATTTTACTTATTAATCACTTTGCAATGAAAGTTTTATAGTTTCTTACAAAATAATCTTTCTTCTTGAAAAACACCAGTTCAACATCCTGTGTTTCTTAAACATCACAGCTCAAAAGTTTCCTAATCTGTATTTCACTGCTAAAACTTACACAGAATGTTGCAGGAAAGGGCACAAAAAAGTACACTGATTAAATCCTTTCCATTGCCTCTAGAAGTGTGAATATTTTAAAATTAATATTGAAAATCAAGTCAAAACTAGATAGAAAAGAAAACCACATTTCTTATAAAGAAATCTGTATGTGTAAATGGAACGTTAATTTCTTTTGAAGGTATAAAAAGTAATGCAGTAGTTTTACAAACAATCCGTTAGTTTTGAAAATAAAGTTCTGCAAAAGCCACGTTGTCTCAACTCTGTTTTGGAAATTGGGCAGGACATAAATAGATAGTATGAAGTAATAGCTGATAATTATACTAGCATGGGAGCAGGCTGCTGATTTATCAGGGCTATTGGTAAATCACAATATCTCATTCTCTATTGGGAGAAACAATACAGAGTAGAAAATATGCACATAGTACATCGAGGTAAAATGTGCATCAGATTTTAAAAATACTGGCCACCGCACTGTGAATATGTTCTGAATAGGAATAAAGAGGTAGAAACAACAATCCTTGACAGTGCTATAACAGCACAGTACTTGTACTGGACATCTTTAAAGAACACTTTCAGAACAGTATTTCATTCTCTATGGCATATAGTAGCACTATTAATTTCCAGTCCATAGAATAAAACAAACAAAAAATCCACTGGCACAAATATTCCAGAAATAATATATATTTTTTTTTTGGTCTATATGCACCATAAAAAAAAATTAAATCTTAAGCACAACATTTAGGTGCTAAATCTCATACTGTTTAAAGATATATGTAGAGAGGGAAGAGTATTTTAAATACAGGTACCATAGCAATCATGGAACTGATCTGCAAACCTCTGTGCCTGAAGAGCTTACTTTCCCCCTCTCTCCTCTTTAAGGGTCTGAGCATGAGGACTGCAGAAGGCAGAATTTCATACCTTGAATATTTATTTGGCTGTCACAAATGTTCAGGTAGGATCATGCTGCAGGTGCCAGCTCCTGCTTTCTGCAGCTCATTTGTACTTTTCCTCTCATCCAAAGAGGAGAAGGCTGGAGTACAGGTTTTCCTCTCTGTACAAAAGAGAACTGATTCTGATAGAATTTTCTTTCCCAAACACATGATTTGACCAGACATCAGACCTTCTAGAAAGTTAAGTATGATTGCGACTGTTAATAACAAAAATTATCTCATTTTTATTCACACAAAAAAGTTACAAAAAGTGGAAATGGAAATAGAAGAAAACAAACAGATAAACAAAAATCCTGAGAGTTCAAAATTTTTTCAAAGAAGACCTTTAAAAAAAGTGGAATTTTTCTACCTATTTTAAGTGTAATGTAGTAAATGTTTTCCCTCTTTTGAAAATATTCAGAAATATTTTTTCAACAGACAGTGCAGCTGAATCTTCAATACTTAGGAAAGATTAATTTATTTGGGGTCCATGCTTCACCTCCCATTATATAAGACTTATCAGCAAGGAATGTCTTCACAATTTGTTCCCACTGCTCCTGAATATCATTTTTCTGAATACTGTGATTAGTTCCCTACAACTTGAATCACTGTCTATTTATCATAGGTTGATCCTGTTCTAATTTTTTTCTGTTGGTTGTTGTTGCTACTTTCAAGTGGGAAATTCCAGAAGGAGAACTGGAATGAATGATTAGAAGACATTATCCGAGGAAATTCTGCCGGGAATAAAACTGATAATTCTGTCTTTCATTTTTTTCACATACATAAAAAGATGTTGGTCAAAAAATATCCAAAGAAGCAGTTGACAGTGCTTGCAGCTTTCCACCCTCTTCCTTTGTGTCAACATGATTTAAAGAAAGAAAATCAGTTGACAAATGGAATGTCAAGTCTATATCTCCTAAAAGTTACAGAATGACTACGTAATCTTGATGTCTAAAACCCATTTCCAAGTTACAAGTTACCTTACTACAGATGTTGCTGAGATTTTAAGTGTGATTTGGAACGCATGCCTCCAGCATCTAGAGGCTAGTGCATTCTGCAGTGCTGAAAGGAGTCCAGAAATGCTCAGCAGATGTCTGAAAAGGAATTCACTTCCTTCTAAAAGAAGAACACTAAACATGTTCATGTCTAGCTCTACAAATATCAGGATAACTGGATAATGATCAACGGTCATTGACAGGATAAAAGACTGTAAAATACCTAGTGTCCAACTCATTTACCAGATTCCAACAATGGCCAGCAGCGGGTGGGTAGGAAAAGCACTAAAAATAAGATAAGCACAAAATGAAAAATACTTTTTGCAAAACATATATATTATATATGTGTATGTACATGTACATGAGACTCCACAAAGCTGGACAGAGAGACATGGAAAAAAGTGACATAAGGAGAACTACAACACTGCAGCTTATGGCAGCAAACTGTGGACATTCTTCTACCTTTGGTGTATTCCATGATCCCACTATAAAGGCATGCACACAGAGAAAAAGAGCAGAGCAAAATATCATAGTTTGTTGTTGTTTGTTTTTTTTTTTTGACACAAAGCTTTATGATGAAATGTATGCATTTCTCTCCTTCCCAAAGCTTGTGAGAAACAGACTGAAAAGAAAAAAAAAATTAAACAGTAACAGATCTGAAATTAGTAAAAGGAAAAATATACTGTATATCATGTATAATCAACCTCAGGAACTCAAAAGTAGATTTTACTTAAGTCAAGAAGCAAGGTTAAAAAAAAAAAATATATGAATAGTAAGAACATTTGCAGTTACATTACTGTAATATAAGCCATAGAGGCAAGAAGGCATAAAACACCTCAGGTTAACTGCCTGGGGTTAGGAACATTGTTTTCCCTCTAGGCATATGGATGTATAATTTTTAATGATAAGAATTTTACACTCTCCTTTGGCACTTGGAACTGGCAGCTTTCAAGAAGTAGGATAATGGATTAGATGGACCTTTGGCTTAATCAGTCGCAGGTTTCTTTCGCTTCAAAGTCCCCCTTCCTGATCCACAAGGGTGGTCTCCTCCACACTGGGAACAAGACTGTGACAAATTATTACATATTATTTTTTAAATCACTTTTGAGAGCAGATGTTCCCATATGAATATTAGAGCTCTTCCTCTACAGAGAGTTTGCAGCACAAGCAGAACCCTGAATCTCATCCAGATAACATTCACATCTGTAGGAAAATATCCATAGCCCAAGCTGAGGATTGGGTCCACTGACTCTGATAGCCTACTCAGCTTCTGACTCCACTGCACAGCTAGCAAGCAGTAGACACAGATGTAAGCATGCATGATGCTAATATTTCAGCTACCTGACATGAAAAATAACAGATACAGTGATTAGGTGTATTTTTTCCTTCCTTTCTGGAAAAAGTCAATGTAAACATGGTAAGATTGACAAATTCTTAAGTGAGTTTATCATTATTTTTTCAGAATTCAGAGCTTTATCCAAAGCTTATCTAAAAAACACTTATTTTAAAACTGGGCAAGAGTTTTTATCAGGGGTTTCAGGATTTCAGTGTTTCCTACTCTTTTATCTGACCCAGAAACAGTAAGATACATAAAACTTATCAGAAGGATCTTAAAAGGGGAGGAAATGTGATCACTGAATGTTAGGAGATAGGAGCCTGATGCTCACAGAAATTGAAAGAAAAAAAAAAAAAAAGAAAAAAAAATAGATCTGTGTAGTTTCATACAAGTCAGTAGCAGAATTGGAGCCCAGGTCCCACCATCTCCCCCAGTAAAAAAAAAAAAATCAGCTTCTCTCCAGGGATCTCAGACCTTTTTTCATAACTGTAGGACTATGGGAACAAGAATTGCAGAGGCTGCCAAAATTTAAAATTCATTTTTCCAAAATTATCCAAATATTTATGAACATTTTCAAAAAATCTGCATGGAGATCTAAGTAGAGAGTTCAGGAGGTGTTACTGCTTTTTTTGGTCCTCCATTCGCTTCTCCTTTTTCAGAGACACTGTTATTAGTGCAGTGTTGCTATGGTTTCATTTGTTTAATGGTTTTATTTCCCTTGGTCTGTTTAGTAGATTTTGGTTTGGTTGCCATGAGGAGTTTTTTTTCCCCTTCAAGTCATTATGAAGCATTCATTCCCAAAACTAACGACAACCTTGTTCTTATAGATGCCTATAAGAGACCTTGATCACTGTATTACCTGAACAATGCCAATCACTTTCATCTTTGCAGCATAAACAGAAAAGAGCTACTCTCAGCAGGCCTGAATATTTATATTAGCTTAAAGGATTCATCAAAAGATGGTACTGGAGAGTATATGGCTTTCTTGTGTAATGGTCTGAATACTCCAGCTCTGGCACACTGGAACCACAAGCAAAGGAAAGCAGTTACACAGTATTGGTCAGGCAAGGGAAAATTAATAGCTGGCATTATTTGTAAGAGAAGATATTACAGTTCACACCTCAAAACTGGCATTATGGCATGCTGGACATTATGACTTTTCCTAATCCAATTCAAATACTCCCTGGGAAGGGTTCATAGTGAAGATCCTCATGCTAAGAATTTCTCGTATTTTACTCTTAAGTTATCCCTAAGCACTCATTCCTGAAAGTCTCCAGCAGGAAGGCAATCCTTGCTCACACAAACATATTCCATTGACTTAAATGGGACATGCAGCAGTAGTATTTGCAGACCAGGATCACATAATTGTTCAAATGCATCAGCCAAGATCCAAAAACAAAAATGTGTATACAAATGCAAAAAAAAAAAAAAAAAAAAAAAAAAAAAAAAAA
>JAPSGF010000056.1:1221277-1237549 GCA_035772895.1 Perdix hodgsoniae | reverse complement strand
AAAAAAAAAAAAAAAAAAAAAAAAAAAAAAAAAAAAAAAAAAAAAAGGTAGGACCAAAACTTCTCACTTACAATAAATAAAACTTGAGATAGTTTGTTAGACAACATATTATGTAGAACTATGTTTCTTGTCAATGAGAGTAGGAAACCTGTCATTTACAATCTGTGAAGACAATTTTCAAGCTGTAGCCAAGCAGCAGATTTATTGGTCAGTTTAAAATGAGCTGGTTTATAGCAAGGCAAGAAGTTACCTAACAAAGGGCCTTGGGGAATGGAATATTCCTTTAATGAAACATTTAAACTTTAAAAAAGGTAAAGAGAATTTTTTTTTTTATAAAACCTTTTTACAGTTTATTTCCTATCATTAATTTCTTAAAATATATATATATATATATATATAGATGAGGATCTGACTAAATGAATCAGGACGTTAAATGATAAATTTCCGTCCATGTAAACAAATAAATAATTATTTACAATCTTTGGCAAAACAAAATGAAATTTCATTAATATCTCTCTCTCTCTCTCTCTCTCTCTCTCTCTCACACGCGCACACAACACACACACACACACACATACACACTTGCAAGGAAAAAAATGAAAAAGAAATAAAAGAAAAACATCATAAATAATTTACATAGAATAGGAAACATGATACAGTCCAAATATAAACATCTTCATCCCTATACTGATGTCTCTCTTCAACAAAACAAAAAACCCTACACAGCCATTACAATCACTACATTTAATGAAGTCACCCTCCCTTCTGCTTGGGACTCAGGGATACAATTTGAAACACCAAAAGAAAGAAACTGAAACACACTTCAAAACCTCATGAAGAGGATTTGGAAAAAACAACAACAACCACCACCAAAAAAAACAAAAAAAAACCAAAAAAACCAGCCAAAGTAGATTTGATAATATGACCACTATAAAATGTGCAACAAAGCCAGCAACTGCGGATTTCTTTCTAATTGAACACAGCAATAAAATCTATTTCAAGGGAGAAAAAGTTGATTCAATATTTAGCTCATTGCACCCAATAAGAAGGCAGAGATAACATTCCATTAGTAAATTCAATGAATAAAATTACACCAGCAAGTGTTCTTTTTGTGAACAAAGCTCATACAACTTAAAACAAAATGTTAAACATGTTTATACTATTGTATATCTGAATAACTGTTGTATCTGTTTAGAATAAGCACTGGTAGCCCTTCAGCATTATTTTAAGAAGTTCTATATACAGCAGACATAGGTAACAATGTAAGATAATAAACTTAAGGTAACAGGATATATATTAAGGTTCCATTTATAAATTGCTCATTATTATTCATTTAACCTTAAAGAATACTTGAATATAACCCACAAAACTATACTTAAGTGTATATCATGCTTTGACCATATCTACATACTGTGATACAATTTTAGAAACAGCTTTACAATATTATTCATAAATGTATTACTGATGCATCATATGACATGCTTTAAAATAAATTATCAGAGAAGGTAGCTCGGTGTGATAATCATAATAAATATTAACAAAATACTTATAAGTGGAACCTTAATCTCTTATACTACCAAATTAAGTAACAATGATGTTTCCACCTTTTCAAAATCCCACATCTTAATACTTGACGTCAAAGTGCTTTTTGTAACAGTGGTGGGAAAGTTGTTTGGGCTTGTTTCACTCCACACGGTCACGTGATTATTATTATTTTTTTAATTATTATGAAAGAACACAAGACATAATGGAAATGAAAAAACTGGAACTCATTTTGTAAAAGTCAGGCAATGGTGACAGCTTTGGAATCTTAAATGAATCATTCTTCCCTTTCGCATGGGAGTTTCCAGTTCAGTTCTCTTTGGCCTGAATGAACTCTCTGATACTTGCCAATCTGACACTTCTAACAACTATAATTTTAATGGGAGTTATTAAGAGCATTCTCATCACCTAACGGACACCTCAGACCAAGTAGTGTTCATAATTAACCTTCACTTTATACTCCAAAAGCTTCTTCATTGTTAATATAAACACTACTGGCGTGGTCATCTGTTACTTTACTACCCAGAGGTTCTATTAGTGAAGTCCAGCCCTGATCAAAAGAAGAAAGCGTCAACCATACACCAATAAAGTTATTCAAACACTGCTTTTCCTCATTTAAAGAGGATGACTGATAATCATCACCTCCCCTTTTTCTTTTCCATATATATATATATATATAAAAATACATATTTTCATATCTTACTCCTTTAGATAATACAAGCAAACATGTTCTGCTAAGTTGTCACTCTAGAAAAGCGTTCTGAAGTATCAATCTGCTTTTGCTTCTGTGGTGGGTCAGACGCTCACATTTGGGTTTCATTAGTCCTGGCTGAGAAGGCACTTGGGTGAAAGGATGGCTGAGGCATTCCTGGCAGCAGGGAGCATTCCTGGTCACTGGAGATGTGGACAGAGGACAAGGAAGGAGGTACACAACAATAAAAAACATGGGAGTACCAGGATGTACTGAGGTGTCTAGGTTGCATAGCATTTACAGTACTTTGCTGGTAATGCAGCAACCATTGCTCAAGCATCTGAAAGAAACAGAGAAAAAGGTATTAATTATTGTTGTATTACTGGTTTAGAATTCAGTCAGAAAGGAGGAGAGATCCATCATGGTTCAGTATAAGGATGCACAGCACAAAGTTTCCCATTTTGCATTATCCTACGAACATGATAATATTTACATAAAAATAGGTACTCATCTATCATATCTACATATGTAGCTAGAGATGCACTTGCTTATGTACATGCATCTATCTATCTATGTGAATAAAAAAAAAACACATAAGAAAGCCTGGGAAAGCATTTTCCATATTTCAAAACATTTTTGAACAGGCAAGATACAGAGGTGTGCTCATTAATGTCTACTCTCTCTTTCAGGCCTCTTTTAAAGAGGGCTGATCCAGAAGCAGCACTCTGCCCGCAGGACACACTGAAATAGCCTACAAAGGAAAGTGGATACGCAAAGAAAAGCACATATCCCACTCAGATTTCTCTCTCTCTCTTTTTTTTTTTTTTTTTTCCTCCCCCCCAGGTAGGCAATATTAAACATCTGGGTTTTATTATTCAAATTGAGATTACTACAGAGGCAAAGGGCATCCATGGTATTTCAACATACTGAGGTTCATGACAGGCTGTAAGATTACAGATTGTTTTCAGTTAAAGGAGGATATTCTTCATTTCCATATTTTGTGCTCGCTCCATAGGATATCAAAGGCATCAGCATTTTCCAGACATTTTCTATAACTAACCTCTGCATTCATATTTGAGGTCAGAGAAATAGACCATTTCTTGAGAGAAGACAAAAAGACCTAATCGTCCACCAGCAAAGGTTGTATCATAGATTGGCCCAGAATCCACCATGACTTGCTTCCCTTCATACACTAGAACTCTGTAAAAAAAGGTAATAAATTAAACTAAGAAAATAATGGAGTGTCCATTGCTAAAGGATAGTAATAGCTTCCAAGAATTAAATCAGAATTAATTTTAGCTAGTCACCAGATAACAGCTTCACTGTAAGGATCACTTCTCATCTCTATCTCATGACCACATGGCTGGCAGCCACAATACATTAATCAGAAGTATTGGAGCTGTTCTGTAAGTAATTTCATGCACACCATCTGCAAGAGATTTCCCAGTTCTTCATTTAGAACAGTTCATACCAGGAGACATGAGTATGTCATGTATTCATTGATAAGCCTCTATCCATGTGAACTCAGAGGTTAAAACAAAGTTGTCTTTACAGCTATGTCAATGACTGATTTATTTATCTCTTGGTGCAAAGGCCAAACTCACAAATTGAAAGAACCATCCCTTTAGAGTCAAAGAAACATTAACTGGAGCCATGCTTAATTTTTATTTCAGACATCTTAAGCCCTTAATGAAAGCTGGAAGGATTTGGACAGAAACAGCTGAATTCATGAACTGGAAAAGGAGGATTTATTTTTTCCTTGAGCATCTCGGACATGCACCCAGGAGTTAAAAGAACTCTTCATTTTCCTTTTCTACCAGATAGACTGTAGTTCCTCTACCTAAGATTCTCCACTTCTCACCTCGAGACAGTCAAGGTTCTTAGGTTTTCAATATAGTAAAATAGCCAAACTGTGAGCTTACAGTCTATTGATTACAGCAGAGCCAAAAATACTACATAGATCTAAATATATATTAATATTAAATTGCTATGTCTGTACAAACAATATAGTTCCATAATGATGCGGGATAAAGAAGGTTGTTGTACTGCTAATGAGTGGTAAAGCTCAACAATAACTTGAGCCAGACATATACACCTACAAGGTGCCTAGCCCTTACATGTAGCCAGCCTTGGTTGCGTGGGAAAACTGTTGTATTGCGTGAGTATAAAAGGTGGTAAGCACCTAAAATAAATGCCTTTTGTTCTGCACCCGCAAACGAGTCTGCACCTCATTTGCCTCTTCAGCAAGAGAACCCAGGGAAGCCCTGCAGCCTAATGATATCACTGAACCACTTTTATTTATTTCCTATTAAAAAATGCCCTACGTAATGAAGGAATCTAATGCTCCAGATCACAGAATTTGTCATGCTAGATTAATCTAGTGGGATACCATTTGAAATATGTTTTGTCTGACCCTAATTAGATTCTACAAAAAAGGATACAGGCAACAGCAACACGAATGAAAAAAAATTCACATTTCTTTTTTACCTATATCAGTATATACACTGCAGCATGAAGACTTAGATGAAGAAACATTTTACCTGAGAACTGGATAAAACTGACTAAATTTTGTCTACATTTCAACATCCCTACTCATATTAAACACAAAGTAACAAGACCTCAAGAGATCGGACTACGTCAATGAAAAACACACTTTATATTTACAGTACTTAGTTCAAGATAAAATTGACAGACAGTCAATGTTCATTCCTTGAATATTCATAATATCAAATATTAGTAAACTAATATGCAATAACTAATATGCCATAGCTCCTTGTTATGTGCATTGCAGATGTGCTTATGGCTACTTCTGCACTACTGGAAACAGGATGCTGAAATAGACAGAAGGTTGGCTTACTTCCCTGTGGCAATTCTGATGTTTCTAATTAATTTCATTCTTTCAAATTCCAGAAGCTGGTAAGGAATCTCAAGTTCTAATCTTGCTTTGAGTTTTTCTTAGGTAGTTTTCATTCCTTTGCAAGAGAGCCATTGAGAGTGATTTTTAATTATTATTTTTTTTTAATTTAAGAATATTTAGGTGATGTAAATACCCATTAATTGAACATATCTGAAACAGAAAATAAGTTAACAAAATGGTCCCCTAAATATTGAATCTATCATGCAAGCATCATCATTATCAGAACTAGCACAGAACTTGAAAAAATAGCTGTTGCATCAGAGACCAAAATTATGCTACTAAAAAATATAGAGGCACGGAAATATTTCTTACTTTATTAGTCCTGTTTTAGGCCTATGAATCAAATGCCACCTGTATGCAGTGTAATCTTTCCAGCCAATGTTCTTAGGATCATGCCATAAAGTGCGCACCTACAGTAGGAATACAAATGCTCTGTTAGAAATACTATGCTTCAGCAACTATTGCACCCACTACAGTGACAATATACAGCCACAGATTATTTGCTGCACAGCATGAAACCAAAAATAGTGTTTAACATCTGATGGTATGAACAGCATACTTCTTCAATTTATTCCTCTTTATGAAGAGTAATGAAAGTTCACTTCTGAAACTATGTAGTCTTGTCCCTGTTTGCACATAGACATCCACACTGTAAGATCTGATGTTGCTTTTCCTATCTGAATGACTCCTTTGATTAAAAGGGGCCACAGCTTCACAGTTAATGCCTTAGGATTATTCCTTGAAAACTCTCACACTTGGCCAAGGCCTCATTCCTCCAAGAACTCCAAACTGTGAAATTTCTATTCATGTGCAAAGCTCCATTAGCTTCATTTCCAAAAGGCATAAGATTCTTCTGTGGCTGGGCCCTCCTTGGAACAGCAGTGATTTTTTTGTTGTTGTTCTCACTGGTTGCTGAAGCATAAACCCAGCTTAATTTAAACAAGCTGGAATGTTGAAGGATCAAGTGCCAATACTAAAGTCACAAAGGATTTGTGGAGAACTGAGATCTTTTACTCATTTTAGGATCATACCACACCCTCCCTTTTATACATGTAATTTTTTCCATTCATAATTTTTATATGTGTAATGTTCTCTTTGAAACGAGGCAAATGCTATTACATGTGAACGGAGAAAAAAAAAGTTTTTTTCTTGTTGTTGTTGTTTGTTTTTTGCAACAATTGAAGTGTTAAATTATTAATCATGCACCACAGTGCTGAAGTTTTAAATCTCTCACCTGTCCGGGGGTGTTTCCTGTATGCCAAAGAGCATTTCTCAAGTGTTCACCAGTACCAGTTGTTGAATTTACTACCTTGAGTGACACACCAGAATAGCCATAAGCCCTGGTGGGTTTGTCCTCCCAGTATGTCTGAGTGACCTGCTTCCACATTAGAACATAAAACCTACTGCTGGACTGGTAGCCAAAAACAAAGCCAGCATAGTCATCATCACGGTCTGTGTTAACATAGAACGTGCCACTGAAGTCAACAGAGCTGAACTCATCATAACCTGGGAGAAGACACAAGACAAGAACCATTGAGTTACAATGCTGGGTCTGGTCACCAACACTCAGGAATCCTAGCTTTAACTCTGACTTTTGCTTTTTCTGTTTCTAGTCTCTAAGAAAGGAGGTAATTTCACTTCATTATCTACCCTATGGAGACTACTAGAGAAAAATAAGTAATTTACAAGAAATGTTGAAGGCAACAGGTACTACGCTTATGTCAAGTTCTTCAACTTGATATCTCACTTGTGTTACAGTCAGCGACAAGCTGAATGGTCAACAAAAGCAAACAGCACTGAGCTGTTTTTAATTTGGATGCATAAACCTCAAGTTTCAGTCCCAACCTTGGAACACTAAAATATATTATCATTATTATTATTTTTTTCTTATTGAGCAATAGATCACTGCTTTCTTCTCCAAAGATGCTGGCTTACAATCTGATACTCACCCACAGCTATTCCAGGATCAGAGTTGGCAGTCTGCACCAGCTCCTTGCCTTGGTGGCGAATAACCCAGTTAGGATCAATCTGAGCTGTTCCCTTGGGGTCCAGAGGGACCATCTGGAACTTTCTGAAATCAGTTTCACTGATGGCATTATTTTCAGGACATACATCAAAAATATCTGGAACATTGTCATTATCAAAGTCATCTTTACAAATATCACCTCTGCCATCACCTGTAAGTAAAAACAATAAGGAAATAAAATTGTTAGCAATTCAACCGCTCTAACTGCCCTGGTACTAATGGAAGAAATTTATGATGCATATGAGTGTATCATTTTCTCATTCTTCAAAGAATGCTTTACAGAGATCTTCATTCTCTAGAAGTTCATTTCAAATGAACATTTGATATGTTGCTGGTAATGACTGGAATAAGTCATCAACCTGGATCCAGGCCAAAATTCCTCCTAATAAACACATCCCATCAGTGGTTTATGATAGTGATCAATCTGGATGCTAGTCTATATACAGTGCTTCAGAATCAGCAATGGGGAACTTGGAAATTTCTTATGGTGATATAATTCACTAATACTTATATTATATTTTCAGTATGATTCAGTCCCATCTCTGGACACATTCAAGAACAGATTGGGCAGGGGCCAAGGCAGCCTTATCTGGTGGGTGGTGTCCTTGCCCATGGTAGGGAGGTTGGAACTGCATAGGCTTTAAAATTCCTTCCAACCCAGGCCATTGTGATTTTATGATCTGATGCAAGACCACATTTTAATATTTGAATTTGTTTATGCTGCACATGCTAAAATATTTGTCCTACTACAAATTACTAAATTCCTATATAATATCAAAGACTTTTTAAGACTTATTAAATCTGTCTGAAGACTTGCACAGCAACAATCCATCCAGTGCATTTACAGTAGTATATGTAAACATGCTTAGTTACTCTTTTACTTCTGAGTAAAACAATCTGTTTTAGATAAAAGATAGCACTTTAGGAAAATGCAAGAAAACAAGGAATTACTATGTACAGTGGGACTAGCCTCAGAGAAATAAAGATATTAAGTTATCATATGAAATACAAGAAGCTTTTTAGACAATCTAAAAAATGCATCCATGTAACTCAGCTACATTACTACACTCAATAGTAAAATAAATGAATACCTTCTTCCTTAATTTACACATAATATTGGTAGAAAAATCAGTAGATGCATTTTGCCAGAAATAGAAAGTGATGAAGGAAGGCATCAAAAAAAATTCTCAGCTATGAAGCTACTGTCAACATGTGACATAAATATTACTTAAACAAAACAAGCACTGAAAGAATGACTTACCCAAGAAAGTAGAAAAATAAACGAATATCTGGCTCTTATAGCAGAAACAACTGGATATTACACTGGAGATTATTCTAAACTGGAACTGCCAGCTAATTTATTTCTATCTTCACAAGTCTGTGCATCTGCTTTTTAAAAGGTATTTGTGACTCTTAAGAAATTGGGAATTAACACAATGGAAAACAGCAATGATCCAACCAATTCATTGAGGAGATACTAATAGATGCTACACAGTCAAATGAGAAGCTGCATTACTATGCCTAATGAGCACAGCATTTTTCAAGTACAAAGCTTTCAGAAAAAAAAGTAGAAAAAGACTTAGGCTGTAGCCAAAAAGGGTAGTAAGGGAAAGCTACAGACTTTAATAATTCAAAGACTTTCAGTAGTTCAGCTACATTGTAAAATAGTCCCATTTTTCACTCTGGCAATTGGCCCTGGAGAACACAGACTCCTGACCAGCTGTGTGTCCCTGCACCTGTTTATCTTAGCACTTAAAGAGAAAAAAAAAAAAGAATTTCCAATTGTATTCCCCTTGCCAGTATCAAAGAGGTAATTCTTGAATCATAGGATAATTAAATTATTCACTGAATGTCCTGCTGACAGCCATTTGGTACTGAGCTGTTGACGACAACATTGACTATGTCAAAAAAAGTTAGAAAGAATTTGTTTACCCAGCCACATCCAACAGTCCTCTCAGAGGCCTCATCTTTAAATGATGTAGTTCACATCATCAAGAGCGTGGGAGCATATTTTGGCTTCATTTATGACTTTTCCAATATTTTCTTTGGGACTGCCACTGATGACAGTGATAAGCTGCCTAAATTATTTAAAATTTACTCTTTTTGTAAATACTTACGGCAAGCATAATGCATACTCACTCAAAAGACCCAGGTGACAGCTAAAACAAATTACACCAATTTGGAAGTACCCTTATTTTGGAATATTTCTATAATTAAGAAGCTTTACCAGAAATTAGCAAGTACAAAGATGTTTCTATTACCTGATTTGATTACAGGGTAAAGTGCTACTACTGATACCAAAAAAACTGGCTGTTTCAGATGACAGAAGTTGTCTTACCAGAGAATCACTCAGACACAGGATTTTGTCTTTCTAAATGCACGTAAAACCATACTATGTTGGTACCAAATTCTGCTTTCATTTTCACCAACATAAGTACACAGTGACTCCAGTAAATGATATAATTCAGAACAGAAATTGCTCAAGTATTTATTTAAAGGCCAATTATTGGAGACCTATAACATTCAAGCTTTTCCAAGGGTCAGATGTTTCATAAATGACATTTGTGACTGTAAAATGTCACTATTTCATTACTGAAATACCACCAAACACAAAGAAGGATTGTTGGAAAGTGCTGAGCAACATTTTAGGGCAAGAACTGGAGAAGGGAAGAATTATGGATGTATTTCTTACACAGTGACACGTGTATTACTAAAACATATTTAATGCTACTTACCTATAAACTGATTTTGAGAAAAGCGCCTCTTAGAAATACTTACTAAAATATAACTTAAAATCAATATTAATTTTTGACTTAAGCTGCACTAATAGTCAGCTTAAAAAAAAAAAAAACAACAGCAGTAGGCTGTATTTTTTCTATATTAATTTCCAGAGAACAGCTTGTTTTGAAAACAAAGGATATCACTCATTTCAGTTTTAATTTCTAATGTTTTAAATTACCAGGTTTTCCTTTTATATCTCATTTCAAGACTAAAATAAATACGAAAATGTTCAAAAAAATTCTGACAGGTATTTACCTATAAATACACAACTGTGTTTAAGACCCTGTCAAAGAGGTTGCCTACTGCTCTATCTCTGGGCCAAATTAGCTAGAGCAGTTCCATTCAAGTCTCAACTGACTGAACTGTCATAAGTCAGTTTGATCTCAAGAGACTTCATTTCCATCAAAAATTATTACCCCAAAGTCAGAACTGGGTATTAAGGACAAAATTAAATTGATATAACATTGTTCTTACCATCAGAGTCCTCCTGCTCAGGATTGTATCTGAGGCGGCAATTGTCCCTGTCATCTGGAATACCATCATTGTCATCATCAGGATCACAGGCATCCCCTTTACCATCTTTATCATGGTCAGCCTGGTTAGCATTGGGAATGTAAGGGCAGTTATCTTGGTTGTTCTGGTGGCCATCTTCATCAATGTCCTCATTGTTGTCACACTGGTCACCAACAAGGTCATTATCTGCATCAGTCTACCAAAAGAAGTAAGCAAGTTTGTGACTTTTATTAAGCACGTAAAAAACCAATACCAGTAGCCTGGTATTTAATTTTTCAAAATTTCTCTTCAGTACTTCTCTGCAGACAAATGATATTGTGATGATAACCATGCTTAAAGCAGAAATGTTATTTTGAAAGAATATAGCTACTTATGTTACTGTCAAAGCATCAGACCTGGTCTCTAATCTATTTCCAGGGCAGGTCTTTTGCCATGACTGTCATTGTCTTCATTCTAGAGATCGTATGAGAGTTGCAGCCCAGGCAGTGCATTTATTTGACTGCTTCTATAACACTTGATGTTACTTTCCTGCGTGCGGACCAACAAATCTGAACATACCAAATACAGCCCTGAAGCTGTTCTGACTTGTCACAAGAGAATGTGCATGACAATATGCAGGTCAAAAAGCTAAATATTCCCTCACGTCAATTTGTTATTCCAAGATAATTCAGTTCTGTGTAATCTGTGTATCTCACATATAATCGAGATTGATACATTCAGTTTTTTAATAGTTTGAAAGATTGCAGTTGACCTCAGTTACATTATGAATCCTACAATCAAGCAAATTCTATTCTCTCTGCATTATTCTAAAACAGAACATTAACTGTTTAAGAATGAAAAAAAAAAAAAAAAAGAATAAATTGAAATAGTGAAAACTACTGAAAAAACTGTTTACTTCCCTTGTTCTTATCCTTTACCTTTCTGAACTGTTCTGTATCCTTAGACAAGCAGCTGGGGTTTCTACTGATTTCCTTTTCTGGACCTTTTGTAGCGGGCAGAGAATCCACAGGAATAAGAACCATTTTATATCACTCAATTTCCAAATCTATAGCCACACGCTAACAAAATTGTACCATACAAAAGCCCTGTGGTTTATGGGTGTGAGTAAAACAAGGTGTGGTTTATCCCAGAGCCCCTCCAGCCCCGGCAGCTTTGTCTTGGATTTCTATATCTGAAAGTGCATCTTCAAACACTTTAAATTGATGTTATTTACTGTGGTAAGAGCAGATGCGAAGATATTGGGTGCATGTATGCAGCACACTTCCTTCAGTCTACCTGTACTATGGAATAGCAAGGGAAATAGCTTCAGCTATTTCCTCAGATATTTTTCTTCTTTTCATTGTCCTTGTTCTGACCTTATCATTAATTAAGTGGTAACTAACATTTACCTGGTCTGGATTATGCATTAGCGGACAGTTATCACACTGATCACCAACTCCATCACCATCTGTATCACTCTGGTCTGTATTATAAACGTAAGGACAATTATCTCTTTCATTAAAAATGTCTGTGGAAAAAAAAGAAAAAAAAAAAAAGAATAAAGAAATCAAAATGGTATGACGTCCAGCAGAAATAAATCATAGACTCTACAGTCATCAGTAAAAAATAATGCTCTTACAGAATTCATAGACTCTCTCATTGCTACAACATAATTCCTGCATCACGAAATGTTGAAGAGACTAATATTAAAAACAAAGATAGCCAATATAACTTTTCATTTTATGGTAAACACTTCTGTATGCATTTATCCAGCATATTTCGCTAAAGGAAGGGTTGAAACTTATGACTCTAGCTCTTTCTCATAGATTCTACATTCATTGAAAAAATAGTTGAAGAAGTGGCGTACTTTATAATTAATTTGATTTGTATTTCCTTCATATTTCACTATAAAGGAATGACAAAGAATGCATAGCTATATCATGGTGGAATGTCTAGTAGTTTTGTACAGAAACAACTGCATTAGCATTCAGCTGCCTCAGCACTAAATTATTTCATTTCACCAGAACACATGCATCATTTATTGTACTGCGTGCCAAATTTTCAATAGAAAATGTTCCCTCAGGAAACCTAATTATAAAATGGACAAAATCAAGATATGTAGGCCTATCGTCCAGAAAGGACACAAGGACATTCTCCTACACTAATATTCCCTGGATATTTTTGTAGTCTTTAAGCCAACAGCATACAATTGCATTCTTTTTACCAAGCAGATATGCAGAAGTCCCATGAGCAGTACTACTAATAACCTGATGATGTAAAGGATGAAAGGAGTCAAAACATTTAGAAGATCAGTTCAGCCAAGCAGCCAAAAGTTTCTATGTTTGCTGAAGGAAATCCAAAACCAGATTTCTTCAACTTATATTTGTAGCATTTTTTATTTATGAGAATCCATAAGAATACTTATTTTACAAGAATATTTAAATGATTTTCCTGTCCTTATTCTGATGGAATCTGGTTCGCATAGGCAGTACTTGTACATGAATTAAACACCTTTAATAAAATTACAAGGCAAAAAGAAATGCATATTTGGATTCCTGTAGGTTTTCAATGTTTTCATAAAGAAAAGCAGATTAATTTTCTACAGAGATTGTCTTAACTGGGTGGATATTCAAGTTCCTTCTCCCTCCCTAAAATGTCAAAAGGAGAAAAGTCAATGAAACTGTTATATTAGATCCAGATTACTTTGGATTATAGATGAAAAAAAGATTTGCTTTTTAAGATTATGTTGACAAAAGACTTGCTGTGATTTATTCTTCAACAGTATCCACTCTATTCATTTAGGGACATTATACTAACACATAACAAAGGGACCTTACTTTTCTCCGGCATTTTTGAGCAGTTAGACTTGATTTCATTTCACATAGAAAAGCAGGCAGCTCGTCTCAATGACCACAAATCAAAGTGTACTCATAGCACATAACTTAATTCTCAAAACCGAGAACATACCATCTCCATCAATATCCACAGCACATGAGTCACCCTCCCCATTATTATCTGTGTCAATCTGTGCAGGGTTGTGCACATAAGGGCAATTATCACAGCGGTCACCAACTTCATCTTTGTCATAATCAAACTGACGAGGATTGAACAGAAGGGGGCAATTGTCCTAGTGAGAAGAAATAAAACATTTAAGAACATAAATCACAATTTGAATTGAGGTCACACGAGCATTTGGTGGAGAGATGAATCAAGACGCAAATACATGATTTTTTCATTGGACAAACTGTAACTAAGCTGAAAATCATAGTTCTAACGGTATGGTTTCTGGAGAGCCAGGTTTACTGCGTGCTTTGTGTTTCTGTCCAACAGCAGCAGCATCTTTCCTTAGAAAGGAAACTCTGACTTTTTTGGAGCAATCTAGTATCAATATACTCAGTTTAAAATCAAATGTTTTGATTTTTAATTTTAAACATGATGTTGCATGCAATAATAAAGAATGAAAGATGCTAAAAAGCAAAATTTCAATGAAATACTCTTTGATCCAAAATGTTTTTTCTTAGAGCCATTCCTTTTAGTGGAACTTTTAAAATTATATCTCAGTTCAACCCCTAAGCTGAAAGTTTGGTAAATTTCTTATGCTTCTTGCATCTTCAAACTACACATGGTTTTCCGCACAGCCATGAGGAAGTACTCTGTGTAAAAGTAAAGGATCACCTAACCAAATCAAAGCAGTGGAATTGAGAAGATCAGAATTGTGGAATCTGAAGGGAGTAATTTGAAAATATCTTCCAACTACTTTTCCTCTGTAAAGCAAAAAAAAAAACAACATTCTTTACCAGGAAACTATTTTTAGATCAACATTTCGGATTCCTCAGACACATATTTTATACACTGAAAGAGATGATAGAGGACAAGTAAAAATTTTATACTGCACATAAAACTGAACTAGTAGTTACAGTCTAGCTCAGAGCATCTCGGCTTCTTGTGAAGGTAACCAAGAACAACTGTAAATTTTTAATATCAGTTCATGCATCCTAACCTAAAATATTCAGAAAAAAGCACAATGAAAGATACTTCTTATTCCTTTACATTAAGAAAATGGACAGAGGTTTAGACTAACCACCTATCTTTCAAATAACACAACTATACAGATTTCAATCTTGAGGGCATACTTAAAAGATGAAAGCATGAAGCAGGCTTATTACTCTCCTCTTGTCACTTCTCTTTGATGCTCCCTATGTTTATAGTTACATTATTTATTATAACCTGTTTCCACCATATATCAGATATAATATCTATCAGCTTTTTAATGGAGCTATCATTTCTCATCACAAAATAAAGAGTTTAATTAAGTTGTTTTCATGCACACAGCTGAACTCAGAGCCAATATAGAGAATTTAGCTCAGCCTCAGGCTCCCTGGGCTGTTTTGCTCTTCCCAGTGTTACATCTCATTTGATGCAACAACTTTACTCTTCAGCAGGCATCATTCAAGGAAAGTAGTGCGGAGTAACTTAGTTGAAGCTCTGAA
This sequence comes from Perdix hodgsoniae, assembly GCA_035772895.1. Classification (NCBI taxonomy): domain Eukaryota; kingdom Metazoa; phylum Chordata; class Aves; order Galliformes; family Phasianidae; genus Perdix; species Perdix hodgsoniae. Next base: position 1,222,610 of record JAPSGF010000056.1, on the reverse strand, counting down.
CAATAAACAAGTCATCACTTGTAATTAGAAACAGATGTTTATGTCAAAGGTACAGACAACACAGAAATGCATCTTACTTTGTCATCTTCAACACCATCATTGTCATCATCCTCATCACAGGCATCTCCTTTGCCATCTTTATCAAAGTCTTCTTGGCCAGAGTTAGGCAGGAGGGGGCAGTTATCCTATCAGAAGAAATAATTGATCTTTACATTACGTAAGAATGACTTGCCTGGATAGAAGTGCAGATGTGGTACTACCACCACAGGCTAGAAAGCAAACAAACAGTCATCCACAAATACTTTGTAAAAGATCTGTGTTTGTTGCCAAAGATAATAATTTGCTGCTTTCGTACTGTACAGTAAGTGAAATGCATCTGCAAATCATTCTGTTTCCCAGCTCTTCTTCTGTAAAAAGGATGTTCCCAGTAAATTTTAGATGAAAATCTCTAGCAAAGAACAAACACACCACACGCACACACGATCGCTTACATCAACTTTTTATATACAGCTGGTGATGTATGTTTCAAGATTACATATAAAATGAACAGGTTTTTTTGCCAGAAAAACACACAAGCCAGGAGATGATCTTCAGAAACAGCTGTTCATATGGAAAGTTACTGGAATGAAGAAGTACAGAGCAATAAGGAGAACACTGTAAGCAAGGGTTTTGGAAAACGGGCTATTCAACTGTCCGAAAAAAGAACATCTTTGCTCTCTTGTGCAGCCAGAGCTTTGAAAGCAAAAAGTAAATGTATTTATTTTGTAATGGAGCTTTGCAAAGAATTATTAAGTGAATAAAGCTGTATTTTTTAAGTCTAACCTAAGATGTACAACTTTAACAAGTATTTCCATATAGTTTTAGTACTTTCATTGAAAGGGAAAAGTAAATTGCAACTGTATCATTTGCTAATAACAAATATAGCTATTAAAATGTTATTCTCACTTTCTCACATTCCATGTCTATCTCAGACCAAAACAGAATTTGCTAACAGACTATAGAAATATTTTTTGTAATACATGAATATTCCAGTAATATTCCCAGGCCTTTATTTTATTTTTTTATTTTTAATCTCAGTACTGAAGACAATTCAAGGAAGAAAACTGGAAAGTTCATCTTAAGTATGAAAACCATAATGTAACTCCAAACTTTTCATGGCACTTTTTTACCAAGTAGTTGTGGATGGTCTTGACTGTCCAACTCAATACTGATTACTAGCAATCCAGTAATATAAAATGATTTTGTAGATTTCTATTTCTTCATTTATTTTGGGGAACAGTGGAAAAAAAAATAAAAATAAAAATAAAAATAAAAATAAAAATAAAAATAAAAA
>JAPSGF010000056.1:1180485-1221267 GCA_035772895.1 Perdix hodgsoniae | reverse complement strand
AAAATAAAAATAAAAATAAAAATAAAAATAAAAATAAAAATAAAAATCAGTCAAAAGTTCTTCAGTCACTTTCTATGTTTGCATCTACAAGTTTGTTCATCTGTATTCTCTGTAGATTTGAGTCTAATTCCATAGAAATCCAGTAATAATGCGAATACCTCAAGGGTAGCCAGTTCCCATAAGCTTTAGGAAGAAGTAGCTATGTAGAGGAAAAAGATCAAACCAGTGCACTCAAAAAGCCTCTCACTAGCTATTAAAAAGATGACTTAGATACATCACGCTTCACTCCTGGGAACTCAACCTACTAGAAACTAGGTTTCTTTGGTTCATCTGTTAATCAAGTTCTATGTTGGTACAGTAACAATGGAAGAAAGATCAACTACTGTGTGAATGAGAAATAGATTTACATTAACAAATACTGATAAGATTTTATTATTATTATTTACAAGTATATGCTTTATGTATATAGATTTGCTTAGATAGTATGTAAATTTTCATACAACAGCTCAAATACAGAAGTTTCGGGTTGCTTTAAAAAAAAAAGAGAAGTAGGATATTTTGTAATGAATACAACAATCTGAAAATACCTAGAGTTTTTAAGGTGTTTCACCCCATAAATGTTTCTACTAGATCAAAACATAAAATTGTAGAAAACATGAATTAATCTTTGGAACAGGTTTTTCTGAATGGGTTTGGTATGTTGGGCACTTAGTAAAAATTAATCATTCATGTTACATCTGGAGCCAACATGCTGCAAATCTTGATGACAGGAACTAAGAATGAATATATGAACTGCAATTGCTGAACTGGCTGGAAGCACGATGAGCAGACAAGGATGAGGACATTCATTGTTTGAGTTTCATATTACCTACAAAATCTCAAACTCCCTTGTGCTGAAAAAGGCCAAATTCACAATTTCAGCTGGATTAATAGAAATAACTTCTGACTCTCTTAAACCACCTGATTTCAAACTCTCTTCATTTGTATTCCTATTGTTAATAACTAAAGAAAAAAAACCACTCATTTTTTCATTTCTTTATCCACTTTTTTTTTTGTTTGTTTGTTTTGGTTTTTTTTAATTGAACATCACTGCACTAGTACTTCACAACAGTTTAGAGGTAGACAGTTTTAACTTAGAGGGAGAAACTGAAATGCTTCTATTCTGGGTGAGAAAAGGAAAAATAAAAGAAGAAAAAACACAACAAATCTGAAATGCTAAGTACAGAAAGTATCACCCTTGAAGCCACAGATGATTCAGTAAAATACTTGAGAACATGTCCGAGTAAAAATATATACGTAATCCACTGCTGCAAGCATTTAATTCATAGTTTCATTAATTAATTCAACCATTCACCTTCAGGTCTAGCTTATCTTGTCCCAGTTACTTGATTTGCTGCTTTTAAGAACGCATGCCCCTGTGTTGTGCCTGCCTTTCAAACAACAATGAGGTGACCACTCAGAACTGAGTTAAGGGTATTACTTATTGGGAGGGCCTTCACATCTCAGATATTTGGGCTATGTAGTTGTTCCAGTAGACCTGGAACAACTTCCAGCCCAGTTTTGTTCAGCAGAGTAACTTCATCACAACGAGGCCTACAAATATATTCACCCTTTTTCAGGAATTTCTGCTAGAAGAAACAGCAAGCTAAGAAACCAAGAATTACAGTATTTCAGATGAGCACACAACCCGGTGCCAGGGGACATACCATGATAAGCAACATCTGCAAACTTGCATACAGCCATTTTTAAGCCCCCTGATGCTTTCCCAATTTCTTTGCTTAGCAATCTTTCCTTTTTCGCTACTATGACTCAGACAGAAAGGAGAACAGTATGACTCAGACAGTGGAGAACAGTCTAGAAAGATCTAGAGCTAGTATGGCAGGTAGGTCATTTCCCATAGAAGGGCTGAGAGCTGTAACTCCATCTCTCTGAAAGGAGAGTGGCTGAACCTCCTGTTCTCTTCCACTGAGATTTTGCTATTAAGAAAACTGCCTAGTTACTAATATTTGTTCATCGCTGTTTCCTATTGCCAAAATTTATCTCAGGCTCTGAATTTGTTTTCACAATGTAACTCTTTAAAAAGAACGGTTAGTTCAAATAAGCATTCAAAAGCATAGCTCTTACTTGACTATCAGGGTCTCAAGCCTTACAGATAGGATTTCCTACTCACCTGCACCAGAGATTGCTTAGTTCTAGCTAGCTGTGGCAGCTCCTATTCAGTACATTAACTCTACTCACAGGCCTTCTATGCATACTAAATAGGAAAAAAAAAACTGACTCTGGATTTCAACAGAGAATCCCTTTTTGGATACAGTGTTAAGTGAGTACACATTTCTCAGAATCTCACCGAAAATAAGTATGCTATAACAGCCAAAACTGAAATGTAATCACCACCAGCTTGATGGCAATAACTATTATTCACAACTATTTAGAAAAAAAAAAAAGAGAAACTTCAGTTATGCTTTAACTTAATCACCTACCTTCACACAATGATATGTAGCATTAGCAGCACAGACCAAGTTATTATTCGGCCATCCATCCAAATCTGAATCCTCACCACAGATGCGTCCATCACCAGCATAACCTGTTCTACATTCACATTTGTACATAGGATCACTGAAATGGCCTAGATAGATGCACTCCGCAGATTTATGGCAGCTGTGTGTCTTGTCTTTGCATGGATTCTCAGGTTCACAGACCTGTAGCAAATAAAGCATACTCACTGACACATGACAATTGCAGCCAGCTGTGTGCCTCAGTTCTGTCAAAAGCAGATCAGTCATTTGTTGCTCAAAACTGCAACTTTGTTTTAATTGTGGTTACTAAGTCACATTGCTGTCAATTCACATCTTCAGGCAATAAGTACAGTGAAAATAAGTAAAAGAAAACATAGGAAAAATATGGATATTATTCAAAAGAAACTGAAGTGGCTGGCATTTTCAGAACTCCATTCTGCTTTTTTTCATGGGTCATTGATGTCCACAAAGTAAACTATACTCACCTGTTTACTTTAGTAGTGCAGCTGACAGTATGTAAGGTCTACATTTCTTTTTTCTTGCATCGAATGATAGTTTAATGAGTTTTTAACATTCTCCTCAAGAAAGATTAGTTACCTTGCTTATTTTCTTTGGCAGGATCTGAGAATCTTATGCAGATGCTTTATGTTCATCTGCTGAACTAACCACAAACTAACTCAGCAGCAGAGAGAGGGCATCCAGTGGCATTTGTTTTAATGTTTTTGTCCTATCTATCAAACCGTAATCTTCAACATCACTTCTAATTTCTTCTATCCTTCCCATTTATAGGCGTTGGCTGAATGGAATTTGGAATTCAGACCTATGTCTGATGACATCCACATTAACAGCAATACTTTTCTCATGAAAATAACTTGATTCTTCAGTTTCTGATATTCTGATACAAAGCAGTGCAAAACAGACAAATGCCCACTGTCGACATTTTATTGACAGTGGCCCTAGACAAATGTCTAGAGAAAAATAAATTAAAAAAAAATCATAAAATAATCAGTGTTTTGCCACACAAACAAAAAAGTAACCAGGAACAGGAGTTCAGGAGTTGTCTATTTCATGTTATCTTTGTTTCGCACACAAGTTTATCACTTTTTCATTCAGATACTTTTGATGAGAATTATTCAGCTTTTGGGCCATAAGATTCTATTCAACATCACTTACTTGCTTCTCTGTCTTGGCAACTTCCAGCCCTACTCCATAGGGCTGACTTCCTTTATAACGTGGAGGACATGGCAAGCAGTGGAAACCCGGATTTGTGTTCACACAGCGATGGACCTGATTCACCTTAAAGCAAACATCCGACACAGCTATACACTGGAGGAAAGGGAAGAAAGAAAAAAACAATTAGATGCCCAGGTAATTCCCAGATAATGAAATCTTCACAGCAGTTTCCATATCTTAATGAAAACAAAGTCAGTACCTCATCAAGATCCTCACAGACTGTGCCATTGCCAAGAAAACCTGCTGGACATGGCCCACATGACCAAGATCCATCTGGGTAACTGTTGCATTCTGCTCCAGGAAAGCAAGGATTTGACAAACAACCATCTGGAAAACACACACAAAAAAAGCATAAATTGAGTTAGGAGCACAAAAAGGCACATAAGACCACTTAAGAAACAACTATTCTCTATTCATTAGCTTAGATCACAACTGATACAGCCAATTCACAGGAAAAAAGCCCTACAAATTAAGTTCATTAAATATTGGTATTGATATTATTGATTTATTATGAAAATATTGCAGATTGACAAATCCATTTGAACGTGCAACAAACTTTCAGGATCTGACTGAAAAGTGCATCCTTGCTCAAGAGAAGCCAGCATCAAGAATATATAAGATCTCACTGTACTAAAGAGTACACAAGAGAACTTAGATGTGCTCTCCTGTAATGAAGATTTAATTAGCAAATTTCTGTAGTGTTAATTCAAGATTTTTCCACTGCAGAAACAAAAGCAATGATAAGTAGACAAACTAAATAAGAAATGATTAAATACCAACCAATTGGGCAATCCTTCTTATTGCACATATCATGTTGCTTAGTATCTCCCACACATGGCTTTCCTCCATACTGTGGCTCTGGACTATTACAGAGGCGAGACCTCTCACGGATTCCTCCTCCACAGGTAACAGTGCAAGCAGACCATGGAGACCAAGGACCCCACTGGCCATTCACTAGAATATGTGGAGAAAGAATAAAGGAGAAGAGCATCACAGGCAATATACAGGGAACAACAGTTGGTGCCAACAACAACATTCCTTTCTTCAGATCCCCGACTGAAAACAGTTTCTCACTACACACAGAGGAAGAAAAATGCTGACAAGGCCTTAAACTGAGATAACAATATTTTAGAAACAAACAAGCAAATAAAAAATATCCAACTGCTTTATAGGCATTTTTTGGCCAATAATACAAAACAGCACGTAGCACCCACTGGCATGGTGCATTTCCACTTAAGCTGATTGGAGCAAGTACAGTGGCTTCCAAGCTCCATTCTAAGCTTTCATTTTGTACAGACAGCAGCATGTATCTACACTACACAAACTTCTGCTGAGCCATACCTGAACTCCAGGACTTTAAGGTAACTATGCTCAATGAAGCATTTATATTTTTATTCTTATTTGGTAACTCATTCATCAGCTTATCTTCAGTGGTACTGCTTAACTCACTATAAGTAATGTAACTGTACAATTCTTCTGCACAATTTATACTGGTATAATCCCACTGATTGTTATCATCATTTCAGGAAAATTCAAGAATACAAACATCTTCAAACCAAAACATCTTTATTCTTAGTACTGTAAAAAAAAAGTGCCAAGGGCAATGGTTTGTGTCCTTGAATAATCTTTGTCATGGATGCTAACTTTGCAAACAAAAATAAAATTAAAAAAAAAAAAAAAAAAAAAAAAAAAAGCAGCTATTTAATTAACACTGGGTAAAACCTTGATATCAAATTCAAACTTATATCCCTAGAGTAGAAATGTAAGAGACAAGAGAGTGAAGAAATATAAACAAAGTGAGGAAAAAAAAAAAAATATATATATATATATATAAATTCCAAGGAAAGAGAAAGAGAGAATGAGAACTAATCTCTTTAGAGATTGCTACATGTGGGTGAGGAACAAAAGTATGGCAGTATGAAAAAGAGAGTGTGTTGCATATGTATAAACTATATCTACACGTACATTCAAAGAAGTCTGGCTACTGGGGGATTATATCTTTTCCTAATGTGTACTGCCAGCTTCATTGTAGATGGAAAGTATTTCTGCTATACAACAATAAAAGTGCTGAACTATAAAAAGTTAATTTCTCACTCTGTTAATGCTTAATGCCTAATCACAACTTGGGAGGTTTATAGAACTTCAGACTGCATTGTTACGTTCATTCTAAAAACATCACTAGACAGATTAGCAACAGTAACTACACGTAAACAAAGACATAGAGGTCAGGTGAATATTAGGAGATTACACACCAACTGGTCTGCAAAAGGATCTCCAGTTCTTGACTTCTGATTCCTCCACAACTTCTGTGGCCACTAATTGCTGAACCTGATGCTAAATCTCAAAACTTAGAGCAAATAAATGCCATTTCAACCCCTAAGCTGTAATTTATATTTTCTGTTATAGACATTCATTGTAGTTTAGAGTTGCACAAAATGCAGAAGTTCAAATATTTTGTCACCTTGGATTTAAGGCCACAGACTTACCTGGGCATGGGGCCTTCTCACATTTCTCTGTTTCACGTCCATTTCCAACACAGTTTTTCCCACCCATCTGGGGAATAGGGGAATTGCAGAGGCGGATGCGGGTGATATTTCCTACTCCACAGGTAACTGAACATGAGGACCAGGGAGACCAGTGACTCCAACCACCATCCTGACGTACTGCCAGAGAAAAGAGTAAAATTCAAGGAAATAACCCACCTGCTGTAGTAATATAAAACCACCATGTAAGCTTAAATATTAAAATCAGTCCTGCACCACACGCGATGCACATCAACTTTCCTACTACTATCTCTTACAAACCCCAGCATTTCATCTCGGTCATTCAAGTTCAGCTTTCTTAAGAATCTCAATGACCAGTAGAGCACTAGAATGTTAGACATTCTACATAAAAATAAACTTGTTCCAATTGAACAAATATTTATTTAAAATGCACATTTGGACAACTAGCAGCTTCAGCAACAACCTTAGATACTCCTACAGCTTGCATATAGCAGTCACCTGCAACAGTTTGGGCTACAGTTCTGGGTAAAGATCACGATTTTTCTATATGCCTTAAATATAAAAGCAGTTTCATACTTTCCAGAAGCCTTCTATGATTTCTGAATTCCTAAACTCTACTCAGCTACTGAAACAGGCCAATCATCATGAATGAACAGCAGAAGATATCTATGTTCCCACATATCATAAATATGAACCATTTTCATGCTGACCTCAAACAAGAAAGTCCAGTTTTTAATGCGAAAGAAAAGATGACCTACTACCTTTCTATTCAAAAGAGTGCCCAGAATTCACATAGATACTAAACTGACAGTAAATAGAAGAATATCAAAAGGGGAGACAACAAAGAACGTAATGAGAGCTACCTCAGTTATGCATATACTTAGTGACTAACAAGTGCTTACAGAAAATTCATGAGAAATTTATTTTTGCTTTGAGAAATGAAAAAAAACCTTTTAAGAAAGGGAGAAATGTATTACTTACTGCGATGGTCACATTTCTTGAAGCTACACATCCTTGTCTGAATGTGTGGGCCTGTACAAGCACTCCTGGTGACATCACAAGACCTTCCTCTCATCTGAGTCCCAGAGCCACAGGTAACTGAGCACTTTGTCCAGTCTGACCAGGGTGACCAGCCTTCCTCACTATCATCAGCTTCAAAATAAAACGTACAAAAGGTGTTTAGCATTGAAAATTGATTCTACTACCCTACTTAGAAAATTTTTAGTTCTCCTTTTCTGTACTATGTATGCTTTGTCCTTTAGATCTCTTTCTAATTTTGCCTTCCTGGGTTCCTAACTGAAGTTAGGAAAATATGGTTGAAGGTAGTAAGAGATTAGCCCAGATTAAGTTCTATATATTTCTGAAATTCCTATTCATGCAATGTAACTGCAAAAGGCACTGACCTCTGGAGAAAGAAGGATATTTTATCCTAGAATGCATTGAGACAAACACTCAATTCTCACCTGCCTTTAACTGTAGCATATAGGTCAGTATGACATGTGGTATCAGGTCTAAACAAAACATTAGCACGAACATGATCATAAGCACATCGTAAGAACATGCTCTCTCCTCTAACCAAGTAAAAAAACTGAGTATATTGCTATTGTACTGTTATTTAAAATCTCTAATCAACCAAAAAAGTATAGCTGTTCTCTTCTGTAATGGAGCTGTCCAACTAAGGAGAAAAAGGTATTGAACTGACACTGAAGTCATGCAGTGAAATCACTGAAACAAGCCATAGTCCACAGCCTACAATTCTGTTTTAAACGAACTTTGTCAATTTGTTTCACATAAGTCAAATAAGCAAAAAAGACATCCTAATCTATGTTAGTCTGTTCAATTAGGCAGTATGGAAAATAAACAACAATGCACAATAATACTGTAAGCCAATTTAAACAAACAACAGTGTTCAGCCTTGGAAAACATAACTCAGGAGGAGTATGCATCTAACCTTTAGCATCTGACTACGCTTGTTAGCAACCAATACAATGGTTGAAGTGAGAAAAACTATTCCAGAAGGTAATTTTGAGCAGCAAAGTTATTTCATATAATCCTTGTATACAAATGAATTTGATTTCCTCTTACCTGCCTCCACCTCATTTTGACCTTTGTGACCTACTAGTAATGGTTTTAGAAATCAACAGAGTGTATTTTTTTTCTTTAGATAAATACTTACTGTGAGAGCAGACTGGACAGCATTCACCTTCAATAAAGGATGGATCAGCACAAGAAACAGGTGGACAAGTGATTTGATGGCACACAATTTTAGAGTCCTACAGGCAAAGAAAAGAACATACTGACATGCTCATATAGACAAACAAATCAAGGTAAGCCTATGGGGAAGGTTTCACAAGTAGAATTTGTATTTATTCTAAATGGCATGAACATTATGTGTGACATTTGTGTGTGAGTATGTGAATAACTTTCAGAAAGTTTGGGCCAAGCCCTCAGTAAATGTGACCAGATCTGGACAGTCAAACTGGATTAAACCTATTGTTTGTTGTTGCAGCAAAGAATATTTCCCAGATCTTACCTGGCAGGTGCACTTTGTGCAGCTATCTACAATCCAGCTTTCACTATCTGCAAAGACTCGGCCATCCTGCCAGCAAACTGATTGGTTCTTGAGTGTTTTGTTAGGCCCAATCAATTCCCACATAATTTGGTTCTCTTCAGACTAGAAGATGAAGTGAATGAAAAAAGTTATTGTAGTTTGTAAGCAAATAGTTTTAAACAAAGCAAAACTGAGAAACACTACCAGATTTAATTTTTCTGTTAGGAACTGTATAAATTTACTCATACATAAATACAGTGATCTTAGGTATAGCAATATTGTGAAGCTAACAGTACAAATAAGTTCACGTAGTGCCAAGGGAAATCCATTCTGAGGAGACTTTCTACCTCCAGATGGGAAGATTTTACTCTTGCGACATAACGATATAATAGTAAACTTCCTTCAGGAGATACTAAGTTATCCAAAATAAGAAGAGTGGCAAGTTTCAGTAAAATGTCGCTACCTTACTTCAACTATCAAAATTCCACATGTGTTTTTGGTACTCCATGTAGCCACTTGCTGATATACTCATAAATAGTATACAAATGGTAACAATATTCTAACAGTATACAGTTTACAGCTTGCTAACTTCCAATTTCCATCCTTGGAGTATGTTTTAGAGACTAGATTTCTTATTCTGTGTAAGAGTGCATGTGCTTGTGTTCCTTTAAACCCAATCATTTAAAACAAAGCCTTCATTAACAACTCATACTCAAGAACTACTTTACTGTTCACTTGGAAAATGTGTCTAATCTCTACAGTGCATAGCTATCTAAAACGTATACTTCTGTTAACCACCCCAGCTCTACCAGTATGAAGCAAAGTATTACAGCAAAGGTTAAGTTTTTCAGACTTGAAGGTACTTGCCACTTTTTGGAGGTTATCAGCTAAATTGTTCACCACAATGCGCAGGCCAGTGAGCTCAGTGAACATTGTTCCCAGCTCTTCACAGGATCGATCACAGAACTCAGCCTTCTTCTCTGTTTTTTCACCTACATATTCAGTCGTGACAGCAGGGCTCAAGTGAAGGATTTCAGTGCTCTCATTGATGGTGTTCACTTCAGCTAATTGCAAGAGAATGAAAAAGAAGAGATGAATATAGAAAGTTCTCCCACAGTTTATAATTCCTGCTAAAGTCACAGATTGGTACCCACAGAATAGCTTCATGCCATGAATACCCTGAATAAAACAGGGGTTAGATGTCAGATGGTTCCAGTTATAGTCTTTCCCTTTCCAAAACTAAGAGCCAAGCTTTGTGTTATACAGTCCCCACTCTAAAACACCATTGGTACTGCATCACATTCATTTGTGAAGTAAGTGTAAGTAAAGGACGCAGTATTAAAAAAATATTAATAATAAAAAAATCAAAGCCATCTATTCAAAGCCACGAAAGATTCCCTTTTTTTTTTTTTTTTTAATCCTTCCCCAAATCTTATCATGTTTCCTCAATGCAGAGAAAATAAAAGCAGTTGAAAGTCTACCAGAGAGTTGCTGGTATGTTCTGTCCACATATCCCATGTCTAGTTGGTCCAAATTTGAACAAATAAGCAATTTATTAACAGTCCAGACTCTGGACTGTTCTGTGTTGCATTGCTTCATGTCAGACTCAGAGTAGGCATTATATTAATAGCTTAATTCTGAACTTAAGTGGAAATTAAGCTGAAATCAGTCTGGATATTTGATCTGTCACTCTTGCCACTCCTTCAGGCAGGCCTTAATTAAAATGAAGTTCAGGTGCATTAAACAGAGAGAACTGAACATGTTCAAATACCAGAATTTAAAAGATCTCTCTGTCTATTGCAAACTCTTAAAAAAGAATGTAAAAGAAAGCATCAGCAAGAATCTTTAAAAAGTAAAGAAAGAGTACTCATAACTAAATAAAGCCTAATAATAAATACAACCTGAAAACTAATAAAATCTGTCTTCTGTTAAGCATTTAAATCTTCATCAGGTAAATATCCTACACCTTTCAAGGAAGCTTTATGTAAGGACTCAATGGGGATGTTCAAATTTGTATCAGCTATAGAAAATCCATACTGTTCCATCTCTCAGAAAAGACTGTTTACTTGATTTAGTAACTCCGCAATAACTCAAGGTTACCAAGCAAAAGAGAAGCAAAGCATACAGCAACATAAATCAGTAGGGGAATGTGAGCCTTAAAACATATACTAAATATCCAACAATATTCACTGATAATAAATCATTAAAGATGGCAATGCCACAAAAAGAAAAAAAAAAAAAACTAACCAATCAGATGACATTCAAAAATCACTTTTCTATCAGCTATGGAGAATCTACTGCTAGCCAGGGACTACAACAAACTGTTTGCGGTGTTCCAGCATTTATGTAATTGTCTATCTTCACTTATAGGATAGAAGAAAACTGATATACCACATAATGATTCAGAAGTCTTTGTGTTGTAGCCATTTAACTGCTTTTTGATTCCCTGGAAAGAATGCAGTTTTCCTACCACATTGAAACACTAAGGTTCTCAGATTCCCCCATAGCACTTCTCAGGTCATTCATTTCATATTTCTCAAGCCAACATGGAGTATGCCTTGACCGGAACATTCTAAGAACATTAATAAAGGTGCAATCTCAGCAGGAAACATAAACCAAAACTATGTCAGAAGAGCTAAATCCACACTTCCTACTGTTACTTGGCAGCAACTTAAAGAAGATGCCTGGGGATCACTGCAAAATCAATTCTCTGCTGCTGGCTTCCTGCTAATTTCCTAATGACCACATGATCACCCTTAAGATGAGAAACCAGAAGAGCAGAACGTACATCCTCTCACATATGCAAATATCATGCTGTTGATCTAGCTGGAGAAAAGATTCTAGTTGGAGAAGGAATTTTACTGATGTATACACTCAGGCACACTTTTATCATTTGTCCTACTCACCACCGTATGCAAAACCTGCTTAGAGTACTTGCAACTGCCACACTGCAGAGACACTTTTCTACACAAAATTCACAGCAGTCCCAAGCTACCATTTCATCATACCTCACCTTCTCACAATAGAATAAGATCCATTAGAGAATGGATCTTTTCTGAAAAAGCAGTAGCATTTCACTGGTAACGTCTGCCACATAACTTAGGTAAGTTTCACACTTCAGCACCTGTACCTCAGTTCAGCGGATGGGCAATACAGATGGGAAAATACTTGTTTATTCTGTGGTCAGTAGCATACCACTCACAGCTTTGTAACTGTGATAAGGTGAATGGGTAATGCTATAAAACCACAGTCAAGTATGTGAGATGCTTCACAGGTCCTTCTGATGGCCTCAAACCACAGCATACCGTTAGCCCTCTTTTGCCACTAGATAAGCAATTTCCATATTGAAGTGTTATCTCAGTGGCGTAAAGTAAAAATACCGTGTATAAAACTATTTCATACATATCTCCCAGGAAGGATAAAAACAAAATCTGCATAGTTTACTGGAACTGAAATTTGGTAGTTCACAGACATGATAAAATACGCATTATAGCAGACACAGTATGTATTAACATATAGAACTCAGTTATCCCTTTAGGCACCCATTGGCTTCCCCTTTATAGTATTAATGCTATACTCAAATACTCCATTTTTGCTTGGTAATATTTCAAAACATTTAAACAAACGATCTTCCTTTGTAGTAATCAACAAATAAAAACACAAAAGATTTGAAGATACCCTATTTAATTCCCGAAACCATCCCTTTTATTCAGATTACAATTAGATCTAAATATATGTTCTATTTTTCTATTTTTTCCACAGCAGTTCTCAAGCACTTTCTTCCATTAACAGTTTAGTTTTTTGAACATATACATACACACTTATATAATACACGTGTGTATTTATATACCTTTCAGAAATTTTCAATTACAAAAACTCAAATCTCTGTCTCTCTCTGAAGAAGTTTACACTGCTACTGCTTAATTTCTGGGCTTTGTACAAGCAAGGAAAAAGGCTGAGTACAGTCCACTTAAAAGCTTCAATGTCTTATTTCTGTCACTTCAGCAAGAAATAATTGCATTTCAGATGAAAGGAGTTTCATATAAACCCTGAAGTCCTGACTGCCTTGTACAGCCACCATGTTCCTCTAATGGAATCAGTTATCTTTGAGCCCTTACTCAACTGCTGCCAGTTACAAACCCTGGAAAGCAGAATAGCCCCTCCCATTATATCTACTACAAAACATTAGTGCACACTTGACAAATTTTCATTACTATCATGATGAATCAAAAAAATTCCCACACAGAGTGCTCACCTCCTGGAGAGGTAAACATGAACAGGACTAATTAGAATATAATGTAGACTGTCATACACATGCCTTCCATAACTACTTTTTTTTTCCTTCTTATTTTGCCTTGGTTGGTTTGATGAAAACCGTTCTGGGATTCAAACCCAAAGCCTCTTTCATTCAATAAACTCACTGTTGAGGAATTAGTTGCCTTTAAGACTTGCCAACCTGCTCATGAACCCACTGAGGCTCAGGAGCATTAGTCAGGAGCAATATTCTTAGTCCTGTGCTCAAAGCATCAGAGAATTTTTTACTCTCTCTTTTTCTACAATTTCAAATATATCTGTTTCATGGCTTTAGTACAATTTGTCATCATTGGCATTCTCATTTTTAAAGTCTACTGAAAGACATTAGTGAGGTTAAAAAAAAAAAAGAAAGCCTTACTTGACTGGCTCCTCTGGCATCCTTTTTTCCGTAGAACATCCTCTATGGAAGTATCAAAGATTAAATGAATATTTTGCAAAAGACCCTGTAATAATAAAAAATATATAAATAAAAACCAGCTTGACCAATTTAAAATTATACTATCTCAAGCCCATACCATTGACTGCATTTAGCCATGATTAAATAAATACCAAGATAAAACAATCTCCATGGCACAAAAAAAATATATATTGATAGCTTTATTATATACAATTTCAGTACTTTAAGCAACAAGTTAGATATTTTCTGAAATAGGTCATAAATCAGTAATTCATCAGCTATGAGCTCAAATCTCTATTTCCATAGGGTGCATTTTAGATTGTAATTTTATAACACATTGGCCATGAAGCTAAAACCAACTTCTGAAGTTCCTACACCACTGTACTCCATTATTTTCCAGTTTTCCATGCATCATACCTTGCTCTCTTCTCAACTGTGTTGACGCTACCCTGATACAATACTCTATAAACAGACTAGTATCTTTCACTTAAAAAAAATCCCAAAAAAGAAATGAATGATTTTAAAAGCAGAATTCAGTGGTCCATTGAACTGTACAGCTCCAAAACTAGTTCCATTAGCACAAATGACTGTCAAACGTAGTCATGGAGGCAGAGGGAGTGGGTGTGAGCAAGAACTTCCTGCTTTCCTGCCAAAATTAGTCAATCCATAGGACCACCCTCCAGCATGTCACACTCTGACTGACAACTAGATGGCACAACAGGATGAGAAAATGAAGGGCTTTTCAAATTTTTGAAGCCATAAATTAATTTGATTTCAACTACAAGTGCAAAGAAACCACCCTTAGAGCACCAGGACCAGATCACATCATTCTGTGGACAGGATGTAATTCTCATTTGATAGGAGAACTAGAGAGTTTGAATAAAGCAAAAGAGAAGCAAGATGCTTTTCCACAAAAAGAAAAACTTTCTACCAGACTGATCAAAACATTTTGTTCTGGTTTTGTCTGCTTTTCAAATGCCTTTCCTTTTATCTTTGAAACTGAAATGAAAGGTCATTCAAAATGGTAAACCAAGACATTCCATTAGGGGAGCAACACCACATCTTTCAATTCTATTAAAACTTCTTCTTTTCCTTCACCTGATTTTTTTTTTTTTTCCAAATAAAATTTAACAAATATTGACAGGTTCTGTGAACAAAATGGACATAGTGCAGAATAAACAAGTCTTCAAGATATTTCCAAGAATCACCCCTAAAAATGTGACATGTTCAGAAGTTCCTGCATCTGGAAAAGAAAGAGGGTGGTTGTATAGAAACACCCTTAAACAGACTGTGCATTTTTCCTGGTCTTGGACTTTTCTTTTGAATTTTGAGTCCTTTGAATTTCCAATAATTCCCAAATACATGCAATAGGTATCCAGTAATGAATAAAAACCTATCCTGGAAAACTCTGATTGGCAGTACCTCTGACCTCATCAAATCCAAGGGTGTTCGTGAGAACAAAACCACACCTATTGCATCTTCAGTGACTATTTGCAGCTACATTCTTACCTCACCAGAGTCTTGTAGGTTACCTACCCTGAAATGATTCTCCCGAATGGACCCTTTCGCCACATACATTCTGCTGTTCTCTGCTTTCAGTTGCTCATAGAAAGGCTCCTCCAGGATAAAGCTGTCGATAAGGTCACAGCCAACATAGAGGTTGTAGTTCTCTCCTGTTACTTGCACAGTGAGATTCTTCCACTGCGAGTCAGCAAGGTCCACATCTTCCAGGGAAATCACATTCTGGAAGCCATCCACCCAATAAATAAGGTCCAGGGTGTTGGCTCGGCCATTGGAAATTATCTCAAACTGCCTCTCACTGATGCCAGGACCCTCTAAAGCAAGGATAGTGCCTCTAGATTGCCTGTCCTGTCTCAGGGTGGCTGAAAGGATAAAGCCCTCATTTTGCCGTATAAGTTTAACAATCTTTTTTAACTTCTCTGGTTTAAATGGAGGTATATGGTCAAACCGAATGAAACGATATGCTGGGATAGCGGGATCTGGACCCCGAAACAATTTTGCTCCAATTGTCTTTCGGTTTATGTTACTGATTTGAAGTAAATCAAAGGTATTCTCCTCTTCTTTGGCATCATCTGAAAAAGTAAACGGCACATGACAACGTGACTACAAGAAGTGTCTTCAGAAACACAGCTCTGCACACAATACTTAGTAACTGCAACACATGTGAAAATTAGTAAGCTCAATGCTCTCTTATAGTTCTACTAACGTGCAAGTTAATTGTATTTTTCACCTGTAACTTTCATTTATGACAACTCTCTTCTTCTGTGCATATATTTCATTATATAACTCTACACACAACAACACATTTTAGACACTGTATGACACAAACTTGCACACATATAATATATGGATAAGGAATAAAGCAATTTCAGTATTTTCACTGTCACCTAATAAAAATCAAATTCTGAGAAGCCATCTGGTCACAGGAAAACACGAAGTATGAGAAGTGCTTTTTGAAAGTTCAGGACAAAAAGTCAGATGTAAATGAGGGGCTGGCATTGTGCCAATTTACATTCTACTACATTTGGTCAGCAGAGGGTTATTGCTCTACCTCCATCTTTTCAGGAAATTCAGCCGACTCAGCCATTCTGTTTATGCTGTCATACATTGACACCACAGAAGTAAGCATAACAGCAATTACTGTTGAGATTACGTAGGTATTGATCAATGATTTCTACAGAAAACTTAGTTTTCTAGTTTTAGCTCTTAGTTATTAGTTATGGAATTTAGCAGCAGCTAGATGCAGCTATCAAAATAAGACCCACCAACTACAATTCCAAGATTTTTTAAAAGTCTTACAGAATAATTGTGTCCACTATAAGTCAGGCAAGTCTACTTAAACCAGATTTCAGGTTTGTGACTTAATCTAAGAAGCATTAAAACTTACCCTGAGCATCTGAGGAAACCCACAGGGTTATCAAGACAGCAAGCCACAACAGCCTGCTCCTCTGCAGCATAACTCCTATGAATAAACAAAGAAGTAGTGTTAGGAAAATAATTGTTATCAACTACAAATATTTTAATTAGCCGCAGTATACACCATAAACAGAATTTTCATTATATACTACACATATGAAATCAAAATTTTTATATTCTCTGATAATTGTCATACATATTCCGGGGTTATTTTTATTCCAGAAGTAAAGCATTATGGTAGCAAGCAAAAGGATGATGAATAAGGTTTGTTTCCATGTAAATGGCCCTAGGAGTAAAAAACAAAAACAAAACAAAACAAAAAAAAAAAAAAGAAAAAAAAAAAAGGAAAGCCATACAGAAAAATGTGTGTGTTTTTTGTTTGTTTTTTTTCCTTTGCAATTGATACCATGTGGCATAGATACCACCACATAATATTGCATAAGACAACACAGAAGTAGCTGCATCTTTACGTTGGATCAAAATGCTGAAATTTCTTGTTCATCTGAAATTCCTTGTAGGATACAGGATCTTATAAAGGCCAGTTCTGACTACTGGAAATAGCTTCCAGAACGTTTCCCAGTATCATCATACAAACTCCTCTTTCTCATACACGTATCATTATCCATTCCTACAACGCACTGTACCCAATCATAGCTGGAGAAAGTGCCTTTCAACACGATGCTATTCCTGCCCTGCAGCGCTGTACAACCACAAGACACATAATTGCATCTCCATATGCGTGCGCTCCCACAATGAATGGAGCAGCCGGCGGCCGCTGGAACGTGCAGACGTTCCCTTTTCTGCATGAACCCATCAGCACTCCCAACACTGCGCACGTTTGGAAGCGCTCAGGGCTACCACCTATTTCCCTTCTCAAATAGATCTCCAGGAGCACTTATCATTCAACGCCTGGATGTTCTACGGCTACAGCTGAACGCCGACGAACGCAGGGCAGCGGTTCAATCCCAGCTCTCGCTCCCTGCGGGTTCCCCCAGGACAGCTCCCACCCCGGGGCAGGAGGTTCCTCTTTCCACCCCAACTAGAACCCGAGGGGCGCGCAGCCCGCTGTCTCGGGAGAGCAGTCCGGAGCCGGATCAGCCTACAGCGAGACGCGGCGCCTTACGCCTCACCTGGCATGAGGAGAGCCGACGGGGCGAGGGGGCGCTGCCTGCTCCCGGGGCGCTGCCGGCGTTGCGGAGCGGATCGCGGTACCCTACCGCCGTCGCACGTCCCTCCGCGGCCCCGCGCCCCGAGCCGCCGCCTTTATGGGCTGCGGGCCGGGCCCCGCTGTCAATCAGCGGCGTCGGGGCGCGCCCCCGGCTCGCTCCTCGGCGGCAGTGACACGGCCCCCTGCCGCCCCCTCCCCGCCGGGCCGCCTGCTCTCGCCTACCTGCGGGGCGACGGCGGCCCGGCCCCCTGCCCTGAACCGCCCCGCGTGGGGGCGGTGCGGGAGGCGGGCCGGGTCCTCCGGAGGAGAGAAGGGGAGGCTAGGAGAGCAGAAAGGAGAGGCGGTCGGGGCGGGGTGTTGTGCTCCTCGATTACCCGCGGCTCTAGGGATGGTGGAGCGCGGCCGGACCGGCGCGGCAGAGCCCCCGGGAGGCGGCGCCAGGCACCGTGCGCGACCGGGATCCGCCGCTGGGCTTCCCGAGCCGCGGTCCCACCAGCCCTGCACGTCGGCAGCTGAGGGTTCGTACTGCGGCAAAGCTCAGCCTTCCTCATCACAGAACCCTCTCCTTCTCAACCCTTTTTTCTTTTCACTTTGTGATGGCAACTCAACTGGGCACCATCACCCAGTTGGTAAAGTGCTTGCCGGGGTCCAGTCGGAAGTTTCTCAAGGGTGCAACTTTATCCCTTTCTTCTCCTGGTGGGAGCGTTTGTCCCTTTTGACCTGGTACTGGACTGTCCTAGGCATGCTTCTCGTGAACAGAGCCATGCCTCAGTTTAATATAACCAGTGCACAAAACATCTCTCTCACCTCTTGTTCCCAAACTGGAGAGGTCTGGAAAATGTCCTCCCAAAGCAACCCTCAGACTCATCATTTGTCCTGTTGTGGAGCAGCAAGCCCGCTCCATGACAGGAGAATGAATCCTTGCAGTGGGTCCTGCCCTGCAGCACAGAAAAGTTTCCGAATTCAAACGGGAAGACCAGGATCCCTGCTTTGCTGAGGCTGGAAGCACGTTTGCACAACATCTGTGGAAGGATTCTGCAGCTGATGAGAAGAGGCATGGGTTTGGGCTCTGAGAAATGTGATGAATCCAGAGGGTAGAGCCCCATCAAATGTATAGGTGGATAAACACCATCAATGTTTTGTTTTGTTTGCTTTAAAAATAAAAAATAAAAATGTATGGAGAATGAAGTATAGAAAATCACCCACTTTGTCATCACCAATTGAAATTCCAGTAGGAAAACATGTTGCTCTTACAAAACACAGAAGACTTCAAAAGGTTCAATCTGTCACTAGAGCAGAAAATGCCAACGCAAGCATCACTGCTTTGCCATTTGCCATGGAAGCTCCTTCCAATTTGGCTGGCCTTGGTCTTGCAGGGTATTGGGAGCCAAGGAACTTTCCCCTTTCTCGCAGATCCAGGGGTCTGAGCCAAGCTAGGAGGGAGAGGGCTTTTTTGTCTTCCTAAGACATTTGGTTTTCAGTTTTGCGAAACCTCAAGAATTTAAAAAAAATAGCTAATGAAGTTCACAAAACCTCAAATTCTACTGCGTTTACTCATTCCCCCCACTACATTAAGTTAGTCTTTATATATGTGGCTGTGCAATGCATTTTCCACAGGACTTTGAACAGGACTGGCATAATTGTGTTCAGGAATCTGCTTTGGGTTTACACTTGGAGAAGAAAGGGCAGCAAAGACTTTCAGGGGCTTAGGAGGTATCTGAGATAGTAGTTTACTCTTACTACATGCATATATAAAAAAACACTTTTTACAGTGCAGATTTTCAAGTCAGTAAAAAGACAGTGCAAAGCAGAGATAAATTTTATCCTGATTGCTTTTAACCAGCTACCCTTCTTTCCATCTTGTGTGTGTTGCAGGAATGAAAGATCAATAGCATATTGTTTCAAGCCGAGTGATTTACATAGAGGATGATGACCTTTGAGGATACAGATTTTCTTCTCTTCTCTCTGACTGTGAAAATGCTCAGTGCTTACTTTTCCCTGACCAACTTCAAAGAAGTAAACATCGTCTTCATCATAGGACTCTTGACAGAAAGGCTTACATGTACTGAATACATGTGCTGCTTTCCCCTGCTAGCCAGTGTATACACAAAAATACTAGAATCACGTTCACATCTCTCATCAGTCTACCTGCTTGTTTAGTAGAGTGAAAAAGAGCAAGTCAGATTTGCTAACATTCAGGAGCACTAATGAGGTAACAATGGTTCTCATATGAATGGTTTTCTTTGGTGTTTTACCTTTTATTGCATTTTGTTTAAGACTGGTTCATCTGACATGAGCACAGGTACATCTCATTTCTTTACACCACCTCCCTTTGCCGCTTTCTGTCTGCTAATTGGTGCGGTATTTTTTTTTCCTTCTGCATCAGCCTTAGGGACTTCCATTTTGGATCATATGAGCTTCATGTCAAGTAGCATACACTACTCAAAACCACTGGGGAATAGCAGGACCCCACTGAGTCTGGTTCCATACTGTCTTGGAAAGAACTGACCATTGAATTAGTCTGTATATAATATTTCTCCACCACTGTGTCATGTATGCATACCAGAAATAGAAGGTGGCAGTATGAGCAGTAAGGATTTTGTCCAAATCACTTGTTCAGGAACTACCTTTTATGGTATATATAAACTTTCTAATCTCTGGATTAAAAAATAATGATATTCAGTGCGGCATAATTTGTTGATTTCCTATGTAATTTCAGTAAAAGCTGACATCAAAAACAGGTCTCATAAATGTAATAATTTTCACAAGCTTATAGGAGAAATATTGCCCCTGGAACAAAAAGCTGCTTCTAAGCAGCTTGCCACTGATTAGACCAATACAAGAGCAATGGGGTAGGAATCCATGCCTCTACTATGTAGGTTGTATTGAACATTTTAACAGTCCTTGAAAGCCCTGAAATCTGGAAATCTCTGGGCTTCCTTTGCAAGTGCTGCTGGAACAGCTGTGGTCTTAAGTTCTGTTTTTCTGTTAAGTTCCTCGAAATTCAGTGTTGAAATGGAGATTTTTTTTCCAATTTCCAAATGAATACATAAGGTACATCAGTGTATTTCATGGTGGGGATTAATTTTCGTAACTAACTATAACTGGGTTACAAAAATGAAACAGATGACTTAAGATTAGTATGTGACTCAGACGTTTAGATTTCTGTATGAGCAAGAAGTTACTGATAGGGAGAAAGACCTGGGTGTTTCCAAAAATGACGTGCTGGAAGTACTCCAGCTAAATGCAGTTTGAACACTACAATAAATTACACTGGGGACAATGAATTCATCTAGGATGAGGGAGAAAGTTATTTCTGACGAAGTTTTTGTATGGGTTAGTCTAAGTTCTGGTGCAAAAGTGGTCAAGATAAATTGATATTGTTATCAGATACCTAGTTTCCCTATTTTAATTAATTAATTAATTAATAGTATTATTGTTATTCATTCAGAAGGAGAAGTGTTCCATTTCCAATCTTCCTTAAATAAGTTGCAGGTATATAAAATATGTCCAATTATACATGCTAACATGTTCTGTCAGAGAAGATGGCCGTGAGCTCTACATGTGCTACCTGGTGCACTTTTGCAATAATCTTATCAGAGAGGGAAATCTTAGGATCATCCATTTACAAACTTAGTTCATACTCACTGAAGTCCTTATACATAAAAGCATATTTAGTGGTGTTAGCTTGATGACTGAGTTTAAAACTCAGTTAAATCAATTCCTAAACAATTTAATTAATATCCTAAAATATCTTACAGAATAAGCAGGAAGGGGAGCCCTATACATCTAACTCATGGTCAGAAACTTAAAACAGGAAACATTTTTTTTTATAAGAGGAAAACCATACATCATTGCAGTACTGACTTTCATACAGCTAAGACTATCTTTTTTATCTGTACTGTAATTGTATATTTTTTGTTTTATTTGCTGTATTCTGTTTTCTGTTTGTCAAACGGAATTTGAACTGTTATACTTTCCTACGTTCAAAGACAGTCCAACTCTCAAAGCTTTTAGATTTTAATCCATATTGAGAAATAAAGCACACTGAAGTTGCTAGTAGTGTTACCTGAGGAGCAAATGAATGTAATAAAAATGATACCTTCAGTGTTCAGCTCAAATCATAAAAATTGTTCAGGTGATCAGCTGTCATTCATTTCAGTAGGAGGTGGAAAAGGAGATATGAGAAGGGAAGTGAAAGATATTATCTTGGAAGACCTACTGCCTTTTCACTATATAAACGAAATACTAAAGACTTTCAGAAGTCTTAAGAAATTATAGTAAATATTTGAATGATCTCATTCTAAAATGGATTTTTATGAGATCCATGTTGGTGTTTCATCATCATCTCCTTGCTTACCCATACATCTGTTCCATGAAGTTCAGGTCAATCCCACTGTTGGATGTGGTGACTGTTGTGGGGAGCTGCCTCTACCATGCTCACTCCCTGCTCTCTAGGCCCCAAGTATCTGCACCCCTTTCCTTGCCTTCCATTCCTCTGTAGGAGCTTGAGGGTGGTCAAAATCAAAGTATGTCATCAGGTACAGTGCATCCCTGAATCAAGATGCTCACAGATTCTGGAGAGACCAAAAAAAAAGCACAAGAAACATACTCAAAGAATTGAAATTGATGGGGAAAAAAAAATAATAAAAAATTGAAAACCACAGAAAACAGTCTAGGGAGTTGATATCTCTCCATATGTGCAAAACCTCCCACAAATGGAGTCATGGGTCCCACAGGATGAAGAAAGGAGATGAAAGAAAGCAATTCATGAAACTACTACAGCTGGCTGTGGGATTTTAACTGGGAAACAGAAGTTCATTCATCTGTGCCTTGATAATGACTATGATGATTAAAGCTGAGCAAATAATGCCATATTTTATTATTATTTTTTCACTGAGTGAAAAACCAGTGTAGCTGGGTTATGCTAGTTTAAAAATGCTGAAGTTTAAACTCACCTTGGGTAAAAATGTGTAGCTTCACTTCTGTTTACTTTGATTAATCATGTAGTTCACATCGACATTGTGATCAAAAACTACAACAGGCCTTGCATTTGGCTTTTCATTTGAACCGTGATTGTTATTTTTCTTCATTCTTCTGAATCAAAATCCTCAATTAAGGTAATATTTAACCATCACTGAAAATATATAGAAAGAATCTGGAAAATACATACGTCTATAATGACCCGCAGACAAATTTCATTCCCAAGGTGGCTTGCTAATTACTTGTCTGATCACCTGGATGGCTCTTCATTCAAAAGTCTACCTCTTGTAGAACTTAACTTTTAATTCTGTAATTCATTAGAAATAGTATTTTATGTGCAGTTATTTTTTCAATTTCTTTATAGACTAAAGGTGAAAAAATATTTGTACCACTGAATTTTATAAAAAATAACAGCTGTTTCAAATTACTCCTTTTAAAGACATAGATTAACATTTCAGTGTTCCATATGACTTGTACAACTTTACTGTGAAAAGAAGATGTTAGTAAATAGTCTATAGTCCTGTTCAGGTTTGATCCTGAAGAAACATTTTTGATCAAGTAAGCAGTAAGGCAAATTGCCTGCATCATCTTTGACTAACAACTGTAGCACTACATTGTAGTTACATGTAAGTCCCTATGAGGCTACAGTTTTACATTTAATGAAAAGTCTTCATCAACATAATAAACAAAGCAAAAAATTATTATGTATTTAAAAGCTATTTAATCTTTGCACTGTCACAGATAAATAAGTCAATCCTGATTTGTTTCCGTTATTAAATTACTCAGTGCTGTCTTGATGCTATGATTTTCTTAGATTCATTTCCAGTATATGTAAATTAGTGCAATATTTGGAACATGAGTACTTGTGTGCGTATGTTGTGTGCCAAAATTATATTGAGGTTCTTTGTTTTTAGGAAAGCACATTTTTAGTAATTAATAAAAATCTAACTGCTGGCCTTTGTTTAGAATTTCTATGTCAGGCTCTTGGATTTTAAAGTGAAGTTAGACACTGCCTCTACAAGAATGGATTTCACTACGGAAATTATTCGATCTCTTTGCCCAAACTGGTGTTCCTTTTTTGCAGCATCAATAATAAGGAATGTATGCACTATGGAGTAGAATATGTTCAGCCAACTACTACTTCGAATCTCTCAAACAACCTTTTGAATGGAGCTGATGAGTGTCACATAACTGGAGGACAAGTTTATTTATACCATATGGCCTAAGTACGAGGCGTGCATCAGCCTACTGTGAACAGGATATGAATTTTGGTCATGTATCTCTCTGTTGTTGTGGCTTGTTTAAAAGACTGCTCTGAAATTATCAGAAGATTGACAACTCTAACGTGTCGCAGAAAAACAGCAATAATTTATTGTACGGTGGCTGTAGTTCAAACACAGCCTGCAAATCGGAAAGACATCTGGCTAATGATGCCAATGTTGTAACCATTGGTACACAAGTTGTTCACTGATCATTCATACCGTCTCAGTTGAGAAGATGTTTCTCATCTTTCTTTTAAACATGCAATAGTAATTTCTGCTCCTGTTAGGACATAATCTGATTTTATAATATAAATCTTCTGTGATTGGTTCTACCGGGAGAATCAGTAGCTTCCAATTGTCTTAGACATATGGCTTCCAACAGTCAGATCCATGGAATAAAGGCTGTGTTGCCACAAAACAAAATGATTTCAGATTATTAGTTGGACAAAAGGATAATTATTGCTCTTTTCTGAGATTTGGACTCGTTAGGATGACAATTTTCTTAGAAATTCAGTCCCAGATGTAATTAAAAAGTCATCATTCTTCTGCATCACAGAATTCTATGTAAAGTTGAACACACAGCCAAAAGGAAATGTGTTTAAGAGCTTCCATAAAATGAGGCCAGCGCAAGATTTTCTTTGATCATTAGACAACCTATTTCACAATTGCCTTTAGTCATCTGCCTTCATGATAGAAAGCAGATTTGGTGTACATTTGTGCGTTTTAAAAGAGGTAACCAGGTCATGGCATAGGATCATGTCAACCAAACAGTATTGTATTATGGACATTGCTTTATTAGATCCATCCTACCACTTCACATCAATTTACAAAGATGTCAAGAAGCATAATTTCTGACATTAAAAGAAAAGGTGGTTGGTTTTTTTGTTTGTTTTCTTTGTTTTGTTTTTGTGTTAGGTTGTTTGTTTTTGTTTTTGTTTTTGTTTTTCTCTATTAACATGAAGAACAGGATAAGAACCATCAGAACTTTAAAACTAGTGTTACTAAGGAAAAGAAGATGTCAAGTAGGAACGTGAGATTTTAGAGAATTCTAGTTGTTTTGGGTCACCAAGTTACTGTAGCTATAAAAATTCCAGGTAGGACTTTTCTCGCTTAACTTATAAGCTAGTCTTAAAAGTGTTAGCTAGTCTTGGGCTGACTAATACTGTTAACACAGAGGCACAGGCATTTCCAGAATGTGACTCTCCCTCTCCTAAAAGCATGTCTGAAGTTAATAACATCTAGAGGTGGAGACCAAAGACCAAAATGAACAAAATATGAATAAATGTTGTTGGTTATAGTGACAGTAAATGTAAGATATGTCAGAGTTCACATGCCATTCTGATAAGTCTGAACAGATTTTTTTTCCAAAAGTGTTACTCTCTATGTAACTTTTCCAGGGTTCCTTCAGTGTTTCCTAATTAAAGTTTCTACGAGTACATATTTTTTTTCTTTGATGCCAAGTGGGTACTTGGCTTCCCAATTCAATGTGTAGCTAAAGAATGAATGCAAAAACTACAGGGAGTACTTAAAATTCAACAGTGAATAACTAAATGAGGACCTTCAGTCTATTTATTACACAGAAACAAGAGAAGATAATATGTACTAAATTCAAGTATAGACTGTGATATTTAAGTCAATGCCACAGTCATAAAAGCCAGATTAAGCACCAGTGGCGGGGCCTTCCCCCCAACACAGAAGAGTTGATTTCTCATTGAAATTCTGAACTCCATGATAGCAAGATAAACCCTCCACACAACCAGACCAATTGTGTAAAAAGCTCAAGCCATCGCAGATCTTGTACCTAACCTCATGCAGAGATTCACACAGAGTATAAAATAACTTGAAAAAGACGCAGAAATTCCCCCCTATCAAACCTCATTTATTCACTAGTTGGATCATCATACAGATATCTGCTGGAGGTTGCAAAGACAAAGGAAGCAGAGACAGAGTAGTGACTCTGGCTTTGGACAAGGATAGGCCTACACTTCCCTGTGGGTTTCAGAATTGCCTCTGGGCATCATGAATGTGGACACTAAGTTCAATACAGTGGCGAGGGAGTGATATGCTTCATGGCTCTGAGGTAAGTGCTTCAGCAGCCAGCTAATGGTTTGTTAATTAATGCATTGTTAAAGATTGAGGTGCAGTTGCCACTGAGTCAAACAAATTATCTGCAAAGATACTATGAAACATTTGAATATCTCAGATTTTTCCAGAAGTTGCAACTTGACTAAGTACCATCAGGGATTTGGTTTTCACTGAATTTAAAGAATTTATTTCAAAAATGAGGGTACAAAATCTTTCATGGAACAACATTTAAGTATGAGTTGGGAAAATCAGATGTGAGATAGACCCATTCCAATCTGAGAAATTCAGAAACAGCCTTCACAACTATTTTTGCCTGAAATTTCCTAAAAAGTATTGTGACAGCATCAGAATGAGAAACTTTTAGCTTGGAGTACAGCCAAGGAAAAAAAAAACTATTAAGATGAGAATCAGGCAGCCTTAATCTAGAGATGTCATCTGCATTGCTTGTAACATTCCTATTGCATATATAGCAGTTGTTGCTGGATACCTTGGTATAATCCACAAGTATCACATTAACTATACCACCAAGTATTAAGCAAATATAAGAAATTTATGTTAGTAGGAAATAGAATTTGACTTTCAGAGTGTAGGAATGTTCTTAGGAAGGGAGGATCAAGAATTTTTCCTAGTCAAGCCATAGTCTCTTGAATGATTATTCTAATAGGAATTATATATCTACATCTCTGACTAATCCAAAGGATTGAAGATAAGTATTGTTGAGCAAAGAAAATAATCCTTTAATCTGTACTGATTCAAAAATTAATTTTGACTTACTTTATGGACACAGGCAAGTTGAACTGGAATCAGTACTGCATTCTGAAGCTGAAAGCATGAAAGCATGAAGCAGAAACCTCAGAAAACATACTTCATGCTTTGAACAAGCAATGTGAAGATAAAATGTGATGCTCATTTTATAAAGCTCTGGAAGTAAAAAGAAGACCTGAAGGAAAACTTCAATACTCCAGTAAAATGGTATGCATAAAAAAACAGATCTCACAAATGAAGTGTAGCTGATCTTTTGTATTTTTCTGGAAAATTTTATGTGACTTTTTAACATATTTCTATGTCAATTCTGTGTATCCATTTCATGTAATAATGTTTTGCTAAGAATAAAATTTATTGGGAAAATATCTGATGCTTCTTACATCACAAAAATGAATAATTTTTTCTAAGTCCTCTCACTCATGAAACTTAAGAAATCTCTAATGACAGTTGTGAAGTTGTATCCTAGAGACAGGCATGAAAAGAACTCAGCCTAAAGTGACTGCCATAAGTAACTCCTCAATTCAGCTGTGTTTAGAAGGGCGTGTGAAGAGGTCACTAAAACTGTGCATCAGACTGGGAAGTCTCACCAGAAAAACACACATTTTTGAGGGTGACAAGGCAACATGCATTGTTTCAACATTATAGACTATGGAACAAGTCCTCATGTCCATACTTAATTTTTAATCATTACTTACTCAAAAATGTCACTAAATGCAATGGGAATTGTGCCAGCATAAAGTCTGAATTACCACTGGGACTGACATTGTTTACTGTTTAAAAGATGACTATTCCAAGTACTCCAAAATTCACATTAACTTTGTTCAGAAAATTGTCAGCCTCTTGAGTCTGCAATGAGGTGTTTATTACTGCAGCTTCAAGATCATGTAAGCAGTCAATTCCAAAGTGCCCCCATTTCTATATCTGTGAAGCCCCATGCAGACGTTTTTGATCCTTCATTTTACATGAGGTTGATGTGGATCACATCGGTTTGGCTTGGTTCAGCCTTTCCAGGAACAAGCCTAGGCACTTAGGATAAGTCTCTTCATAGCACTCTCAAATGCTTCTCAGAAGCTTTTGTGGGTCAGAGTGAAGGTTTGGGAATAGGAGCACAAGAGACAGAAGATGTACATACAGCACAAGAGGGTGCTGCAGAGGCAGAAGAGAGTGGGTAGCTTATTTGCATCTCCTTGTTTTCAGAAAATGCAGTACGTGTTACACAAAGTGCAAGTTTTGGTGTTCTCCTAGGTTCTGTGTGTTCTGAGGATTTTCGTGGAAATGTAACACCATATCTGTTCCTTGTACTCCAAATAGCCTGTTGAAGGACATTTGCTATTCTAAGACATTACAAAAACGTATATTGTCTGTTTCTGAGTTTTAACCAGCCACACAGTCATGAAGAAAATTCACATTCTAACTGCTGTACTTCTTTCAAGTCTGTCTGATTTTAAAAATGACAAAAAAAAGAAAGTTAAAAAGCTGTAAATAATGAGAGTACAGCAGTCCATTGGGTGTTATGTCATGCATATTTTAATTGGGTAAAAAGAAAACAGAAGTGATTTTGATATCTATCATAACCCTATGTTTATATATTGTGGTTAGCCAACTGAGAAAAAAATCTCCATCAGCTATTTCCTTTCTCTGTCATGGTTTGTAAAAAGTCTTCTGGAATATTTTAGATGAGAAATATGAAACTGCTTTTTTATATATTCCATTTGAAATATTCCCCTAGTCCAAGAAAGTGGTGGAGAATATATTGAATGGGAGGTAGCCTTAGCTAGTCAAATGCTGGTTGGCTTGTGTCAGATATCTTGGACAGTCTTGACAGCTTTGCAGGAAAAAAGAAATCCATATATGAAAATGTAGACTGATGGAGGAATTAAAGATGTGAAGCATTCTTGGTAACATACAGGAGTTCTACTACCGGAGGTGCATCCATCTTTGGCTGATGAAGTAGAAAACACACAGTGCAAGCACATTTTTTTCATTGACTAGCTTTTTGGATTTGGCTTAAAGAACAGTCTTAACTGACATGTGGTTAATGATACTGTACATGATGGCAATAAAATTCCCTCCACTTTTTCCTCACTCTCTGCATGAGTGATAAATGTAATGACATTCTCTATCTTTGTTCTTAAGTTCACTCTTTGAATTGCTACTTTCAGATGCCAAATTTCTTTGCACCTGATTTGTCAAAAAAAAAAAAATCTTTTCTACACAAATCTAGCAAAGGAAATAGTCTGAGATTGGTTCAGTGGTTTACAGGGGAACACAATGTTCTGGCAGGTTGTGTGTTATTTCTGTGCCCTTTTTCCTTAGCAGTTATATTTATAGCATTGTTCCTGATTCTATTTCCTCTCAGTTCTCTGTGTCATGGTGGTAGATCTTAATTAAAGTTAAATGTTAATTGTTAAAAAAATAAATATTTGGAGTGAAAGGAGTGGGTCTGCCGTGGAATAAAATAAAGTTTTCGATATGCACATCTGCAATGCAGCATTTGTTTCACTTCTAATTAAATATGTAAATTGTTTGCTTTAAGAGGACTCTCCTGCTGGGAGAAAGATGGTATGCAGAAATGACACAGCTTTTTAGCTCTCCCCAGATGAGATCCTTCTTACAGTAACATGAGAGGCAAGGTTTCCAGATGTCACAGTCTCCAAAGGAAAACAGATCTTCCTTTTTATATGACCCACACAGTATGGTTTACATCACTGTACACTGCTATACCAGGAGGGCCATATCACACTGGTACTATATATCATAGCCTTAGGGATAACGTAATATGGAACTATAAAGAAATCTGTAGTGGGTGAAATACAGTACAGTCATTCAATTCATATTAGGTTGAGACACAACATTTGAAATCAATTAAGTAGTGACTGACTGATTATATCTAAACCCTGGATGGCCTCTTCAACAATATATACATATATATACGTATATTTATAAAATACCCATGCTCTGTGAAGCTGGCAAAAAAAAAAGCGCATATTTTAATTGGGTAAAAAGCTGTGAAAAAGCTGTTCTCTGCTAGCAACATTTTCCCATTGGTTTCCTGAAGAAGCTTTTTCTGTATGCTGCAGTTGTGAGATTCATCTGGTTGCTACTTAGGATTTTCTTGCCTAGCCACATGGAATAGCTGGAGTCGGGATCCTCAATAGTGGTGATAGTGACTGAAAGGGAAGGTGAATTACAGAAACTTCTCTTAAAAAAAAAACAAAAAACAAAGTGCTCTGTACAGATTGAATTCAGCATGAATACCATCTAAACTTTCACTCAGGGGATGATCTAGATAAGAAATTCAAAAACATGGGGAGAAAATGATACCATGAGGAGATGGAGAAAGAGAAATGTAGAGGAGATAAAAATAAGCCAATGGAAGTGGATAAAAGACACATTAATACTATAGCTTACTGGAAAAATAAAGTCATTTTTGGATGGCTGTGATGTTCTACCCGAGTAAACTTGGTATGTTCTATAACATCATAGTTTGAGAAACACCATATGAGAAAGTGAAGACTTCATTTGTGTAGACTTGAGAAGAAAATCATAGAAAACATTTTTTTCCATCAAGATATTTGTTGAGTGGAATTAGGCATTCTGTCTCTTAATGGCTCAGATAGGTATTCAGGTGAAATCATGTCATTTCATAGTCGTCACTTAACAGAAAGCAATGCTCTCATGGGCCATTTGTCCTACTGTCTGAAGACGGAATACAAATAAGCCACAAGTGCAAAACTGTGATTAGAGAATGAGGATTCAATGGAAGTAATAATGTCCTGCCTGATGAATTATCGGCAAAAACTCTTTCTCAGCATTGTGCTAGGGGACATTACTATGTTACGGATACTTTCTGCCAGGTGAATGGCATTTAATAATTACATGATAATAGGTAGCAGCACCTTTTATAAATTTTAGTGGAGAGGGCAGAGAACAATGTGGATCCAGTTTTTCACTTACATAGAGAAAGGTGGATTTACAGACATCCTCCAGTTCTAGTTATGAGATAGTCTTAATGATAATAGTAGGAAAGGTTTATAGAAGCAAAACAGTTCTTCAAGCAGAAGAAACGTTAATTATATACCATCTTGAAACGTTAATTACATACCATCTTATCTTTCCCTGCAGTTGTATGTAACTTACAAATTTGGGTTTCTCTCTTCGATGTTAAGACAGCCAATTCCTAAGGGTTTAGGAAAGAGTGGAGAGACTCTAATTTCTTCTTCTTTCACTATTTCTCTTTATGAGGGAATAGAAAATAAGCAGCTACATTCGTGGGAAGCAGGGGAGGCAGCAGCTGTGTCTGAGAATATCTCCATGTTTTGTATGAATCAATAAATGAACCAACTCAACAGAATAAAGAAACACTGAAAAAAAAGATGTAAGACTTCCCACAAAGCCACAGTATGTTATACTCAGTAGCAGTTATACAGCGATTAAGTGCATATCTTCATAAAGAGGTTAATGTTTCCTAACATTTTCTTTAAAATGTCAGCCTAGCTTGAAAATGAGAAAGAGGAGGAGGGAGAGAAGTTTTGTGTTTGTCTGTCTGTGTGTATGTATACATAATAAAAGGTAAAATATATACAAATGAATTGAGGCCTACTTGTGGAATTTGTTATTTAAAAAAATAAATTAAATAATAACATCCTTATGCCTGAGGGGAAAAACAAACAAACAAACAAAAAAACTAATTTGATGCAGCTTCTTATAGTAATATCCACACAGATCAAATACTCATAGGTCAGAGCAACTACGTGTTGTTAGACTGGTTGAGCCAGTAATACAATGCCTGTTCCTTCCCTTATGTGTCTACAAAGAAAATGGGAGAACACGAAGGATGCTACAAAGTGAGCAGATAGTATGAAGAAATAAGAAGATAAGATTATCAGTTTTGAGAATTAAACTTTGGAGAAGCAAAATAAAGATCTCTTGCACAACTGTAATGTGTTTGGGGAAAAAATCCTCTTGAAACCACAGGATTTTTTTTCCTGTCAGAAACCTTTTAATAAATACGTATATTAAAAAAAAAAAAAAAAATCCTAAGTCTGGGAAAAAAATTAACATTTAAACTTTCTTAACATAAATCATCGTCCCCCCCCACCCCCTTCCTCCAGTGCAGAGCACCTGCTTTTGCTTTGTCCAGCTCTGGCTGTGTATGAAAGCTTCTGGGTTTTCCTAGAGAAGGAATGTGTCTTCTCTGCAAACTGCCCTGAAGTCAGCATGGAGCTTGGTAGAGAAAACTAATCTCTGAGAATCAGAGAGGGCAAACTGATTACCTAAATCACATGTGGCTAAGTAGTGTGGTTGCTTAAAGTCTGAGTCATTTTCTTAGTGTTTTGTGGGATTTTCTTGTTCGTTAACTTGTTTTTAACTTTCTCTAAGTTTCATTAAATAAGCTCCTCACCTACTCACTGTGAGTTTACAGAAGGGATGAGCTACTGGAAATGGAACACATGGAAGTGGCAAAGTCAATGGAGTGAGCTTTGCTGTGATAACAGTTCATGCTGCCATGTAGTTGCCTCTCTTCCTATCCTAGCCAAGCACAGTGAAAATCAAGTAAAGTAAAGGTATGAAACAGAGAAGCACCTCACAGCAACAATTGAAAGAAACATTCACAAAGTGAAGTTTCAGAAGCAACCTGTGCAGACCGCAGTCCTCTCCTAGTACTGCTTTAAATAAATTCTGAAGTATGAGCATGCAGGTGTGTATATACACTTGGGAAAGAGTGACTGAAATGTTGTGCAGAAGAAAAAAACTGGGTACTATGCTGGTTGGCAGCTGGCTAAGAATGAGCCAGACCAGTGCCTAGGTGGCAAAGAAGGCCAGCTCTATCCCGGTTGTATCAGAAGCAGTGCAGTCAGCAGAAGCAGGGAGGTGATTATCCCCCTCTACTCAGCCCTGGTGAGGGTGCATCTTGAGTGCTGTGTTCAGTTCAGAGCACCTCCCTACAGGAAGGATATTGTGTTGCTTGAGTAAGTTCAGAGAACATCCACAAAGCTGGTGAAAGGACCTAAAAACAAGTGAATGAGAAGCTGCTGAAGAGGCTGTTTTGCCTGGAGGAGGTTGATAACAGCTTGAAATGAGGTCACGGTGAAGAGGAAGGTTGATCTTTTTTCACAGATGACAAATGAAAGGAAGTAAGGAAATGACCTCCAGAAGCACTAGCAGAGTTTTTGATTGGATATCAGGAAGAATTTGTGATAGAAAGGATGGCTAAGCAATGGAAGAGGCTGCTTTTTGTATGTTTTGTATATTTTGTATGTTCTATAGAAATAAAGAGGAGGGATTTATTTTAGACCAATCAACATAGCTTGCTCTTTTCTTTCTTCCTATTTATGAAGATATGTTTACAAAATAATTCAGTATTCTTTATTTCCTATTATTTAACTGCAAAAATAAGTTTGTTTTTTTTTTTTTTTTCCTCTCTGCTGTACTGTGTGTCTTGTGCACACGTACCTTTCTTATTCAAAGCAAGAGCACAGCTCTGGAGCACAACTGTCTCCTCCTTCAGCTTTGTAATGGGCCAATTGTTTTCTCTCCACTATCTAAACCATTGCTCTCTAACATGACTATCATGCTCCATCCCAGAGCTATATTCTAGTAACACATGCAGTGCAGATGCCCTGACATAAACAATATCTCATGTACCTAGCTATGGAGTTCCTTTTTAGGTGAAATGATAAACTGCAGTAATTTTGAATGATGAATTTCCATTAGACTAATCATAGCAAATTAGTTTTGTTTGTTTTTCCCAATATCCATTCCACTTCTAAAAAGCACTTACGCCAGCAAGTAGCAACATGACTCCTTTCATTGTTTTCAATGGGACTACATATGCCTGGAATAGACACAGAAGCACTTAACTATAGCAACTACTACCATCAAAGCCCCGTATTTCATTTAAAATTATGTATTTGTAACTGATTCTTTTACTCAAGGACTAGCATTTTCTGGGACAAGGGACAAATATCCATGCAATTTTGAAATACATTTCAGTTTCTGATCACCACAAAGAAATAAGCTCAACTGGAGGAAATTCTTTTATGAAGGTATTTCCTTACCTCTAACCTCTCAAATTACTGCTTTACAAAAGAGGCAGCAACTTGACATACATCACTCTTTGCCTACACTACTCCTTCACAGTGTCCATATACATTCCATCAGATGTGCTGAGCCAGGTGCAGCATCACAATGCAAGCTGATATTGTTGCAAAAGAAAGATGAAAATATGAATATTGGAAAAAGCACTGAAAAAGTATAATAGCAGTTAGTGTGTTGGTATTCACATTTCCTTATATGTATAAAATAAATACAAAAGATAAAAACTGGCCCAGATAAAGTTAATAAAATAACTGTCATAGATTTCAGTACAGCTAAGAATGCAAACAATGTTTATATTACTATGAAAGGAAGATCATATCCAAACTTGACAGAGCTATTCTATTGTTAGAATTTAAAAGACAGAAGATGCATGATGGGTTATTTTGCTGCCTCTAACCAATTGTCTTAACAATTGCTAGAAACTGAAATGAAGGTTAAAAGTATCTGACTTTTTTTACTTTACTTTCATTAATGCCTATATTTTATCAAGCCTCAAAGTCAAGTGCATTCTTTTATGTTGTACTGTACTACACTTATGTTACCTGAACTTTAGTTCTCATACCGTGCAAGCCAACAGTAATGGTGTAATTAAACATTTCCCTTGTGATTTTATGTACAAATCACAAAAAAGTTATGCTATATCCCACTGTTCCTTTGGTGGCATTTATATGTCATCCTGTATTCTCTTTATAAACTTAGCATCATAACTGAAATTGCAGATTAAGATTTCTTCTGTGGTAAGATTTTCTGAGTATTATTTACCATAACCATTTTCAAGAAAACAAAGAAAGGGAAAACAAGTTCTTGTTTGATCTTTTCCCCAGGCATAATTTTTCTCAACCCAAACTCCAAATGACCATTGTATAAAACCATCACCTTGCTTTGTGGGTAATTAAGTCATTACAATAACACACTATGTTACTGCGTACCAAAGCAAAAACGCCTGACTTCTATCAGGAAACTATAAAAGGCCAGATGTTTCTAAGAGTTTAGGCAGAGTCACAGAGCTATCGCTAATCACCAGGTTTGTTTGTGTAGGAGAAAGTGAACCCATGAAGTCAACGTGAAATTTTCTATATAGTTCATCCAACTTCATAAATTAAGTTGCAGCTTATCTTTCAAAACCTGAAGTGATAGTTTTCCTAAAAAAAAAAGAAAAAGAAAAAGAAAAAAAGAGAGAGAGAAATCAGAAGTATCTGTGAAGTATCTAACTTTCAAGTCAGTCATATCAAATCTGTGTTCTGCCAGATCATCAAGACGAAGATTCAGTGAAAAAATTCAAATCTGGGCACACAATCAATTGTATTTCAGCCCATCTATTCAGGACACAGGATATGGATTGATATGCTGTGTTTCAGCTTCATACTTTTAAGCCAACGGTATGCCAGCTGTCAGAGACCAATGATATTTACTTTGGCAGAAACCTAGAGTGATTTGGACCAGTAATTTTTGAACCAATATTAAACTTAGACAAAGTTAACGGACTGAAAGTTTTTGAATCTATCTGAATCAGAGAAATAAGATCACACATAAGGTTATTAATTTGCATCCTAAGGTCTCGGCATTTGTAATTAAAACCCTAGAGAAAGATTATTACTAACTAGAAAGTTATCTTTTTGCTTTTGCTTTTAAAACTACTCTGTTATTTACAGATATGTACATTTACACTAGGGAAACAATTTATTTAGTTTCTCAAATACTTTGGGTTAAGT
Organism: Perdix hodgsoniae; assembly: GCA_035772895.1. NCBI lineage: Eukaryota > Metazoa > Chordata > Aves > Galliformes > Phasianidae > Perdix > Perdix hodgsoniae. The sequence goes on along the minus strand of JAPSGF010000056.1, from coordinate 1,185,739 downwards.
TCAGCAGAACTTACGAAACAAGTTAACAAATAACATGGTAATGAGTAAATATCTTAAATATAAGAGAAAATGGGAAGAAGGGGAAAGGGACACTATGATAGAAGTCGCTCCTCAAAAAGATGCAATATGCTTCCCAAAACAGAGCTCTGAAATAGTCTCTAAGAAGCCATTTATTTTCATAAATATGTGTTTAGTTCCTAAAACACAGTATTTTCCTGTGACTAAAAAAGCATTAATTGCTTTAGCTTATTTTATGAAGTAAATAATTCCATATGTACCAAAATATTAAACCTACAAACATACAGTTGAGTTAATCTCCTATAATTAATTCAAGAATATGAAATTAATTCAGGAATGCTGAAATTATTTATGTTCCTTTTGTTTCCCATTTGTGTTTTTTATTAATTAGTGGAAGGAAGAGAAGGTTTGTTTTCACTCAGATAATGTAAAAATTTGGAAAGAACCATCAAATACTCTTTGCTGATTATGGATTTGGTGACAAAGTACCGTGTCATTCAAAGACATGTACTACTCTGATAATCCCCCAAAAAATCAGCTAAGGGACTGATAGACAGTTTACCTGACACACATCATCAGATCATCTGGCATGATTTTCTGTATATTATGGCCCACTAAAGATTCCTGCTTTGATCCCAGTAACATGATTTTGTTTAAATCATATTTTCCCAAACAATATACAGGCTTCATGGACAGAGAGTCTTCTAATATTTCTCTCTGGTCCATTTATTTACATCATTCATCTTCACTATTGAAAAAAAAAAAAAATTACAGTTCCTGTCTTTGTGTGATCAAAAACAATTTGAGTTTTTCTGCACAGCTAAATTGTTTCTCCAGTGCATCCCTTCAAGTCATCCAGTTGTTTTCTTTTATCCAAGGTTTTATCCAAGGTTGCAAGCCACCAATCTATAGGCATCAGCAACAGTGCTTATACAGATTTATTTGAGGGCTGCTCGAAAAGCAATGCCTCCTATTTTATTATGCTGAATTACAATGCCATGCAGGGTCTTGCTCATCATTGCTGAAAATGTGCAGCTAATGGTGGTGACTACTTTGAAAAACTAGCATTTTGTAGGTGAGAATTTTCTCTATCGAATAGTGTTGTTATACTCTTTGTAGCTGTTGTTCCATGGGAATAAACAGGAGGCATTACATTCAGATTGACCTACATAAAAGATTGCATGAGAAGTGTGCTGAAATGTAGTTCTATTTAGGAATGATCAATCATACTATGCTATGTACTACAGACTTATCTTTGTTACTACTTATAACTACCTCTACCTGCCTTTGCAAGCACTGCAGAGCTTCCTGTATGGATACCTCAACTTCCCTCATGAATAAAATAGCATTAGTCACCAAATCAACAGCATCATTCTTCTGTGATAGAGTTTCTGAACAGCAAATCCTGAATTCAGAAATCTTGAAACCTTGTGATACAGAAGAGAAGAAACTTACTTCGCAGTTTATAACTACACCTGGATTGCAGTAGATCCTGTGATGTCAGGTACAAGAATGTCACAAAGTAAGTGTTGACAACAGGCAAGAGCTCTTGTTTGACTGCTGTTTTTGAGTATGAACTTAGTAGTAAATGGCAGCCACTCATGGAGGCTTTTCCCCAGCCAAACAGATTGCCATTTCTGAGTTCTAACCAAATCAAAGACTCTTGTAATCTAATAATAGATACCACTGGGGAAGATCAGATTTTGACTTCTTCTGCATTATGATGTTCCAACCTTTGTAGATGTCAGACTAGAGCAGGAGCTACGAACTCTCAGCCTAGCTCCTGGTAAGACCAAAAACATACTTTCACTTTTTCTAAGCTTACCTTCACTTTTTGCTCCCCTCATACTGTACAATACTATTACCACCTGTAATGCAAGAAAATCAGTGTGTTTTGCCTTATCTTTACATGAGTTCTCTTTCACTTACTTTGCATATGCTGCCATATTCTCTCTAATGTAGGAAGCCTATTCTGAATCAGTCACTTATTCTCCAAGGCTGTTATCAATACCTGGAATAGGAAGTTAACGCTGACCTTAAGCAACCAGTGTCCTTCTTCCTTCCACACACATTGGGCAGCCAGTGGGGTGTGATGCTGATGGAGCTTGGCCACAGACCACTGCTTGAGGAGCCCAGTCCACAGTGCTGGGCTATATACAACTATATAGTATATACAGCTATATACTGTATACTATATACAACTATATGAAATAGCCTTGCACATTATACTTACATTTATTTCATTCTTTGCCTATAAAATGCCTCACATACCTATGGCATAGTAAAAGCAGTAATACTATTTATGTTTCTGTTAATGGAAAAGTTGCTATTTGCTGTTTATCCTAGCCCCCACTCATGGATCCATGTCCTGGTCTGGCTTCAGCCTGGTCCTGTCCCCAGAGAGGTGCCTGAGGCCTCAAACTGGGACTGCTTCTGTGCCCCTAGATGCTTGCTGCTGATAGAACAGTGGAAGGGCTGCTTGCCAGGCTCTGCCATGGGGAGAGCCTATCCAGAGCCCACCAGGCAGCTCCTGCTACCATGAGGGCCCTGACAGTCCTTTCTCACTCAGCTGTGCTTCTGCTTTTACTCTGGCTGTTGCCTTGTCCCTTACTGGCAACTTCAGACCATTTTTCACTTAGTGTGTGTTATAATTCTGCTAAGCAGTGTTAAATAGCACATACTTACCCCAGTCTCCCAAAGGAAACAGTATCATTCATTCATCTTTATATAGAGTTATGTTTAAGTAAAGAAACACAAAGCCAAAACTTCCCATAAGCACAACACTTGGCAGTGACGGAGATGACTCTGTACTTACTAGAGAGTACTTTCAAGTTGTGACTTACAAAGCAGAGACAACCAGCAGAAAGTAAGGAGCGGAATGCTGTGTTTCTCAGGAGAAAAGTGACGAGTGGACTTGGAGTGATCTCAGAAAATGGGGATCATTGACTGCTTACAAAGCACACTTTGTTCACTGTGACTGATTGCACAGTGTCATCACTTGGATTAGGTGAGCAGGAATGCAAGACTGGCCTAAAAGCTTTTTAGTCACGTTGGAAAAAATGCAGATAATGATGAATATTAACCACACATCTCTGGAAACTTTTTTTCAGCATCCTCAGATTACTTGAATTGTAGACTTTCGAGCAAATTGTGGTCCTTGCATGATTATTCCAATGCATTCCAGACAATACTTGTGTTTATAATTTATTGTTAGATAAAAAAGGAGCTACAGATTCAGACCAATAGTCTTGAAATCCTCTAATGGTAGGGAAGAAGGAACAAAAGTTTACAGATTAATTGGAATGGCTCTTCCCTGTTCAGATGTAAATAACACAAGCTGCCAAATGTTGCTTCAGAGAAACAGATTCCCTTCTTGTTTTGCAGTACCTGGCTGTCATGAAAGAAGACCTGACAAACAGCCCTCCCAGTTTCAGTTACCCAGAAGCCAAGAAAAGACCTCTGAGCAATTCAAAATATGTGGAAGTATCCTACCATTTCTGTGCAGTTAGTTTTCACAGTGAGAGAAGTGTTATCAGGGCCAGTTGAAGGGCCACAGTACCTCAATGCAGAGCAGGGCCCGGTGGTATGTGGTAGATAGACAAAAGACTAACGAGAAGACAGAAGTAATGTAGGATGAGTATTTAGGCAAGTCATCCTGTGTTCTTGCAAAATCATTGAGTGATAAGTAGTAAAATGATCTAAGGAATCATGAAACCCAAATGTTAATACTGGAAATCATTTCCAGGCACACAAATGAGAAGAAAATCTTCAGAGCAGAACATGATTTCCCAAAGAGAAGTCACGCCTGAAATATAAAAACTGATAAGTTTCTATAAAGAAATACTCAGCCTGATAAATGAAGGGGGAGCACTGGATATCATTTTCCTAGGCATCAGTAAGGCTTTTGATACTTCCACCCACAAGAACACGTTGAAGTATGGGCTGGATGAACAAGGTATGAGGTGGACTGAAAATGGGCTGAATGGCTAGACCCAGAGCATTAGAGTTCAGTAGCATAAGGTCTAACTGGAAACCAATAATGAAGGGAGTACCATGGGGTAAATGCTAGGTTTTATCTTTTTTAAGATCTTTATTAACTGAGGGGAGTGGCTGACTTGTCAGAGAGCTGTGCAGCCATCCAGGGAGACCTTGCCAGTCCAGAGAGCTGTGCTGACAAAAAAATTGTGAAGTTCAGCGAGGAGAAGTAACGAGTCTGCATCTGAGGAGGAACAACACCATGCATCAGTACAGTACATGCTGGCAGACATTCAGTTGGAAAACAGCTTTGCAGCAAGGGCCTAGGATGCCTGGCAGACACCAACCATTGTGCCCTTGCCACTAAGAATTCTAGTGGTATTCTTGGCTGCATTAGGCAAAGTATTGCCAGCAGGTCAGGAAAGATGTACTTTCTACTCTACTCAGTATTGATGAGGATGCATCTGGAATACTATGTCCAATTCTGGGCCCCCCAGTACAAGCTCTCATCACCTTCATTCAACACCTGATCTCCCATGCAGAAAAATAACTGAATCTTCATGCCAAAACTAAAGCATACAAAAGGAGTGAGGAAGTGATCAATGGAGCTGCTGTCTGTGTTTTATTGCAATAACTGTTTATTGGTCATTTGAGAAGCCAAATATTTTATGACATGCATAAATAAATGGCACTCAGTACAGGGTCTTCAAGGTCTAAAATAAACATTCTGATTTCACTACAAGAAGAAATTCTTACATTTTGTCACTTTTGAATGAATGTCAGTCCTTAAGGCTAGTTAATGTTCTGCCTCAGTGTTCCAGGTAAAAGAGTACCAAAATTTCTGTAAATATATGCAACAAATGCCCAGAATCAGAAGCATCTACAATGGTGTTGGTACAGTAGAAACTTAGATGAACGGACTGAGAAGAACACTGATGTGTTCTTGGGATACTATTGAGTAATGAAATGATGACAGGTCTATGAAAAAAAAAAAAAAAGTAGAAGTAATTAAACTATTTTCATTGCTCAAACTAAATTCCACATAGTGGACAAACAACAGAGCCATTACGAAGTGATAAATGAAACAGTAAGGCTTGTGTCAATGCTCTTTCCACAGTTTAAATATTCAACTTCATAAGTAATGTTTTAGTATTGATCTTTTATTGTAGGAAAAAAAAAAAAAAAGTAAAAAGAAGGGGAGAAAATGAAAGTTACCAAGCAGGAAAGAAAAAAAGGAAAAGGAAGAGAGAAAGAGGGGGGG
>JAPSGF010000056.1:992883-1175485 GCA_035772895.1 Perdix hodgsoniae | reverse complement strand
GAAGGGAGGAAGGAAGGAAGGAAGGAAGGAAGGAAGGAAGGAAGGAAGGAAGGAAGGAAGGAAGGAAGGAAGGAAGGAAGGAAGGAAGGAAGGAAGGAAGGAAGGAAGGAAGGAAGGAAGGAAGGAAGGAAGGAAGGAAGGAAGGAAGGAGAGGAAGGAAGGAAGGAAGGAGAGGAAGAGAAACAAGGGATTCTTATACACTTTCTCACAGAGCGTGGCAATATGAGAGGTATAATGCATAATGTCACACCTAAGAGATAGTCATTCTAGAGTTCAAGAAAAAAGAGGTAACTGTTTCCTTACAGCAAGACTTTTGCAAGGAGCATATGTGAATAAGAACTCATAAAACTTAATTCTTAGCCTTCTTGTTCAACTCATCTGATGTTATTATTATGCAAGCTCTTTCTAATGAACTTTGTGGTTTGATGATAAATTTCCCAATATTACTTTTTTATTGTTGATACTAAGCTATCCACAGAAGAAAAATTTAAGGCATTTTTATTTTCTGTTTTTGCAACAAATCTTTAACAGATACACCATACAAATCTTTCACTTAAGAAAAGATGAGCGTTATAAGATCTATTCATGTAGGTCAAGGGAGTGGGATTTATCTCCTAACTTGACTGTCTTAATCTTAATGTCTATTATTCTATTATCTTCATAATTCTCTCCCCATTCCACTGTGCTGAGAGTGACTGAATAACTGTGTGGTGTTTAGCTGACTGCCAGGTTAAATCGCAACAAAAAACACTGCAGAGTGCATGCATTCATTCTGTATTTTTACTGATGCCTAGTACAAGATGTTCTGATCCTTTCAAAGATTGTCATCTGATGAGATAAATGAATGATCATTCATTCTGTATTTTTCAGTTAAGTGGGAAGGATTTTCCCTCTAACATAACGGGCTAATAGATTTGATTTGGTGTGACTTGTGGTGATTAGTAAACAACAGAGAAACATGAAGGATTTTGGTAGTAGATACATACAGGGAAAGCCAGATGCACAGGGCAGCTAGTGTCACAAGGGAAGTGAAAAAGCATTTCAATTGGTACCACTCACAGATAATCAAATTTGTTTCTTGTTATTTTTCAGTCTACTAATCCATGACAGATGTCAGCTACTCTGCTTAATTTCACTGTCAGCAATGCTAAATATTTTTGGGAAGGGATTCACAGAGCAGAGGAACAAAAAATTTCTTGGAAATATTATGAAACTAGAAAACAAAAACAAAACAAAACAAAAATTATATGATTCTCAGGCATTCGTAATTTGTTCAAGGATAAGATCCAAAAAAAGAGCCAGTAAGCATAGAAATTATCACTGAAATTCCTGACTTCAAGATAAGGACACCAAACACCCTTTCTAGCTTCCTGAGGTGAGTAAGGGCCATGGATGCCTGCATATTTTTCATGGAGCTATGTTGAACATCTCAAGTTGTGCATCTTTCCCTGTGCAGAAGAGCTTTTTTTTTTTGGCTTGGGATGAGCACTGAGGCAGCTCTCTCACTTTAAGAGCTAGACAAACCAGTCAAGTGGCCTAACACCTACCTCCCCAGAGCTATCTCATCAATGCACACTGACAGAGGCAAATCCAGAGGACTACATGTGAGATGGCAGTGTAGCCATGGACTTTTTGAATGCATAACATGGTTGGATGAGGAGACAATGAGTATTCCTTTGTCTAAGATTGTCCCCACATATGGAGAGGCCCATCTTCTGTTCAGTCACCAGGGATTCATATTAGTGTCTGTTTTGAAAGAGACTGCTGTGACCAGCTGAGCTCACAGTCGTTTTGATATCTGAAGGTATGCTCCCCAGAATTGCTATTGAAACCTCTGAGAATCAATTGTGAGACAAAGGAAAGAAGACAAAAGTGTCTAGGCTATTAGAGTTGAAAGTAGATGGTAGAGCTAGACTATTCTAAGTCTAGCATGGCCAAGGGAAATCACAATGGAAATGCATTGATAAGTTTTGGAAGGAGGATAAGTGAGCTTAGAAAAAATTTTACCTTTGCTTGATTGTTGTAAAGACAGATTTGTTACTGGTATCCCTAAGATATTTTTTAAGTGTGCTTAATCCAGACAATCTTTTTAAGGAGGAATAACAAATACAAGTAAAATTAATACTATCTAGGTAATAAAACAAGATTGCCAGTTAAAACTGGCAAGAAGCTGACAGAATGAGGTTCTACATTTACCATGTGCAGTGATGCAAAACAAATACTCAGTTGACATTTTACAAATAATGAATGCATTACACGTCTGGCCTTGAAGAATTTTTCCTGAATATATTTTGGCCTAATGGTATCAGCTGATGTATCATCTGTTTTCTTTGGCTCTCTATTGATGCTATCAATTACATCATAATGGAATGTGAACCATATTATTCTTATGAAGTTAAATGTCACAGAAATCAGATGGCTTATATTTGGTCTTCCTACCAATACAGCTACTCTTGGAGGGATGCTTATTAGCCATGATTAAAGTGCTAGCAGTAAATAAAAATAATGGTAACTTAAGTAGTGCCTTTCTTGATAAAAAATATGGGAAAATTCTATGATTAAAATGAGATCTTACTCTTATCTGTATTACAATTCATCTGTTTTGATTGTTAGCTTAATGTATTTCTCCTTCTTCCTTCTAGGATTGCATTTGTATGTGTGAGTCAGATAAATTATATATTATTATATAATATAATATAATATTATATTATATTATATTATATTATATTAAATATATTATTTTAGCAGCGCAAAACTTCTATTTCAAATCTGCAAAACTGATACTGTTTCGTAAATTCTCAGTGTACATTTTTATTGCAGCATCAATCAAAATAAAATATGGCATGATTTTGTTAAATTAAGAAAAGAAAAGACAAATTACACAAAAAGTACCTCATTAGGTGCCTGTAATCTATTTGTAGAATATTCATAGGTATTCATTTATATTTTATTTCCAGGCAAACTGGAATTGTAAGTACATATGAGACATGCTCAAAGATCACTTAAAATTTAAGAAAGGCAAAGTTATTTTTAATACTGAAATGTGAGATTATATGTGAACAAAGTACTTTGAGTCTGAATTCATTTTAGAATAAAACCAGTTAAAAAACATATCTGTTGTACTCCTTGTAAGACTGAGTAACAAACTGGAAAGCTAAGGATAAAAAAGTATAGTTACTTTTAAGCAAAATATGGGTTATACACCACAGGGTTTTTTTGTTTGTTTGCTTGTTTTTTTGCTTGGTTGGTTGGTTTGTTTTAGTTGATTTGTTTTAGTATATATATATATATATATATATAAAGTTAAATGAGTTTTTATTTTGAATTAACCAACAAATAATTAACCTGAAAATTAACAAATATTTCAGTCCTTTTAAATTAACTTTAATTAATTAATTAATAGGGAATTATTATAAAATAATTAATTAATAATAGATAATTAACCTGAAAATTAACAAGTATTTCAGGTATAAATGCCATTTTGCTCAGAACGGTTAAAGCTTTAGGACTCTATACACTTGGTCTAAAATTACAAATGAATAACAGCCTTGATCCAAACTAAGGGTAGCTGAGCCTAAAATCCTGCTGCAACAGTGGCCATCAGCAAGCAAACAAGAGTAAAAGCAAGGCAAACATATATAACAGTTTCCCTCCTCCAATACTATGTAGATTTCTATAGAGGGTCTGATCATGGACTTCTTCAGACAATAGTTATTATGCAAGTTTAGTAATTTTCAGTGGATATATCTTTCAAATATGTGTCCTATCTCTGTTCCACGGGTCTGTTACTTGTTTGACAAGGATCTGTCTCTACTTGCTCATATTCAAGCAGCTCCTACAAACTTCATTTGATATTCCTCCTTATTATAGTGGAAAAGACAGTGAAACAGCTGTTCTTCCATCTGTCTTATGTGAACTGCTCATTATTCTCTGTAATCTCTGTAATACCTCCCCCAAACTAAAGTGACTATATTCACTTTGTTAGTCCTACCTTTCATCTTATAATATTTTAGGTTGTAAGGGACATTTAGAAGTCTTGGAGTCTGACCTCCTGCTCGAAGCTGTGCCATCTTCACATTTTAATTCAGTGGTCACTTGAGAATTCCAACAGAGAAGTTTTTGCAGCTTTCTACCTTATTCCTGAGAAGGAAATCCAAGTCTGCTATGGCCCACCTATCTTTCCTGATCTAAGCTGCAGGTTCTGACCTGTTACTTAACAGGTGGGATTGGTCTAAACAGTAGTATCTATCAAAAAAATGTGGTGGCTTATGAAAAGTACTTCTCAAGCATACCCTATAGTCAAGAAAGAGAAGAGCACCTCAGAATGCGATATATCCCATGTAGTCAAGAGGTATCTTGTCATGTGCTGAACTGGGCTCTCTTTCCCCACATTGGTTTCTAGGAAGAGCCTGGTCTCACAAATTTTCAAAAAGAAAAGAATCAGATGAAAAAAGTTCCAGCAAATGTCCTCAGCTAGGAACAGCTAAAAGGCAATATTACAACTGAAAATTCCACAGCAGACCCTTCTTCAGAAATTTTATTTACCATGCTCAGCGTCAATTCACTGCTGAGAATGTACATGCACTTTGAAAGGATGCTGTAAAAAATAAAAAAATTAAAAAAAATAATAATAAAAAGCAATTATGTGATATATCTAGTATAAGGGAAGGAAAATTATGGCACAGGAAAATTATAGAAGCCAGAATCTATCAGTATCTGGATGATTTGCTATTCTGCGTTCTCTGAGAATGAGCTGAGTATTTTCCATTTTTGAAATGTTAAGTCTGCAAGTTGATTGAGTAAGTAATTTCAACTACTATAAAACAAAGTTAGAAATTCCACCCTCCTGGTCCAAATCCCAGCAGAGATCAGGTTGTTAAGTACCCATGTAAGATGAAAGTGTCATTCAACTGCTAAAAGTTTCATCCAGCTTCCACTCACTTCACAAAAATTCACAGTTAAGAATAACAAAATGTTCCGTAGATTTATGATGTGACGATTTATCTAGATCTCAGACCAAAAATAATTAGCATATTTTGTAACCGGTGCACAAAGGAAAATTCTCAATTCAAATATTTTTAGTGTAATTCTACAGAAAACATTTGATCATGTATTTTACAACTACAGCTCTCTATAGCTACAAAATCTGTCTTGCACTCATCTTTCTTTCATTATTCGGTTGATTAAAATGATGTATAATAAATCATTTGGAGCCCACTCAGTTTTCCACATCTATATATATCACTCATTGGGTAAATAGTAAGTAGTTCTGAACATGAACCTGATCTCAGCCTCATTAAGTGCAGCTTGTTCCAGCTCTTAACAATCATGTTCATGCCAGCTGAATCTGCCAGGCCAAGTCTTTGGACAAGAGTGTTTTTGTTGGTTTTTTTTGTTGTTGTTTTTAATCTGGGATGGCTTTAGAAGCTTTACCAACTAAACACAGAATAACTTGCAACATCCACTTTGGAAATTAAGAATTCACCCAAATGTACTACTAATTTTCTGCTGTAAAGTCATTTGCTGTTTGTCATGCTGACTTCATCAACAAAATGGTACTTCAGCAGAGGTTGAATTTGAAGGCCTGAGTTTCTGTGTTGTCAGCAGGAAAAATGGAGGAACTGACACATTTTTTTGAAGCCATCAACTTGTAGGCTCTGGGATGGAATGCTGGAATTACATTTATTGTGCAGTTTTAATTACTGACTATTCCCTATATAGCATTGCAAACCTTCCTTAGATATTGATTATTTGGTTTTGATCTTTGGAAAGCCTTGTGGATGATAATTTTCAGCTGGTGCTTTCACTACATCCTATATACCTCATGATATTTTTTCTCTTTTTTTGGTTTGTTTTGGAGATTTTTTTTAGTCACTTAACTACTTGTGTGTTGTGTTTCAACCCCAATAGACAGCTAAGCACCAAACAGCTGCTCTCTCTCCCTCAACTGGGATAGGGTTAGAGAATTAGTAGAGTGAAAACAAGAAAAAGCTAAAGCTGTATGTGCAAGCAAAGCAAAATAAGGAATTCATTCTCTAATTCCCATCAGCAGACAGGTGTTCACCTATTTCCAATTTCTGTGAGTGAGCTGTGTGGCATAGAACATCAATTTGGACATTTTGACTCAGCTGGCCTGGCTGAGTCCCTTCTCAGCTCCTTCTGCATCCTCATTCTCCTTGCTGGCTGGGAAGAGTGAGAAACAAATGAATACCTTGGCATTGTGTAAGCACAGTTCAGCAATATGTTAAATATCATTGTGTTATCGACACTGTGTTTATCACACCCAATATATAGCATCAAATGAGCAACTATGAAGAAAATTAACTCTTTCCCTGCCTGGTTAGTTGTACTAATGTGATTAGCAGAAAATTAGAAGTATCAGAATAATGATATAGTGACTAGCCTAAAGCACATCAATTCAAGACAATGGTAGCTCTTCTTAGGAAGCAGTCCTTAGATTTGTACAATATAAAAGAAAGTAAAGGCATACTTTATTCCAGGAAACAAAATGGAAGATGCAAAAAAGTGAGCTGCAGGGCAAGAAATAATAATACACTGAAGCAGCCAAGATGGGGAGCAAGGAAAACTAAAAACAGCAGCTTGTACCATGTTTTTGAGAATGATTCCCAGATCTTTTCTCTGAGCCTCAAGTGGCTAGATTGGACAGATCTGGGCATATCAGCCAGTGACTTGTGAATCCTATGCAAGTTTCCTATATCACTCCAAAGAAAAACAACTTTCACTAGAATTATTTTTTATTGAGCCATTTTTCAGTTAATTACTGAACCTATACAATATGAAAGCCATTGCTTCATCAGTCTAACAAAATGAATGCCCTCCACATGAATCTTTTCAAGTTATATGCACATGAGGCCTATAGGAAATCAAATGCATAGAAATGTACATAAGCTCTCATGATATTAAGATCTGGTAAGCACAGTGTGCTTTCATTTTTGGGGAAAAAAAAATAATCAAGTAATGAATGACAAGGGGAGGTTGTTCCTTTTACAGCCACTTTCTATATATGGTGACTGAGTTTCATCTTACAGAAAAGGAAGTGTTCGTTTGAACAAGTAAGAAGGAACACCTAATCTTTAGTGGTCTAGACAACAGTATCTTTAAACATATACTGTGTTTTATTTGCAGCATTCCCTGGAATTCTTCCAAGAAATGTAATTTCATGAAGACTCATCTCAGAAGACTGGCTATTCCCTCCCACCCATACATTCCATATGCTGTTTTTTTGGGCTGCCTGGGATTTCTGGTGTTCTAGTGTTACCAGAACAAAACACAAATATAAGCCTCTATGTGTCCTCCACTAGCATTATTTTGACTGTTACCAGAGTGAAACTGTTAACAAGTACAATTTGTTGACCTAATTGCCTAACAGGATGTGCTTTCATTCTGGTGGGATAACAGAGAAAGTGTTGCAGAGGTTCAGAAACATAGCTCTCAATTCAGAAACTTTTTTTTCCCCACACAATCACAAAAAGAAAACAAAGTCTAAGTTGAAGGAACAGAGGTTCTTTTGCCTTGAAGGGTCATTTCAAAATGTTAACATAACAGTCTTTTCAGATTCACAGAGGTGTTTTTAATATATTGTCATGCTCTGCAAAGGAAAGTAGACTAATAGATGATCTTGTGACTTTACTATAAAATTCCTATGCCTCTTCCCTTCAGTTAATTTCTTTTTGTGAAACAGATTCCACAGAAGAAAGGTTTCTCCTTCTTCTCCCTCTCTTTCTCTCTCTCCTCTTTCCCCTTCCCCTTCCCCTTCCCCTTCCCCTTCCCCTTCCCCTTTTTCTTCTCCTTGTTGGTTATTTAAAAGGAGATCTGAAATTAAATTTAGATAAATCTTCTATGAGAAGAAATATAAAAAGAAAATGTTGTTCCACAAGACTGAATTTAAAAGTACTTCTGAGTGTACAACAGAACTGTACTCAATACTGGTCGCTAGTAAATACTAGTCACTAGTAAAATCTATCTTCTGTGTCCTGGGCACGTGTTACCTCTGGAAGGGAAATAAACCATTTTTGCTGTACAGCATTGCTACTCTGAAGTAGGATCTGCTGCTTCATTTCCACAAATGGTGGAGAAAACCAAGAAACAAAGTGATTTAAAGTGGTAACAGAGGAGTACTGCCTGGATTCCTCGGTGACGTTAACAGTCCTTGTGCTGCATTTTGGGTGAGTTTGAGTATATATGAAATAAACATAAAATGCAAGCAGTTTTTCTAACCTCAATAAATTTATCTCCATATGGAATGTGAGCTCAGTGGTATTACTGGACGAGCTAGAAATAGAGAGTGCTAGAATTGCATGGAAATCAGGGTAGAAAAGAAAGCCACACAGTGTACTATATTCCTTCAAGAAGTATTTTTACTTGTGAAGACATTTCTTTATTATTAAAATGCATTTGCTGTGTGGGCCTTGAACAGATGTATGCTTTTCAAAACTTAATAAATCACTGACTGTGGTTTTCAAAAATGCTGTTCCACCCACTCTCTTGTTCAGAGAAGGCTGCAACAAATGACAGACCATTCCTTTAACGTTTTCTGATTCATAGTCTGTCAAAACAGAGGGTAAAGAAATTCCACAAACTGAGGATCTTTCTTAGATCCTTCTGATTTTATTGCTAAGTCTCAGATGCAGTAATGCAGTAAGAAAGAGTTGCACTTTCAGCAAGGAGTAGGCTTTATCAGCCAATATCTGTTACTTGAATTGGACACAGAAATGAATGAAAGATCACAAAGTTAGAGAGCCAATTGACTAAAAATATATATATAAGTTTGTTGGAAGCTATTTTCCGTTATGGAAGCTGAATGCTGATCCATCAAATGAAAAGACTCTCCCTTTGCTCCCATGACTGTATTATTTGTACACATGAAACAGCAAGTGTTTATAGGAACTACAACAGAGGCATGTGATACAAAAGATCCTCTAGGAGTATTCATACATTTAACCATGACCAATCAATTTTTGCATAATTAATTTTAACAGTGTAAATAAAAAGCTAGTTGACATATGACTACAATATAGTATAGTATATAAGAAACAAATGTTTCACCACACCATTGAGCAATCTAGAGATGAAGCCAAGGACTGCAAGAATGGAACAACTGGAGAAGGATTTACCTGAGGGCCAAAGAGGGTTATACAGTAAGACTTAAAATCCAGAGGCTTTAGTTTATGATGCATATGTCTATATTACTTGATGGAGAAGATACTGCTGCTGTTTGTCCTGAAAACCACTCCAAGTACATCCTGCCATGACTACTTTTTGGGTCTTTGTTCCAGCCTTTCTGGATTCATTAGCAGAAAACATTTTTATTGCTAAGAATGAATCCGGAATTATACAGGATCTCTGATTGGCAGTCATTCATGAATCTTAACTGGCAAATAAAGCAAAAACAAACAAACAAACAAACAAACAAACAAAACCAAACAAAAAAAACCCAAACCTATATGATGTACTAAATTACTTGCATTACATTTCTTATTTTTGCCACAAAGTGTTTTTACTCATACTGCTGCTAAAAAAAAACAGCCACAAAGCCTTTACCATTTAAGCAACTCTTCACCCATCATCCAATCTTTCTTAATTTTACATTGCAAAGCAAGGATGTCATTTTGGGTTGATATCGCTTTAACTTACAACAAAATGTGGCACACAACATAAAGAATGTAGCCCATCCCAAACAGACACCTTTAAACAGTCCTGCAGGACTTGCATATAGCTACTAAAAATCCACTAAGACTTTAGAGCAAAACTCAGTTCAAAACTCAGTTCAAGTTTCATCCCTTGCAGAAAGTATGACTCTATGAGTGTGAGGCCAGAAGATCTGTGCAGAGCACATGGTTCTGAGCTGTCCAGATGTAAGCACAGAAAGCACATGGGGTCACTGTTCCTGCAATAACCTCAGAAGCAAGTGTCCTTTGAACAGTTATCTGCTCAGCTCTGCAAAGGGTGAGCATTCCCAGGTCCTGCTACCTAAACTAATTTAAAACAAGAGGCCAGTGAAGAGACAAGGAAATAGAGACCCATGCAGGAGCAGACAAGAGCTGGTATCACAAGGAAGTAGAATCCCTTGGAAATGATAGAACAGCAGGAATAATAATGCTTGAATCCAAAGTTCAGCAGAGGACCTGGATGAAGTACCGAAAGTTCTCAGTAAGCAGGAGCAAGATCAAGGTCCCTCTGCTATTCCAGTTGGCTGGCTCCATGCAGCCTTTAACTTCTTCTCAGGAAGGCGATTTCCCTCCAAACATTTTTCTCTCCAGCTGTAAGCTAGGCTGATGATTTATTTTTTCCAGAGGTGGTGTATCTTCTTAGTCACTCACATAAAATGATATTTCAACAGATATTTTTGGTGACAAAGTGCACCCTGTACTGTCTTTCTGCAGGAAAATGTCAAAAAGCATGGAAAAGCTTAAATAAAATCATGCAGCTTATAAAAACACATTCCAAACAGTCAGACTGATGGAAAGGTTTGAGGGGGTGAAATTTTGGGTCAGCTCAGCTTCAAAAGCAGAAAACATCAAGAGGATCTTTATCATGCTCCACAAAATGGATAATTCTTGAAGCAGGGTAAGAGGAAAACTAAGGTGGCTGTGGCCTTATAGCCCAACACTGTAGGCAGAAATGCAAAGAAGTCCGGCAGGAAACTGAGTCTCTTTCTGTTTCATGACTAAAAGAAGTAAGGCCTAGATACTTCCAGAAAGCCTTCAGCTTCAAATTACCTCTTCTTTTGATAGCTTCATTAAATGCTTCAACAGCTTTGAATGCTGGACTATATTGTAAGTGCAATGTACTTTTAGCTAGTATTTGTTTTCCTTTCCTTGCATCCCTTTTATAAAGAAAACTGTATGTCAATACAGTCACTGGCATCCTTTAAAGTGTTAAAACTGCTAAGGAAAACTAGTTGTGTATTTTGAAATATACAATTGCTTTACATTACGAGGAGGTATATATACCTGGCATTTCTAAGCTTTCATAGCATCTAAAAGAAGTTCATTTTACTGTAACTAACAAAATAAGAAACCACAATGCAAACCTTCCTAGATTTCCTTTTGTTAGCTTGTTTTAAGAATGAATCTCAATTATATCTCAGTATGTCTGCAAGCAAAAAATAATTGTGCTCACCTGACCTAGACGTATTAATGGACAGACAGAATTGTGCACTTTAATGTTGATGAACATCTGCTTTACATAAGTGTACAGTTGCTAATGTGCACATAAGCGAGTGCATATTTCATCATCTAAGTCCTAGTAAAACGATCTTTTGCTATTTGTACATGCTGTGCTAGCCATGCAACCCCTATTCAGCTTTTATTTCACTCACACACATACACACAATTATATATTGTCAATACCAGCAAATTTGTCAAGTACATATTGTGCATCCACCTGTAAATTCTCAGAAGAAAAATTTTAATAAAAATCTCCTGTCTCTAAGAAAAACACAGAAGAAAATTTGGACACAAATAAAGAAAGCATTGCTAGAAAATCAGAAAATTGGATCCAGTAGACTATTTAAAAGTAAGAACAACTCTGCAATAGCTAAATGTGCCTAATCTGATGAATGATGCTAACACAATACTTAATGTACGGCTACAGACTTTTCTTTCTACTTTCCTGTAGATTATACCATTATGGAGATATTAAATTTTAAAAATATTTGCTGTCATGAGAATATCTCTCCCACTGTTTCTTTGGCAAACTAAAAGTGGTAGAAAGAAAATAGCTTGCTGGCAGTATTTATGCAAGTCTTCATTTTCAGAAGAATAATTTGGAACATTTGTCATGTAAAAGTCAGTAAGAGGCCACACTTAGAGGCAAACTGATGATAAAATGAATTGTGTTCTCAATAGTACTGATGTAAATTTGTTGTAATGAAGTTACTCCCTATTTATACTGGTATAGTGGATGGCAGAAGTGGGCATTTAGGTTAAAAAGTGTAGGCTGAAGGGCAACCAGCAGACTCTACCAGTCCATCACCTCTTGGAGTTATGGCACATGCAAAGCTGGAAAGTTTCAAATACAAAGTTTCATCCACCTGTCATGGCAAAGTATTAGAATTTTGCTGTACTGCCTGGCATCAGCAGAAAAATAAAAATCAAGCCAAAATGAAGCAGCTGAACTAACTAGTTTTGAGTTTCTAGTGTAAGACTCTTAGCACCTGCAATTGTCTCATAAGCATCCCTTTATGTATTCAGAACATCTGAACTGAGAGCAGCAGACTTTATTTGTATGTTTTAATTAAATAAAAAAAAATCTGGTTCAAATGCCTCCAGTAGAGACATATATATAGCCAATATAGCCAGAAGATAGATTGATCCAAGTGCTGAATTTATCTGGTTATAATCAAGAAACTGTTCAGATCTAGATTAATGAAAGGGCACATATTTCCACTGCACTAACTGCTCTAATTCAGGAAGGATTTTGCTTGTACTATATTTAGTCAGAAAATTCTCCATTTGCAAATTTATACGCCTCTTCTCCCTTCCTTTCACCCCAGTTAGTGCTTGTGGCCAATCTCGTACTTCTTGGAAAATTCAGCAAACTGCAGGAGTGCTCACACTGTGCCAGCATTGGCAGAAGGGCAAGAAAAATGATCAACTTAGGAGATCATTCTAAGGAGAAAAGGAGGAGAGGAGAAGAGATTAGCAAATGGAGAATTTTCTGACTGGATAGGAGAGGAGAGGAGAGGAGAGGAGAGGACTTATAAAACATATCTAAAAGGGAGTTCAAGTGTCCTATTCCCCTGTCTTGGGACAAGATGAACATTAGCAACAAGGCTACTTATACAGCTAGTACCATCTTTCATGCACAATGCTTAATACAACTGAAGAGTGAGCCTAGGTTTCTACTGGCATTTTTCTTAAAGCTAAGGTTTGCAGTGTTAAAACCCAGAAACCCAGATTAGCATTTTTTAAAAATATATGCTTTCTTATACTTGGATTCATCCTAAAACACAGCTTTTATGTACAGAAAGCTGGTATGCTGAGTTTCCAGAAGATTTGATCGTAGTTCACAGAGAGCTAAATACGATAGTCAGTTCTGAGAAAGCACGGTTCAGAGAAAAATCACAAAAATGGTTTATGGGATAGAAAAAGTGATTTATTATGAGAGACGGGAAATGTTTAATAACTTTGTCTTGCAAAAGAAACTTGACAGGTGTCTTGTTTGTAGTAGGTATACATTCTTTATGAGAAGAAGATATGAAGTACAAAAATACAAAGTAGGAGAGAAAGAAATGACAGAAAAACAATGTCTGATGACTGAGGTCAGCCAAATGCAATTGAGATAAAAACCATAGTTGCTCTGGTTTTTAATAACTAGAATAAAGTACCAAAGAATTCTCAACTCTTCATGCCTTCAGCTTCAAACTTTCCATCTTTCTAAAAGCTACTTTTACCAAACAGAAGTTATTAGACTCAGAGCAAGGCCAGCAGAAAGTGATACAGTGAAACTTGATAAACCATGATCTTATACTTAAGACCTAATTGCTCAGCTTGCAGTAAATTCTGTGGCTCTCAAACATAACATAAGGAATGGTGAGCATTTAGATTAAATACCTCCAAAGGAAACCAGATGCCATAGACAATATTGCTGGTAATCCTTTCTGGTGCTAAAACAACTCCTACTGCACACACTTCTCTCCTGGGATGTGCTATCCAGTAAGACAGGAATTTAAAAAAGTATAACTTTGATCTGTGCTCTTTCTGACATTCTTCCAATTATCTTGCCAGATTCCAAGCGTGAATAAACACAGCCTTTACCTTTACCCTCACAGCTTCCACTGGAAAAAATTTCCTTACTTTTTTTTTCTCTCATGCAGAGCTCTAGGATAAAATGTATGTACAAAGCAGTGCAAAATACAGTAGGAATTTTAAGTTTTATTGATAGCGTCTATCTATTCTCTGCAGGAAAGATAATTCTGGCCTAAAACAATTTTGCAAATGCAATTATGCCCTCAAAATAGCCAAGTGACCAGTTAAAATCAGTGGAAAGATTCCCATTAACTTTAATTGGCACTGAATCAGACAGGCCAGGCAGCCAAAGTGCTGTATGTGCTTGTACTTGCAAGAAGATATTTTTTTTTTTGCTTTCTATTCAAAAGTTAACATTTCCTGGAGATTTCCTTCATAATGGACTCATACTGATAAGAAGCTACGCACACAATCTAAGGGCAAGCATCTATTTCTGTTTATATACACTGCTTTAACATGAAACAGTCTTTGTATGGATTATAGAAAAGCAGATGGCACCTGACTGAACAAATTCAAACAATATGGATTGTCAATGGATACAGTCAAAATCACAACCATCTCACCAGTTACCTCATCTGAGGAGTGATACAACAATGGGAATCAGAAATAAGTCTGTGGTAAGAATCAGCTCTCAGACTTAGACCTCGTTTTAGCTCTCAGAAATAGACCTCTTTTCCACAATGCAACAGTAAAGTGAAATGTTCACCTAAGGGGAAGTTAGAAAAAAAAGTTTTCTATGTCAGTATTTTGACATTTTCAACGTACAGCTCCCACATGACACCAAAATCAAAAATCAATCTGATCATTGCTTTTCTGTACTAGGAAACAATTGAAAGGGATGGGAGACCAGAGATGCAAATGAAAAAGGCAGTGGAATTGACCTAACTTTTAGTTGCTTAGAAGATTCAGATACTGTAACTCTAATTGCTTGATAACAGGCTATGCTACATGCTAAATTCCTACTCACATCTATTAGTACACAGAAGACCTCTTTCTCCACATTGAAACCACCAAGATCCATGCTGGACATGAAACTGTAGAGCCCAGAACAATTCTCATCAGTGATGCAGTTACAGCCAGGTGCCACAGTCCTGCCTGCTGTGAGATGCTGACTGGGCCTGAATTTTGGGGACTCTTTTTGTTTCTTTATATACAATGTCCAGCTCTGGTCCTTATCCTGGAGAGAAAATAATTGGACTACCCTTGGCAACAGTTGCCAGTGTTGAAAACATGAGTAAGGAAGAGAAATGGAGATAAAGGATTTTGAAGTTGTCCCCATTCATGATGCTTAATCCAGGAACCATTGTTCAAAGAACTGTTAAAAGTCTAACATAAGATTCTTCAGAATTTCCCCAGGCTAGCCAATGCATAAAGGGCAATTACACAGGTAACTGAAATCTCAACTTCAGTAAAGCTTCCCTTCCATTTCTGTTTAGCTGCATATAATCCTATAATCATAGAATCATAGGATGGCCCGGGTTGAAAAGGATCTCAGGATCATCTAGTTTCAAACCCCCTGCCATGAGCAGGGTCGCCAGCCACTAGACCATATAAGAAACCCTCTTTCCTTTGGAATACAGGAGTAATGTTCAGAACTTCTGGTAATGTTGTTTTACAGACAGAGCTGCTCACACACAAAAATTAAAAAAGGGGAAATTGGTTCAGCTAACCCTTTGGGCCAGGTTTGCATATTCTCTCCCTCAGCTTTCAAAGCTGGTTGAACTGATAAGCTATTCTTTTCTGTCTTCAAACCCTGACAGTGAATTCTCAGCCTAAGGGAAGGAAAAAGGGTTTCACTTATTTTTACAGTAGGAATTTAGAGGTGTTCTTGAAGTGATGAAACTGCAAATTTCAGCCAGAAGTGCCCTAAATCTTGCGAGAGTGTTGTAAATTTCCCTGCATGCAGCAGAGCCCTACCTCCTCCATCCAGACCCACACTATCCTCCAAACCTGTTCCAGAAGAGACAGTCAACCATGATGAATTAAGTGTAATTGCAAGGGACCAGATCTGTGTGACCACCAAAGGAATGTTTCCTTTCCTGAAAGAACTATCTTTCACAAGAGATTTTCTGTTCCTTTATAAGTTATTTTTCAAGCATTATTAGTATCATTAGCATTTAATGAATGTACTGTATGTCCAAATATTCACTATATTTATTACTTTCTGGCTGAGATTATCCTGAATTCTCTGAATTTCCTGTTATGTTTCATCTATTCATTACAAAAAGACAGATGCAGACTTCTGTCTAGTATGCACAAGAAAATCCCAAAGTTATTTCCCCAGAGCACAGGACTCTTCATTCATTGGATAGGACATAGACAGAAAAGTGTAACATTTTTTCAGTAAGCCTCAAAACACTGTCCAGTGAAGTCACTAGAAATTACATTATCCTTATATTATGATATAAACTATCACAATTAGCACAGAGAAAGCAAGTTGGGAGACCATCCATCCATATAAGTATCCAAACATAGAGATGTAAGCAGTTAAAATATTTCAGATTAGTATTTAAGCAAAAATTGCCCGGGTTTCTTTACACAAAGTAAAGTATCAAAAAAAGAGAATATTTTTGTCTGCATACATTAAAGATTGGCACATGGTATGCTCCACCCATGTCTAACTGACGTACAAGTCCCGTTATCAGTAAATCCATTCATTCACAGCTTACATTAAATACAGCTAAAAACCAAAGTGGAGCTGGAAATGTTTCTTAGCCATACTGATTTCTGTTTTATCAAGAAGTGTTTTGCCTACTTAGAAAATCAAACAATTATATACACAATTATATTTATTTTTTCCTTTATTTAATTAATCAAGTAATTAATTTGCTTAAATGCATAAAAGCCAGTTGTGTATTTAAGGTGTGTGAGAGGGTGTTTGATATGTCATCAGAACCCAAGAGCAGGTCCATGGGAAATATGAAATCCTTCAGCCAATTAGTGAAGCATTGCAGGTGGTTTAATTTGGAATCATTTGGAGGAAGAGATCCTGGCTCCTTGCAAAAGGAGATGTGAACAAAGCAAAGGAACGGCAATACATCAACCTCCACAATCATCCACAAGAAAAAAAAAAAAAAAAAGAATTCTCTGAAATTACCAGCTGAACATGAAAAATAATTAATTCCTGATGTAATATTTCCACAAAGGAACTGCAAATCTCAAGGAGGAAAGGAAATGCACAGGCACGAAAAGAAAGTGTCAACAAAGCAATCTATCCAACACTGCATGCCGCTGGAGAAAAAGAGAAAAAAAGAAAACAACTTAAATGTTTACATAGAAAATAAAAGAATAAAAGAAATCCTGAGGTGAATGCCAGGAGCTTGGATTTTCATTCACTTTAAATCGTTCATAACTTTTTTTTTTTTAAATTCTCAGTTCCTACAGTGCAGTCTGCCAGGTTCAGCATATGCCTGTTAGCATTATATTTTCATGGCTCTGCAGGAGTTCTAGGTGCCATACAGATAAATGACAGGAACACATCCATTCACCTTCCTCTGGTGCCACTTTTTCCCTTACTCAACCAGAGAAATGAGCAGCACTAAGTCATAAATAGAAAGTGATGGAGTATGAAGGTTTTGCGGAAAGCTGATTGGAAAAGGACGTTTTCCTTTTAACCATGTTCGTACCTCACTGTAATTTGGAGCAACACTTTTTTTTTTTTTTTGGCATACCACATTAGACTTCTTTTTTTAATTCTATTTTTCACCAAAACTAGAAACAGCTGTTTTCTAATGTCGGCTGGTGTATGTGGTAGCAATGCGGGTGGAGAAAGAGATTTTTTTTCCTCACAAGAAAGACACAACCATGGAAAGTATGACGTTTTGGAAAAGTATTAGCAGGTGATATAAAACATTTCTTTGGTTTACACTGGTTAAAGAACATCCATCCAAACTACTTCTGAATGATTCCTGTTTAAAGTACAAAGGTTTGATCACCACAGCAGTGATTAGCAGAGCAAAATAATCTTTTTTTCTTTGAAATCACAATCCCCATGAGAGGATGTTTGGAAAGCTACAGCAACCAATTCTTGCCCCTCTGACATATTCCAAAGTGATTATGTGAAATAGAAGAATAAAAGCAGAAAAAGCCCAGCTGTCCATCACTCCCTTGTAATTATACCTCTGGCTTTTCCCTTTCTCTTCTCAAAGCAGGAGTATTTTTAGAAGTGCCACTTAGTTATTTTGAAATATTTTTGACCACTGTACCACAACACAAGCTTTTTTTGCTTTAGACGAACCTATTGTATGTAATGTTCCTTCAGAAGCTCCCTGAAAAGATGGATGGAAGTTTGCCAATTTAAGCAGAAATGGGCCCTAAGCCTTCCAAACACCTCCTCATCAGTTCTGACATCCATACACTCCAGCATTTTGCCCCAGTGATTCAGGCTGAGGTTTGCAACAGCTCCTCAGTCACTTAGCTGCAGCCCTGCTGGCTGTAAGGACACATGATACGGTGCTCTGCAAAGCCATGGAACAGGGCAGTAAGCAGGGAGGCACAGGAGGTTCCCCATACACAGTATTTTTTATTTTTTGTGCAATGTTTAATCATACTGTGGGCTGTTTTCTAAAGATTGGTACAAAGCTTACGTAAGTTTAAAGGTGATCAAATAAATTAATGAAAGAAAGAGCTATCGAGGTTGATTGAATACAAATACTCCATTTCCACCTGAGGAAGTTTGTACGTCAAAAATTTTGCTTGAACTCAGTACATCCATCTTATGGTCTTAAATCATTTAACACTGATACAGCACCAAAGGTCTTTGTAGAACAATGTAAGACTGGGCCAGTGGGGCAGCTATCCTTATGAAGTCTAAGATCTTAGATTTGAAAATCCCTCCTTAGAAAGAGGGATGCTTGGGGTGAGAGAACTAGTTGGTCCTTCCCTTCCCTTCCCTTCCCTTCCCTTCCCTTCCCTTCCCTTCCCTTCCCTTCCCTTCCCTTCCCTTCCCTTCCCTTCCCTTCCCTTCTCTTCCCTTCCCTTCCCTTCCCTTCCATAACCTGCCTGCATTATTCTCTCCTTGCCACTTCTCCACATCTGTTGGCAGACAGACCTGCCTTTTTTTTGCAAAGCAACCCTGCAGTACAAACTAGACAGTGGTGTTTTTGGTGACTCTTCATGCTAATTAGAGCCAAATGTTATCAGCACAGAGGCACAGGAAATGTAGAGAACTTGTATGGAAGCGTCAATATAATTTTCCTGAACATATGTGAACATAGGTCTAACTTCCAGTCTTAGGATTCAGAGCACCTTAAGTGGACCAGATCAGGCTCCCTTTGGAATGACTCCTGGATGATCAAAAGGATCCACAGACACATGACTGCTGTTGTCTAGGTTGACTATGCGTACTCAGACTTTGCATGTACAGGTCAAAAAAACAAACTTACTGTGCTGCCTCGAACAGTAGCAGCAAAAGTCTTTCTCCTGCTGAGACTGGAGTTGTGTACATCCTGCATGAGCTGACTCCCTTTAGGGACGTAGCCCGCTGATTCTGCTTTCTTCCCTCTCCACAGACATCCAGGGAATGCTTGAAATGGGCAGGTGTTATGGTCCTAGGTGTAGCTGAGTTCAGATGTATTCACTCAAGGCCTGTGACGTCTGTCTGAAAAAGGAACCCTACTTTGGTGCTGGGGAATGGCGTAAGGATAGCAGGGACATGCTGCTCTGTGAGAGCCCCCAAGGTGGTGTGAGCTACAAAACACCACTGTAAGCCCAGACCAACCCTAGGGAGGCACTTTAGAGAAACCTAGCTGCTGGCCAGCCTTCCTCCTGCACTTTGCCAGAGCTGTGAAAAGTTCAAGGTGAGCATTCACTTCCTGTAGAGCTTCCCAGTCTGATCATGAGGTCTATTGGGAAGTAAATGACATGTCCATCACCCCCTTGGAAAACTTGGGTTTACAGCCTTGGTTCAACGGACAGATATCTCACAAATATATGCACATTTATTCTAGTTATTTATCCCTTAAGAAAAAAAGCACTCTTCCTTTAATCTGTACTCCATAATTTCTCGTGTAATGTTCTCCTTAAGCGAGTACACAGCTGTATGCCAGTGGCTGAAGACTAAGTAAAAACTAATTTCAGGTTTTGGCCCATAGTGATTTTAAGAAGTCACACCTGGGCTGGGACTTTGGGTGCCAAGATTTTAACCTGGAGCAAATTTTTACAGCCAAGTTTGAAAGCCCTGAAAATGAGAAGAGAGAGGGAATGTTATAATGGAAAGGCTGGCATAACTTCAGCTGCTCTATAGCAGCCATAGAAGTCTAAGAAGCCAGGAGATAGAAGAAAATCTGCCAACTTTCACTCTGTTCAAATAAGGTAAGTCTTGCTAAAACATTTCACTGTTTAAAAAAATAAAATAAAGTTGCTTTCACCTCTTCAAAAAGCCACCACTTATTAGGAAAAAAAAAAGTCAAAAATAATACAAATACACTTTCCATCAAAATCTGCTTTTTTTCTTTGTGCTGCTTGATTTTTATTATTTTTTTTGTTGTTGTTGAGTAAAATGAGATGTGGGAAACTACCTTTAAAACGAATTTGACTGTTTCTGGCTGGAAGTTTGGGCTCTACCTATCCAGAAAAAGGCAGTATAGTCTGGGCCATTCCCAACAATAGAGTGGCGGCAGGCTAAATATAACCTCACTTACAGCCCCAGAATTGGCATCTAACACCAGGGGCTTACAATAACACTGGAGCTGCTCCTGCTCCAGCAACAGCCGAAGCGAGGGGAGGGAAAGCTCTGTTTGTTTTTCAGCCGGGCCCTCATTCTTCACTCAGCTGTTTGCTATTAGGGCTGGAGCAGTAGCAGTGAGAAATTCATTGCTGCTTGGTCTCCGAATCCTGACACAGTTACAGCGCAGACCCAACCAGCCAAATCCACAAAGGATCAAGGGAAGGGGAAAAAGAGAGCAACAATCTTTTGAGTGCTTGCCGTCTCGCTTATATTGCACCTTTCATCCCCGAGGAGCCGATTTACCAAGGGTCTGACTCTGCCCCATTCCTGCAGAGGTGCGTATTGCGAGTGCTGGAAGCAGCACAAGGAATTTCCTTTCGTCTGGCTCCCTCCGCCCTACTGGTGTGACCTGTGTGACTGGGAGGTTCTTGCACCATGTCCCTCCAGCTGTCACCTGCACCGTGCTGCCTGCCAGCTCTGCTCTCCTGCTGGCGGGGAGGAGACATGGGGGTCGGAGCAGCACGAAATGGTGAGACGGAGAGCAGGAATGTCCTCACAGAACTGCTGCTCTTTGCTCCCTGGAAGGGCACAAATCAAGCTTAATCTTATTTAAATTCATCCTGATGTTCTGATGGCCTTTGGACCCAATTCTGCTGGCACTGATACAGGTATACAGTGAGCTGAATTATGTTGAAAATATTTTTTTTGCTATTTGGCTTTAGCTGGAAAAAGGAAAGTTGGACTCATCTTACCAGCACATCTCTAGTTAGATCAGTGGAGTCACTGACATGCCCCAGTGTTGGGGGCAAAGACTCGGCCCCACAGGAGCTTAGTGAAGAACACAGGCTCCATAGGGATAACAGGCTGGGTAAAAAAGCAGAGACTCTTTTCCAAGACAAGTGTTCCAGAGCATTTGCTACTTGGGAAAATTAAAACTGCTGTCTGGAGTTTTGTTTTTGCGTGTTAAGAACGTGCTATCAAAGTGAATCACGGCTTTTCAGAGCAGGCTTCCTTGCCGCTGCAGAGAGCAGAGCTCAGCTTCTCGCAGAGGAGAGCTTCGGAGGAGGAGCCTTGGCTTGGGGTCCCTGGGTACAAAGGGTGATTTCTGCTAGTCCTGCTCGAAAGCACTGCTGCTGAATGACGGCTGCTGGATGCAGACAGCATGGGCGAGAGTTCATGCTAGAAAGCCAGTCCCAGCGGTGGAGCTGATTTGCTTTCATTCTTTTGCAGCCTATTTACATTTGAAAATACAAATGGTATGTAAGAACACTGGAACTTTTCTGCCAGTATAGCTGCTTCCCCTTCTGGGGACTCCGCGCTGTCTGGCTTGTGAGCTAAGTGATAAGATTCCCAGGGCTGGGAATTTTGTTTTGCATTTCACTGCCTCCGTGTCCTGTTGACATAATGATCTCATATGCAAAAACAAATCCCGCAACACAGCATAACAAATAGAATGCAATACTTGACACATGGGCTCTGAGACCGTCTGCCCAGTTTCTCTTCCTGCAGTAGAGTAAAAGAGTCTGTCTTCTCTCTTCAGCCTGCGTATTGCAGTACAGTTGAGTGTATTGCCAACTGTCACCTGCGAGCATTTCCCTCCTAGCTATGCTTTCTGATTACTGGGAACAAGTCAAACACATCCGAGGCTGACAAATTACACATGAAGGAATACTTCGGTACTTTTGGAAAAAAAAATCAAGCAGCAAATGATTGCCTTTACACAGAGGTAGTCTGAGTTCTTCATTAAGAAGAAAAGCTGTCACTAGATCCATGCAGGTATATGTAACTACAGCTGGCTGTAATTTGCACACATGCAGTGTGAGAAACATGAATGGCAGCATCTTGATATTCAACACACTTGGGAAAGAATTTGTGTACACTGTCCCATCATCTTGGATCAGGTCTGATGCTTACACTGAAACATGAACTCCCCAAAAGGCAGCAAGAAAGGAAAGATTCATAGCTGTGGAAGCATCAACTGTCACCCTACAAGAACTGCTTCCCTTTGTTTCTAACCCACAGCACAGCATGTTTAATTCCTCTACTTTGTAAACAAAATTTGTAGTTGTTCAGGGCTAGAAGCTCTTCATAGGCTACCTAGAAAATATGGGATGACAAACACTGCACACTGATCAGCTGAAAAATTATAGTTCTGGTTTTAGATGACTTCTGCAGACTTATTGTGATAGATACCCAAAAAGTAATTCAAAAAATGCATTTCTGTTCACAGGCTTATACTACATTGCATTAGAAGACAGGGCCTCTACTTATACTAGAAAACTTCAGGAGCACATCTGCTGAAGTACCAGGAACCACTGGTATGTACAGCTGTGCTCTCAACCCAGACATGTGAGTCCTGAACTGTGCCAAGTCCCTGCAGTTATTCAGCTGAGCAGACTAGTATCAGCCTGGGTAGTGACACTCTTATCCTCTATAAAGAAAGAGAAAACTTGACTAGTAAGAAAGGAGAACAGAGGTGAGCCCATATCCTGTGTCACACCACAAATATTTATTTCACTAATACAGAAATACAGTGAATAAGAGCCATAATAAACAATTTATTTCATTGATAGCAGAAGCAGTTGATGTTCAAGTATCTGTGAAGAAGCCCACTTATTTAACGCCAACATTTGTCCTGAGTACTTTGTGACTTTTTGGTATAAAAACATGACATCTCCCAACAATGGCTGTTTGTCAACTGACCCAGGGTTTTCTTCTTCCAAAGTTATCTTTATTTTGCCCTAGACACCTCAACTGCTCTGTACTGAACTGGCTTTTCAATAGGCTTTTATTCCAATGGTTAAAATATCCATTTCACCCCTGAGGAATAACTTGGAATTACTCCACTAAGGCACATCTGGCATGAACCTCATTAATCTTGAAACAGTATGATATATGCCCAGCAAAATTTTGGCACTGTGAAAGAAGGAAATAATAATGTTCCTTCAGAAGCTCAGAATTCCTGGCATTCTCACAAATTGCTATAGAAAGCATAGTCTACCTCAGCACTACACTCACAGATAGAACATCCTAGCAGCCACCTTGAATTGTTTTGCGGGGATAAAAAAAAACAAGTCTGATGTGTCTTTGCCAGTCCTCAACTGGTTCAGCGTAGTACCTACAAGTCCACTGTCTTCCACTGAAGCCCTGAATGGGTTACAAATGACTGACTCCATGAAATCAGCTACAAACACTATAGGACTGCGAATTTCCAATATACACGAAGTTCAAAGACTCTTGAGGATATGAAATTTCTTTCAGCAACTTCTGTAACTAATACAATCACATGCCAAGACTCATCATTTGTACACTGGGTGATGAAAATCAAATCTTGTAGACAATCATCCTTTCACTATCACATTCCGTGTGGTAAAGTTAGAATATGAAAACCAGACAAAAGAAAGGCTTTTGACTTTGAAGTCATCACTAACATCACTAGAGGAAGTGAAATCTGTTTTTAAAAGCACCACCTGAATCTTTGAAGTCCTTCAAAAACATTGACAAAGTCCTCCACAGGTCTTTAAGTTGGTAATGATAATCTCTAGCATATCTAAGAGCAAGTGGAGCTTGACAGATTTGCACATTTATCTTCTCAGCACAGTCCTAGATGATGGAGAGAAATAAGCTATACATCTTACTTTAGGTTCCTAGATCAGGTGGAGATGAGCCACACTCTAGACATGTCTATTTCCCTCAATTGTCTGTTGAAGGAGGCTAGGATGATTAACTCACAGGTAATTGTCCATATTTAACCATCTGAATACCACCACAAGACACTTCCTGCACTGCCAATAAACTTCTGACCCCAATCCTTTACAAGACATCTCCCTTTACATCACATACTCTCTGTTTCCTCCTTTTCTTCATACTTGACTACACAAGTTGAATACAATTCTCAATCATAGTGATGGTGATGTTCGTCAGAGTTTTGGAGGCAAGCAAACAGTGGAGTGCATCTTACAACCTGTAAGTGTCATTTGAACTTGTAGCACTACTTGTGAGTAAAGACAGCACAGTGTGATTTAAAGTTTTGGTTAAAGACCATGCTGAAATCCTAAACTCCAAGTGTACTCATTGAAATGGCCCCTTGTTCTTTGATCTCAATGGGATTTGTCAAGGATGAAAACATTATTTCACCTGAGTAAGGATTCCAGCTGTCCAGTCGCATGTAACTAAACTTTAAAGAACAAATTGCCTACTGTTTCGATCAAGTTACCTCTAGTGTTCTTTCACGTGCTTATAGGTTCTTAATGCACAGCTGTCATTCAGTATTTGAGGGCATACTGCAGTGTTGCTATTTTTGCAATGCATTCTGTCCATCCAGTGATCATGAAAATGTATCTGAAACAGCAATATTTTCAATCACATGGAGCTATGTTTTGGAAATCAGTCAGTCATGTTCTAGCTCAGGTGCGTGAAGCAGGGGCTTTATCTGTGTGCAGGTGCAGTCTGACTGAGTCTCATCAAGAATATGAGCACATAATATGTATGTATTACGTCCAAATAATATTGGATAATTTTTGAATCCTGGGTAAAAAAAAAAAAAAAAAAAAGCTGATAAATTAACCATTTTGGTTTAAGTTAATGAATCTCATAAACAAAAATAAATAAATAAATAACTCCAGAGCAGCCCTATCCACATGACTGTGACTCTCCTGCAACTGTCCATTTTCTCCGGCTCCTACTTCCTGGCCACTTGCGAGACAAACCAGCCATTGCAAACATGACATGCATGACATGTAGCCATGTCTTAACATTAGACAGCTTACGCAGCTTCTGGTACCAACTTTCCTATTCTTAGCTTGGTGAGCACCAGGAAGCCGAGGGCAACTTTATTGCTCCCCAGGGAAAGCAGCCACATGCTGGTCCTGCTTCTAACAAGCAAGCAACTTCACCAACTCTCAGCCTTTGTCAGGGAAATATCCTTGCATTTCATTAACAGACAGGAATGATATGAATTTTATTTCCCACAAAACTTCTCACCCCTATAACTGCAGAGAAAAGCTAAAGAATTTATGTAGTTAATATTTAAATTCCAAAAGACAAAAGGGCAAGAGAGCAAACCCAAGTGGGCTTATTTGCAGCTCAAGAGTTTTAGAACATAATTTTTGGGAAACTTAACCCAGGGAAAGGGAGAACATTTGGATGTTTGGGACTGGAGGTCAGAATGAAGGGATCTACAGCAGAGCAGCACATGCCTGGTATTGCTCCTTTCTGCCCTCAGGCCCCCATGGCAGCACACCGACCACACACAGCCCAGACAGTGCTTGTCAGTGGCCAACAAACAGCCCAACAGCAAGACTTCCCTCTGCATTCAGCTGCTAAACCAGAGGCAGAGAAGCAAGCAACCTTCCCCTGAAGATACAGTGCCTAAATAGATGGGAAGAAGGCTAGGTGTAGAAGCAGAAGGTGTAGAAATGTCCTAAGCCAGGTAAGCTTCCCAGTAACATGGCACGCAGTACATGGGGAAAGGCGTCCCGGCACTATGAAACGTAAAGGCCTTATGAAGTTTCTAGCTCCTTGTGCTTCAGTAAGACCAGAATTGAAATGAAATGTGGTAAATCAGCTGTCCCTTCCTTTCTGAAATAAAAAGAAAAAATGAAAGAGAGAAGAAAAAAAAAAGAAAAAGTTGCAGTTAGCTTTACTGCAGCAATAGGCAAACTTAATTTACTGTCTTCCTTCCTCCAGGGCACTGTCTGCTAGACAGGACATCTGAGAGGGTCCCTGAGCAGAGCTGCTATGTGAGGAATCCTGAGCAGCAGAAAAACACAGGACATGGAAAGTTCTTTTTTCCAGGGCAGTCCTCACCTGTTTTTTATTGTTAATGAAATCATCTCCTGAAAACAGCCAGACTCAGAGGCTCCATTGATGCAGGTCACCTCTTATTAGGCCACAAAATGATCTCCCCCAAATCACCCTTAGAGGTTGCTTTATACAGTGCTCTGTATGTTTATAGCTGAGAATGGCCAAAATGTGACCCTGCCAATGGAAGCAGGAGGTTTTGTTATAGCACAGCATTGTGTGACTGCTCTGCAGCGCTCTAATAGACCCATAGGATTGGATCAAACAATTAAGGGAGGAGCTGATGATCATGGCTTGGTCTGGAAACTGAACAAGGATGAAGCGGAAAAAAATAATTAAGCTCTTTTCATGGATTCCATTGATCCTCTCCATGGATCCACGGGGGTGTCTTGATGGTTTACTCAGTTGTTCTGGATCCACACAGATGCTGCAAACCCATCCTCCTAAGTTGGGTGTTTGGCACTGAAAGTTCTTTGTAGTTCCTTTTTACCCCAGAGGATGGATCTTTTCTACTTGATAACGCCATTTCAGCTATATGCACCCCAGCTCTCACTCTTCCAGTGCAGTTTCACCCCCAGCTTTATGATCAAAATCTGAGGAAAGAACTTGGACCTCTGACACTCAACAGGAGAAGAACTCAGGAATTACAGGATGTCTAATAAGGGCTTGTAAGAGTCCACATGACTATTATTTCCTGCAGCCAAAAATACAGAGACTATTATCAGGTCACTTAGCTCTTTTCTTCTTGGCCCCAAATAGTGCTTCAGATTGTCCTGTTTAGTGATTGTCCTGAAGTTGGAAAACCTTTCAGAATATTCCCTTTTAAATTTCAAGTAGAGAGGAGGCAAACCCATTGGCTGCTCCCAGACACATATTCAGCTCAACAGATAAATGGTTTAAGCTGCTCAGGCTTCACCCAGACGCCTTTTATGGATTAAACGTGATGCTGCCCCGTCACTCTCAAAACATCTATCGATCTTCCTCCCTTTCAAAGCACCCGCAAATTGCTGCCAAACTGTTCTGCAGTGCCATCTAGTGAGGCAGACACATTTTAACAGAACATCCTCACTGAGCGTGGACGCATAAATCATTCCGACAAAGCTTTTCAGTTTTTTGCTAAGGCTTATTCTTCCCTTCCCATATAAACATCTCTCCTCGAGTCTTTTCTGTTCAGAGTCCAGCCAGACAAGCCCCTTCCTCCTGATATGAGGCCCAAGTCATGACTTCAGGACAGTTTCCCAGTTTACCAAGTGTGTCACTGCTGAAACTGTATTGTACCTTCACAGTCTACAGCATACTGAATGGATCTAGAGTTTTGACAAAATTCAAAAAAGGCAAAGTTAGGCTATGTGGGAATGTAATCTTTCATGTTGGGGGTGATGTGCAAAAGGAAAGAAGATGGACAATGAGTGGATGAAGAAATTAACAGAGACTCATACAGGGAGGTGGGAAGAGGACAAAGTATCAGCTGGGGAAGGGAAGACAAGAGGGTGCAAGTAAGAGACTTGTCTGCAGAGGACTGTGTCTGCCATTCTGCAGGCAGGACAGAAAGAATAAAGCAGGAGATGATCTCATGGCTAAGGCGTGGAATGATGCCACAGAGCTGGACTTTCTTTCCTTTCCCAGCATGCCCAGGGGAAACACATCTAGTCTTTTAAGCCATTTCTCAGGTAGAGCTTAAAGTGTGCTTGATTTGGGGGTGTCAGTCTGGACTAAGAATGGGGTCTTCAGAAAGGTGAAGAGATGAAGCCATAAATAACACTGCTAAGAATTTCCACACTGAATTGTCACTCAGTGCTATACCATAAAATCAGTATGAAGGGCACATACACTCCAAGAAAACCATCAGTTTGAACAGTGGTGATTTCTGGCTTTCTCATGTGTTGCTAACCAATTTCCACATGCTCAAGCGCAACTCTACCTTTTCAGAAGGTAGATGTCCCTGTGGTCTGATCTGCTGTGAGTTTTCATGAAGTTTTATGAGGCTAGGAGTCAAGGTACTAATAAATGGAACTGCATGTAAACTGATCTTTTAATAAAACTACAGCTATTGGGGGGAAAAAAACTTTGTAAGATTTCAGAATAGTCTGTGCTACTTTTTCCGTTTTGCTTGGCAGAAATGTGAAGCAGTGGCTGCACTGAGGAAGCAGAAAGCAACCTCTTAAAGCCCTTAACTATATCTTTAAGCACCTGAAAGAATACCGCAATCATTCACTGTTTTAGTTCAGTAAGGGTAGGAACGTAGTGTACTTCTAAGTAACAAAAGGAGGGGGAAAAAGTGAGAGAGAAAAGCCACAATAAATTCATGGGGTGTTTTCCATACTGCGTGGCTAGCTTTTCAGTATTTACATTACATAATATACAGCTACTAGAATTACTGTGCCCTATTCCAGAGAAGCTTCCGGAAACCAAATTATTTAGTGGCTAAGAATGAATGCTAACCCCGTCATTTGAAACACAAGCTTAATAATATAGAAGCTTATTCCACCCAAGGGTATGTGCATCTATCGTACTTGAGAAGTATTTCTCTGTATGATAGATTCATCTTGATGGGCATGTTTACAAAGGCTTTCTTCCTAGGATAATTGGACGATTTCGGTTTAGGGGAATAGAGACATTTGAAAAGTATTCTAGCACAGTAAAACACTCCAGAAATCTGGCTACAAAGAGTTGAGGCCTGAGGAAATGAGAAAAACTCGGAAAGGAGAAATGAGATCATCAGTCTCAGATGGCCAAGAGGCCTGCTCGTGTAAGCTTTGGTTGCCACTAAGAGAGCCGTGGTTGACATAGCTACCCCTGTTTGCCTACACCACACAAGGATGAGGACCACTGTTCATTTGCATGAGCTCGCTCAGCTTCCTTCTGATTTTCTCAGGAAACCCCTCCCACGGAGCACTAGAGATCTGTCAGTGAGCTCTCCAAGGCTTGCAAAGTGATTGCAGGTGATATATCATCTAACTGCATTGGGGTAAAACCAGCAGGCAGTTGAACTTGCTATTGCAATGCAAAGTCACAGTTAAATCCTTAGAGTTAAAAAAAATTCACCACCAATACAAGGATTTAAATGTGACAGCTAGGTTTATGCAAGAGTGAAGATTCACTGGTTCCTTGGATATTCCTCTCTCCCCACTACCCATATTGAGAATTCCAGCTGGTATCTTGCAGGCCCCTGATACTTCACTGATTTGTCCCATAAAATATTTATTTCTATAACATATAAATGTGAAGAGATGCATTCAGTTACCATATTCCCCCACTTAATGTCTATTTTTTTTCTCCAAAATACATTGAGGGTTTGTATTCACAAACTATCACTAATTTGTTATTCACATTAGCTGAAAAAGAGATGCTACATGTGCTTGTTTTAACAGAGTCAGGAATCAGATTGGGCAAGGTCACCAAGATGCTACTTCTTTGCAGCTGCTAAACCAAGACTTTTTAGAAATAAAAGATAATAATTTCTTAAAAACAGCTGTTTAGTGTCTATTTTCAGAAGTGGAGAGGAGTCACAGCTTGCAATAAAATCCTTTTATGCTTTGTCTAGTTCAGACTGACTCTATGGCAGCACAGGGATTGTTGGAGCATCCCAGCAATGCCTCCTGCCTAAAGAGCCCACCCTGTTGCAAAGGCCCTGGCCTCCAAACCACCCTCAGCACATTTGAGGCATTTCACTCAATATGTTTTATATCCAAACTTGTTATAAGAAAGTCGCTATTTTGTGTAGTCATAAACCAGAGAGAAGGGGAAACACAAACACTAGAGGTCAAGTCCTTTGTGGTTGGACCTGGTGATCTGGAAGGTCTTTTCCAACTTGAGCAATTCTAAAAAAAGAAAGAAAAGCTTTATTACAGTGGGAGAGGATGGGGAGGATGTAGGAGAGGGTGATGAGCAACGCAGGGAGGATTGTGAGGACTGGCTGCTTCGTTTGGAGGAAGGATGCAGGAAAGAAGCTGAAGGAGCTGTTAGATCTCTTTCTGTGCTGAAGTAGCAGGCAGTGGCTGAAGCCTCCCTGTAAGGCTCTGGAATAACAACGCTTTCCAGACATGAATTGCCACTGAAACTAAATAGCTTTGGTTTTCCTTTGTATCTAAACAATCAGAGCCCTTCTGCCTTTTACTGGAAGGTTAAGCATAAAATTTGTGTTTGCAAGATTTAAATTATTCAGTCTTATCTCACACACTTGCTTCTACTTAAGGGAAAATCATAGCAGGGAAAGGATATTTTCCTTGCATTTGCTTTAAGCATCACCCCTACCCGCCCTACCTGTACAGTTTTGCTGATTTCATCCTTGCAAGGAAATTTCCTGTAGCCCTGTCACAGAAACTGAGGGCTATTAAGAAGTATTGGCAAAATGTACAGCCAGTATAAGAGTTTATACCCTGTTCATGTACAAGTTTAGGGGTGTCATCTTCTTGGCACCAACACTTGAAAATATCTGAGACAAAGTCACATAGCAATTTGCCCAGGTTATGCCTTTCTTGACAACTTCGTCAGACTCCCAAGAAGAAATGTGAGATGGCCACCAATGTTTCCTCTGAACATCAAATTTATGTTCAGCGTCCAATGGGATTGCTAAGCAGGTGGTAGTCTAATGCTTTAACCATCACAATCTGTCCACAAGCAAGGTTAGAAACTGCGAAGTGTCAAAACCTACAGCTAAGGAGGTTTGCCTACTACCAGGAACAGGCTACAGTCCTCAGAGTCTATGACTAACCACATAAAGTAACAACTTTGTGAGTTTTACAGAAGTGTGAAGCTGCCAAAAGGAAGTGAGCCAGTAAACAGTTTAAATTACATGGCATGGGTTCTAGAAATAGCCATGAAACCTTAACAGGTGCTATACACTCACCTGGGAGTACCTCAAAACCAGCAAACACCAGGGATACTTTTAAAAAGTTTTTTCCAGTTGTGGAACAGGGATTGACTAACAGTTATCAACTCCAGTGGGAACACAGGTCTAGTAATCATAGGGTAAGTATAACCCCTGACTTCATAAGCACATAAGCACATAGATGCAGATATCTGTTCAGAAACAAGCCCATTAGGAGTGAAACTGTCAGATGAAACTGATTCTGATGCACCACCAATTCTTACATAGCTGCAGAGATGTGGTCATGATGAGGCTCCACTGCTACTATAAGAGCAAGAAGTCCCATGAATTCCAAGATTCACAAAACCCCTGTTTGGCACTAAGAAGATAAACAGCATTTTTGCAAAAGCAAAACACCACTGACGGCTAATTTGCAATGGATTACATGCTGAAGTAGCAGAGAGGGAAGGGGCAGAGATAATCCATCTTGATATGTATTTTAAAATAAAATAAGCTGAATGTGAGTTTAACTATTAAGCTATTCACGCTAATCATGAAAGTTTTAGGTAAGATCACCTGTTGTATAAGGAGTCAAAGTCTCAAAGGTTAGTGGGTGAAAATGATAGTACTAAAATTTTGGAAGCTATATTAAAAAGAAAACAAGTCCAGACAGACAGTAATTTTATTAAAAATTGAATTGTCTCTTAGTATCACATTACTATCTTCTGGAAAATTTATATTGTCCTAGGAAAACTCTAGTGTGCAAAACGTTCAATTGAAAGACATGAGTTCAAGTCATTTATTGGGGCCTGGCATAAACAAAGGTGTTCTATGCCAAGTAGACACAACCAGGCAAGCTCTTTGACATTCCTACAGCAACAAGTAATTGTTATTATTCCAGCTTCAGATATGACAATAGCTTTCTTGTCTTCTTACATAAGAAATAACTATTATTTGCTTTGTGAAGCTTGTCAGGGAGCACTTTGTACCTCAAAGAAGAACAACTTAATAGAATTGATTTTAGCACACACACTTCACAGTTTGGTCAACACTAAGAGTATGTTCATTTTACTTTGTGTTGTGAATGAATTCTGAATGCAGTAAACTTGTTTTAAAGCAAAACTTTCAACATGTTGAGGCCTCACTTTTTTGATTATTTATTGCAGTTATTAAAGGCTTTTTTACTAGAGTAGAAATCAACATGTCACAAATAATCCCAGCCTTTCTTAGAAACCTATACTAATGAGACAACTGAGACAAGGGTAGAAAGACATTCATATGGTATGAACACAACAATGACAACCTGCGACTATAATGTCACTCATCCAAAATCATTCATTGGGTTTCACATATGCAGTTGTATCACTCTAGCAGAGTATTCAAAGCCTGTTTCAGTGCACAGGGAATGTATCCTGAAATGCAGCAGGATTCCTTTCTCTGGCTTCATGAGGTTATATTTTGATTCTGCTCAGGTAGAAGCATCAAAAGCACATCATTTTCATCCCCTCATGGTGCTTTCTGAGCACTGTTTCAGTGGTTGCTAAATAAGAGTTGAGCAGGTTTGTACTACTTAGCAGTAGTAGCTTATACCGTAGCATTTAAAGATGAAGAATTAAGTACTGACACATCATCATAAAGCACCATATATTTGTCTGTATCTATGCCTGCATCTAGATCTGTTCTTACCTGTATTTATATCTGTATCTGGAAGGAGGAATAATCTCATGAAACCACTGAAATAAAAGCCTTGGAGCACAAGCCAGAACTTGGCCTTCTGAATGCTAAACTGTTTGAGAAAATCAAACAGTAAATATTATACAATGTCAAACAAATGGAAAATCTCTAAATTCCATCACATTTTATTTGCAGATAAATATTTTAAGTGACTTCTAAAAAAAACATTCTGGCATATTTACGTAATCCTCCAAACCTGAGTTCAACTGTATGGACAGTAGCTAGAAAAATAATGGCAATGCGTATTATTTAATTATCTGTTCGTGGAGAAAAGCTGTGACTGTAAAATTTCAGGCACTGATCACTGAAGTGCAGCACTTCAATACAGTGCTCCACTGGGGAAATGTTTCCCCTTCTTTTTTTTAGGGTGATGACATGATCCTTCCATTGGTCTGCAATTCATTATTCCTCACAGTTGGCCTTTAATGCAAGTAATTTGAAAGAAATAGACAAGAAAACACAGATTTTTTTACTCTTTAAAAACATTGGTCATCCTAGGTTGGACTATTGGAACAAGTCTACCAGGTTGGAGTTGCAGAGGTAACCACAGACCTACAGTTTATTACACAGAGAGACCTGCATTTGTAGAATTCTGTAGAACGCACCTTGGAAAAGTACAATTTACATGGTTGTTCCATGTGGATTTAAATTTTCAAGATTGTTACAGCTGTGGGGAACCAGAGCTACTCCCACTCTCAGAGAAGTAAGGGGAGATGCACTGTTATACGCAAAAACAAACGAACAAACAACAACAACAACAACAAAAAAACCACCACAACTCAGTGAGTGCCTTTGCAAACAACTTGAGAAGGAAGTGCTACCAGTCAGCACGTGTAAGGGTCTGGCTGTTTGTTACTCCATCCTCGCCAAAGACAACTGTTCCTGAAGTTTGGTCCCACAGAACTCCTCCGAGTACCAGCTGTAAGAACCAAATTTGACCCCACTTGTGCAGAAATGTGATGTGTAAAGGAGACACTCCATGTCAGTATCCAATATTGGTCAGATAAAAATCTGATCCAAGACAACCATTTTGGTCTTTGTGCTCATGTGTGTGTGTCTGCCTGTTTGAATCCTTTCAATAGGCGTTTCTAGCTACACCCGCAGAGGATGACTATAAGCATTCTTCTCCCATGACTGGTACATAGCAATTCATGCAGCTCCCTGGTGAAGAATTTTGTTTTAAGACCGTAGCCTTTCCCATCCTTTTACATCTCGTGACAAAGGGGAATAAATTCTCACTGTCTGCATTTCCAAAACGGCAGACAAGTTTATTACTGCTAGTAATATTTTCAGCTACAAAATTAAATCAGCTGAACAGCCAAAGCTTCTGACTGAAGTAGGAGGATCCCACATCTGGGACTTTCTCTTTTTCTGTATAACACATCAGCAGTCCCTGGTCAGAGTTCGATCCCCTCTGGCCACAAAGATGAGGCAAGAGAAGCCTGCTGATGGCTCAGCAGGTCGGCCTTTGGCCAGCACTGAGCGCACTTCTCCTACCTGAGACCTAGAGAGATATGGAGACAAGGAGGGCAAAACAAGGAGGAGAGAAGTTTGAGGGTGAAGCAAAACTTATTTCCCCAGACACTAGAAGCAACTGTTCCTGGTAGGACCATCTGAAAGGATAACCAGTTGTGCTGCTACAGGGTGTAAACTAGCTGATGCTCAGGGCAAAAAAGACTTCTCCCAGGTGACATGCAGTTGTGATGTTGTTCACCATTGCTCTTTGTTCAATGTGTCTTTATTTGCTTCCTCTGAAGTACTGGATACTGTTAAGTGCTGATAGGTGAGGACAGTTTTCTGCAGTAGCAAAAATGGTTTAAGCTCTTGTTCCCTAATGCCTCCCAGTCACTGACATCTATTTCCAGTTCTCCTTGCTTTCAGAAGATGGAGATCATGCAAATGGTCATTACCAGCCAAATATCCCCAGAGAGCGAAGCAGCACAACTGAAGGGCTGGCAAGTTGTGACACCAGAGTACCAGAACCTCCCACAGTGGGGCAGAGCCAGAGGATCAGCTGATGTTGGCTTCATACTGGAGGAAAACAACACCTGAGGCTGGAAATTCTGGTCAGAGTGAGCACAGGATCCATCCACCAGCCTCAAAACTTTCCTTCCATAATGCATCTTTTACCTAAAACATTTCTGGCAGTGCATACGCTTTCTTGCCACACTACTATTTCTGGTTTTGATAAGAGGCATTCACTGGCTTTTTTTCCTCACTAGAGGCTTCACTGCATTTTATGTTTAATTAAGTATTTTTAAAATCATGCTTTTTGTCTAAGTACAGGAGAGTTTTAGACAAAACTTTTGCAATATTATGCCACATTTGGCCCATTAGGATTAGTCTTCAGTAATGTGTGGAGTTGCAGTTAATTTGGGATATTATTAACATTTTCTAATTGAAAGTATCCAGTGATGGTTCTTCACTTAGGCAGACAATAAGATTTAATCCACTGTGAGATTCAGGGTTTTCCTTTCTTACTTCCCAGAGTGTGAAAGTATTTAAAACTAGCTACAGGTCAAATTTACAGTGGGAACATTATAGGGTTGTGTTCCAGGATTGGGGTGGGAGTCAGGCTAAATCCAGAGTATCAGTAGCAATTTTGAATTAATTCCAACTTGTGCACATCTTTAAAACCTGTCTGTTAGAGATGGACAACACCCACAGCTTAATCATAAACATTTGCTATTAATATTCATCTGTTTCTGTTTATGACTCAGAGCACTTTGTTGCCAGAACACTGAAAACCTCAAAGGGCAGTGACAGTGAGCGTATTTATGATGTTTGCAGAGAAGTTGGATGGGGGGTTAGGGGGGATGGTAAAGTCGTTTTACAAATTGGAGTTATGGCTATTTATGATGAGTCATTTTATTGTTTGTCTCACCACATTAACTCACTTCAGTCTATGCTAAGCTTCATGCTGAGAGAGAGCCCTTGCCCTGGGAGCCTTCCCAGTACGGTCAGATGCCAAGCATCTCTGGAGGAGACATAAAAAGCCCCCACAGAGGTCAGACAAGGTGAAGGGCCGAATAGGAGCCCCAGGTCAGCCCAGGGGCTCACAGACCATGCACTCATGTCCCACTGGCTGCTTCTAAGGGTAGGCAGCCCCAGGAGGGAAGCAGGCACCTATCTAAATGAGAAAGGAAAAGGGATGGAGCCTTCTACTCCACACTTAAGGCTCATCTTCCCCTGGAGAAAGTATCCCCCATTTACTTTTTAGAGACAATTGCAAAATCTCACTAGTAAGCATAAAATAAGAATGAAAAAGCTCTTGGACATCAGAAAATAACATCTTTGTTTCTGGCCACTCTTCGTTTGAAGGAGTGGGATCTCTCAAGCAAACTGGAAACACCTACAAAAAGCTACAGATGTCAGGAGAAGGAAAGGAAACTCATTTCTAGCTTTATCAGCAGAGTAAATTCCGAGACTCCATTTCCCACTCTTTTGAGGAAGGATTTGTTTTATTCCCCCCAAGGGCCACAGCACAGCTTGGCCATGCACATAAGAAGATCTGTCAGATATTGAACACTACCAGCATTTCTATGGTAAACCTGTTTTCCCCTAACCAGTCCCAAATTCTTCCTACATGCCCTGAAATAAGAAATCTGCCCCCAAGTCTATGCAACAAAAGATGGCACTATAAGACAAAATCTGGCATTCAGATCCCCACTTTTAGCCTTCCATGGTGCCACAAGATGCCTCATAGGAATTCCCTCAGCATAATAGATTTTCAGAACATTTAAAAGTAAGCATATATGTATAATGGGGAGAAAAAAAAAAGTCCTAACAAATGCAGAAATGCAGAGAAGAATCATTCAGGTATTAGTTGAGATATAAGCAAAGAAAGCAAATAAACATTTCTAATTGACTTGAGTGGCCAGTTGGTTGCACAACCTCCAAACAAGGACTGGGCTGTGGACTTCAGTGCATTTGTTCCTCTGAGTCATAAGTGTGTCAGGCTCCCTAGAAAAGGCCAGCCAAAGGAGATTGCTCTCTATCTTCCCTTCTGTTTCATTCCATTGGCCATAGGCAATTCCTGAGCATGCTCCTAAATGGTACAAAATAACAAGAACTGGATCTGGTTCACAGGGAGCACACCAGTGTCCGATAATCCGCACTGTTATCCCCCTTCTCTCAAGCTCCTTATTTCAGCAGAATCACAGAATCACAGAATCACAGAATGATCCGGGTTGGAAGGGACCTCAAGGATCATGTAGTTCCAACCCCCCTGCCTAGCAGGGCCACCAAACATACACCTTTACTAGGTCAGGTTGCCCAGAGCCCTGTCCAACCTGGTCTTGAACACCTCCAAGGACGGGGCATCCACAACCTCCCTGGGCAGCCTATTCCAGGACCCAACCACTCTCCTAGTAAAGAACTTCCCCCTAACATCCAACCTAAATCTTCCCTCTCTTAACTTAAAACCATTTCCCCTAGTCCTGCTATTATCAGCCCTTTCGAAGAGTTTACACCCCTCCTGGGAGTAAGTTCCCTTCAGGTATTGAAAGGCTGCAATGAGGTCACCCCGCAACCTTCTCTTCTCCAGGCTGAACAAACCCAACTCCCTCAGCCTGTCCTCGTAGGGGAGGTGCTCCAGTCCCCTGATCATCTTTGTGGCCCTCCTCTGGACCCTTTCCAAAATCTCCATGTCTTTTTTGTGGTGAGGGCTCCACACCTGGACACAGTACTCCAGATGGGGCCTCACAAGAGCAGAGTAGAGAGGGACAATCACCTCCCTATCCCTGCGTTTTGGCTGTGTTTTGTTTCTATTTATGACTTTTTTCCCCCCTATATTATTTGTATTGGTCCAGATATTTGGTAAATAGAAATGGGACACATCAAAAGCATAAATGAATAGAAAATAAATTATGGATAATTTACTCATCCTGAAGATTAAGAAAAAAAGAAAAAAGGTATCTCATCGATATAGAGGGAAGGTAAGTGCAGCCTTTCACCATCTTTCAGTTGACTCACAAGGCTCCACAGAGGATATCAGGAAAGTCTATGTGCTGTAAGGTATCTTGTCATTAGACTTCGCACAGCTTCTCAGATACAGAACACCTTGTTCATGGCTCACAGTGCATTCACCCCAAACTTGCTGAAAATTATTCATAAAGATCAGTTGAACCTCTTCTTACTTCCAAATTCTAAATGCCTTTGATGTCAGCACTAAGACTGTAAACTGCTTTATGCTACAAAATGCTTGTGTAATTATTTGCTTAGTGATCAGCTTTATTTTTCATTTGGAAATGTGCAATATGAGGATACGGTAAGTAAAAAGATCTAGTAGCAGTTTTTTTTAATGTCTTTTTTCCATAAAAGCCTTGCCTACTGAAACTTACATCGCTGGTCTTAGCCACTGACCAAGCTTGGTCTGTACTTTGCCTGAGGTACTTTAAATGTGGGAAGAGGCTAAAGAGAAGCCATTACAGCTGCCTTCTCAACCTCATGTCAGAGCAAAAGTAGTTAGCCCCTCTCCAAGAGATTAACACTGAAAAATACAGCCTATCTCAGCTCACGAAAATGCTACAGTCAATTACATTGTGGCTGTGCCTGTGCCTCCTGTGAGGCTCACGGTGAGGCTTTGGAAAGCCAACCAGGATGATATTCAGTTCTCAACCTTACAAACCCAGGTTTACCAGAGCTCGGATAGGAATCCAGTTACAAACATTTGAATGCTAAGTTAGAGGAAGAAGTGATGCTATTGGTTATCTGTCCAGGTCTAAAATAGATGCCACAACACACTTCTAGGTTCCGTGGTCCTTTCTGCACCTGCAAAGAACAATCCCAGGTATGAGTACATGCTGGGAGAATATCCTGCTGAAAAACAGCTTTGCAGAAAAGAACCTTAGTTGCCCTGGTAAACACCAAGCTGATCACAAGCCAGCAGCGTGCCCTGGCAGCTGAGCAGGTTAGTGATATTCCTGGATGCCCTCAGAAAAGCATTGTAAGCAGATCAAGAAAGGTGACCCTTCCTCTCTACTCAGGTGTTGTTCAGGCTACACCATGAAAGAAAAAGAGAAAGATGAGAAAGAAAGATAGATTCTTCTATCACACACAGATATACAAAGAGTAGAGATTAACAATTATACTTGATGTAGTTCCCAAGCTGCATAAAAGAAAATAGATAAAAAATCTGGGACTTCCAGTTGCAAAGGAGAAACCATGTACTGTGTGGCTCATCTTTTTGGGTTGGTCAAGATCCATCCATACGCAGTTCTGAGTAATGTTAGGGTGGGCATTCAAGCCCACACTGACTGGAAAGAAGGAACATCATAAATTTCTCAAGTTTTATTCTCCCAAATTTTCTGACATATTTGTTTAAACTTTAGTCATTGGGATAGTTCAGATAAAGGTAACCTGAGCATCCAAATAATGGAGTCTTGTCCCACAACACTGTTATCCAGCAACGATAATTCCATGGTTGCATTAAATTACCTATGCTAGTTGCGTAGGTATTTGAATTTAGGACTATAGAAATCAGGTTTTGACTGGAAGCATAAAGAAGTTGTCACTTCAAGAAATATGCCAGTGAAAATTCTCCTTCCTTACACAAACTTTCTAGAAGATGAATATTTCAGGGCTTTTGATGTGTTTTCATTCTCCATCAGGAGCCATCACATTGCCCAAGATAGAAGAATTCCAAGAGTTGCAAGAGGCAGAAGCTTTCAGCTTTGTTACTTTCCTGGAAAACACAAAATTCTTTTCACACTTTCATCTGAGATGAATAAACAAAATTAATTGCATCCCACATCAAAC
Organism: Perdix hodgsoniae; assembly: GCA_035772895.1. Taxonomy (NCBI): domain Eukaryota; kingdom Metazoa; phylum Chordata; class Aves; order Galliformes; family Phasianidae; genus Perdix; species Perdix hodgsoniae. The sequence goes on along the minus strand of JAPSGF010000056.1, from coordinate 1,135,941 downwards.
TGAAAAAAATCCATGATTTCTGCTTTAATTTCTTTAGCCACATCTGCTTTGTATCTTGTGAAGATTTTGTTATTTTGAAAGTATGGCATATGTCCAGGATGTTATTCATCTGAGAACCTGTAATTCTGTGCTCTGAAAGATCAGCCAACAGTAATAGCAATATTGCCTCATTCTTCAAGGAAAAGCATAGACATGCCCCTCTAAGATTTCCTTGCAGAAGTTGTAGCTACATATTATTCCTGGTGCATATGATTTCTCAGAGAGACTATGGCATATAGAGAAGTAAAACAGAGTTGATTATTTCATGAACAATTAAAAAGAAAAAAAAAAGAAGAAAAGAGCAAATAATTCTTTGAATTCAATGAGTATAGCAAGCCTTCCCTGACTTCTTAGCCCCAGGTCATAGAAAACATGACATTGCATTGGCAGTTGCATTTGCATTCATTCTTGTCTGAAGACAGATCTGGGGTGGGGAAAGAGGAGAGCCCCTACTAGAACTTAACTTGGAATTTCCCAGTCTTTTTTCCAGCTCTTAAAAAAAAATAAAAAAAAAATAAAAAAAACAGATGCAGTGAGGGCACTGTGACACAACAACTGTTAAGATATAAACACTCAGAGGTTCTGAACTGTGAAATATATTCTAGCTTGTTCATGGTCTGGAAGCTAGACACATTTTGCTGCTGCAGTGCTCAGCATCTGGTTGTTGGATTAGAGTTGGAGAGCTGGAAGCCTACTGTTAAAAATAAATGCTATCACAGTGGTAAACAAAAGGTCTTTAAAATGTTTGAGTAGCCAAAAGGTCAAGAAGGAAATACAAGAACAATAGGAGAAAATGAAAATGTTATGTCAGTTATATACTGTGCTAAGTCAGATAGGAAAGTTTGAAATAGATACGTGAGTTATTTTTTTATATGGAGCACATTCAAAGTGAATGAAGGAGTGAGTATTCAACTTCATATAGAGCAATCTAATGAGAATAATACTTTCTTAACTATGAGAAAAAGTAAAATTTTTCTACAGAGTTTGGGGCAATATCCAGTGTATGTGCTCCCTCACACATGTATTGGTTCATCACATTTAGCTTTGAGACCCCAATCTAAGGCAGTTACTTATAGAAGCTTTCACAGACAGTGCTAGAATCTTTCCAGCATAGTTCATTTCACTGGTCTTAGCAATCTATCTCTGTACAGAAAAACCCTCACAAGGTGACTGTGATAGCCTTCAGCATCAGCAGACACTCAAGAACTACTTGAGACCATGGGAATGTTTAACATTCCAAAGGTCATATATGGACTCTGAGCACAATACTTTTAAAAAGTCTGGAGGGAAATAGATGCAGAATGAGCTTGGAGTCTAAGAAAACAATTTTAACAGACAATCATAGCTATATATCAGTGCTTGCAGCACTTTTACTGTAATCCCAAAGAGCACTTCTTGTACAAAGTAACCTCACCGCTTTCTAGCACAAACCGTTACCTGTGTCACTTCCATCGAAGAGCTGAAAGCACTAACCACTAGTTTTTTCCAACGCAATATATATATATGTGAATGTTGCCATAGCAATTTCAGAAAGTTCCCTTATCAATAGCAAAGCAGAAATATGAGCAGGCATTTCCGCAAAAGGCCGGGGAAAAACTGGAAGACTAGGATTCTTCCAGGAGTGGGTTTTGGTAGTATCTAGCAATATAATAAATAGGTCAAATTGTTCTTTTTATTAATTTGTAGCCTAAGAAAATTGCTGGGCTGTTATCAATAAGCAGAGGTCAGAATAATAAATCATTTCACTGAGAACTCCCAATCTCATCTCTGTGAAGACACTGGGAAGAGAAAGGATTTCAAAGTATTGGAGAAAAGCTCTCAACAACAGATAAGTTTCATTACCAGGAGATATCCTATGCAAGTCTTCCCCAGTTCTTAAGGAGAACAAAAAAGGGAGCTGAATAAAGTCAGAAGAAAGGAAGAACCATAAAAAGAATTACAGATTGTTATTTTTATTAATTTATTGATTTGTCCTTTTTAGATGGATAATGAGCTCATGAAAAGGCATTACAAGAAATCTAAACTAGTACATATACATCAATCCATCAAAATATATACAAGTGAAGCAATCAACCTTTTTAAGACTGTTTCTATATTTGCAAAGTTTACTCAATTATTTCAGTTGGTAAACTGCAGAAGCATCCATTACACTACATTCAGCTTTGTTCACGCACGGAAAAATCTTCTGGAATGTAATAAGAGTGAAGCACAAATGGCCCAATAGAAATGACTGTATCCAAAATTTATATCCCTTCTATACAATTCTATAAATTGATTTTTAAATTCTGTAGGAAGACTATCACTCTATTAAAGTCTGTCAGATTTTTTCCATAAGAACTACGTGCAAAAGTGCTTATAGCAAATATTCCCATGTTCTTCTGCATTAAAAAAAATACAGCAAAATCTGTGACCTTCTATATACCCATTTGTTAATACTCAATTGATTGATACTAGAGTAGAGAGACCTTTCCTTTTCTTGGACTTAATGGTATTTGGAAAGAGACCCCCTGCAATCCATCCAACAAGTCTCAGTGATGTGAGAAAAGAGACCACTAACACATCAGTGCTCTCTAATATTGGAAGGGAGACCCCCTTTTGCACTGAATTAGTGCCTGGAAAATCTGCTCCCCTTATGCTTTTTCCATGTGATTTGCTGGAGCTCACTCTTGCTCCATTGCTGGGAAGGCCAGGACATATCCCCTGGCAGTTTTAAAAACTTTTATAAACTGGAAAGTATTTTGTTGGCTTGAACTTTGCTTGCCTAGAATCTATGAAAGATGCTGCTGTTATTGTTGGGGTGTTAGTTGAGTTAAATCCTGTTATTCATTACTATTCAACTGAATGGTTTATTTTTTAAAAGGTTTTATATTTATCTCAGGACGTCAATTAATTCTATTCCCAATTGCTTATTTGTGTTTCCTCCATTTGTTTCATTTTCATATGTTCAGGAACTTGGGGGGGGGTGGAAATTTACTGTTCCAGTTTGGTTTCCAATTTTTTATTTCAGTCTAGGTGAGAAGGCTAATCTACAGTGATTCATGTACCTGCCAGGTGAGAGAGAGATGGATGTTATGGTGCCAAGCAAGCAGGCCCTTTCCTAAGCAGCCTTAACAACAGCTGCATTTTCTTCATCCCTGAAATGTGAGGAAGTCAGGTATGGAGAACTTTGATGTTTCAGGTGAAACAGAACAATGTTTTTGTGATAAGAATGTGCATGTATTAAATGTGAGTCCAGTGCTGTATCACGTTACCCGTTCTAAAGCAATTAACTGGGCCTCCCTGAACTTTCACTGCCTGAAATATGATTTGAAATCCTGGAAATGCCAATGTGTGTGTCTGTATGAGCATATGTGCACAGACAGGGGGAGAATGCAGCATTCTTAATTCTCTTTCCAGTTTACATAAAAATCTCTTGTAAAAGATCTGAAAATATGTATAAAGTTTAGATCTTAAAGTCATTTACCATTCAGTGCACTCAAAAATTTGCCAACAAGTCATTCACTTACTTATTTGGCTCCTTGCCTATGAAATGCACTGTGGAAGGATTTATACAAGAATTTGATGGAAATGGGAGACCAAGTCAAGACTATATTCCCGTGCTGCTGAGGAAATATGTCTTTCGTAAAGTGAATGTACTTTTTAGTGCTTGGAATGAAGTTGTAAGCAATAGTTCTAAGCTGGTGATTTGTATACTTTGAACTCTATAATGGAAATAATACCCACCACTGATTTGGGTAAAACTAAATCCTGGAATGGCTTTTGTCCCATTGGATCATTCCTCTGCTGAAGAAAAAACTTACTGCATCTCAAAGAAATAATATTGTAAAATCAATAGGGGAGAACAAGTAAATCTTTTAAAATCAAACTCAGAATTTCCTGAAAGCCATGAAACACTAGGACAACATCAGTTTGGGTGTTTGTACTTATTTGCCTACTTCTGTTACTATTATAAATGCAACACTTAGCTACAGATAATGTTATAAAGTGTCATGGCTAGTTCCTATGGTAGGAATATAGATAGACTTGAAATTAGAAATTACACATGTATTTATCTGTGTAAGTAATTCATTAATTTGCACATCACCTAAAAAAGGATCATTCAGACCCCACCAGAGCACTGCACACATTGCAAACAGGTAGATGCAATGCCAGAGCATCCCCAGCCCATGACAGAATGGAAATATATACATGCTGGTAAAGCTCACCCAATCTCTTGTGAATTATGCCATAGTCTTTTGCCACCTTTTCAGTGCATCCAGAATGCCATTCCTAAGGCTAAATGCTGATGAAGAACTTTTCAGCCATGCTCCACCAGTAGTTGTGTGACAGAAAGGCAACATACGTGCTCATTATCACAGACAGCAAAGGACTTGGGGAAAGATGCACATGAGAAGACCTTTTGGAAAGGTCATTTTAATCTGCGCTGCCATAGAGTGTTTGGAAGAGCCACAGCATTTCTACTGTATTCTTTAAATGTGGCATTTCTAAGCGGCCTGACCCTCAGTTGTATGACTCCAATCTCTGGCCTCTAAATAAAAATTTAGAAAAAGTAGGGTGAATCGTGATGAAATATTTTCTGGACTGGTCTGAAATAGCCCATGAGTGCCAATTTATTTGGAATTGATCCAACATTTTTTTTTTTTTCTCAAAGCAAGCATATGTGCTCAGTTCTGTATACAGCACATAGAGAGTAAACAGGGCACAGGCACATGGGCAAGAATACTGAGATGTCTGTACAGAGAGAAAGGACTCATTGAATTATCTGGCTTTCTCTAGACAAATATCTAGCAAATATACCCTGCTAAGCAACGTAAAATAACTAATGAGCCATAGTCCACTGAGAATCACTGGCAGTATGACCTTACCTCTGGCTTAATTTTTTGCTTTATTGTACTGAATAAATGAATTTATGAACTTCAGTTTCAGTACCTTTGCTCCTGCTCCAGCCAGAAATTAACTCTGCCTCTTCTGTATGGAAATTTGCTCACTTATGATAGTACATTGCTCCCTCATTCTTTATCCTGTCTAAAATGGACATTACCAAACACAGTATTCCTGTACAGCTTTCTCACAAGATTGAAAGGAGAGCAAAACTCCCAAGTAGGCCAGGACAACAGAGTTCAGCAGTATCCCAGAACTTGTCAAAGAGTACATTCCTTCCTTGTTACTGCTCATTGACAGGGAAGAACAGAGCTCTTTTCAAATGGCCTCTTTCTTCAGGAACAGCCATCTCACTTACAGGTACAACATCCTCCATTACAACAATGCGTGCGTGCTCACCGACAGTAAAATGATCCATATTTTAAAAAAATGCATATTTTTTTGCATAGAAACCACACAATGTGTAGCAGTCCTTGGCTAAAGCCCATGGACTCAGGCAGACCACCCACACACTCTCTGCTGTATGTCACTCTATAGGACAGAAGTAAGGTCCTGAAGAGGCCTGAAGTCACTGATCGACTTCTCAGACAGCGATCGTTTAGTGGAAATAGTGAGATTCCCAGCCAGAAGAGGAGTAAATACTAAGTAACCTAGAGGAATTTGTTCTGTTAAGTTTCATTTTTCACAGAAAAATGAAAGAAGCATAAAGCATGCTATTTTAACAATTCTTTAAAATAACCCCATCATTAGGAGGTGGTAAATAGTCTGTTTTTCAGTGTTTATTCCCATTTCTGACCCAAATGTCCTTTGGGGCATGCTGCACAGAGAACAAAACCCAGAAAGTGCCTGTAAAATTCTTACAGCAGGAAGAAAAGTGCCAGCTAACAGTAGGTAAAGCTTTTATAATAACAATACTTCATGAAAATCTCTTAAGCGTCTTTAAAAATGTGTTTTTTACTCCTGTTCTCAAAACAAGCTGTAAAAATGCTATTTACTTATCAGTAAATTGCAAAGCAGATGGCGTGTCTCATCAGTACTAGAAAGAAAAAGCAGACACTGAGTCTAAAGTATCACAATCATCCAATTAAAATCTATTACAAGGACTATTAATAACTTGCTATCCTCCAATGATGAACACTGTGCAAAAGACTACTCTAAAGTACATTTGATATCAACACATGTTGTATCCAGGACATTACAGAGTGTAGTACTCAATTTCAAAATTTTCTTAGCACAAGAGAAACATGATTTTCAGCAACTCCAAACAACACAATTGAATAATCAGTATGAAGCAAGCCTAGGACCAAACCCAGTACCAACGCTTCAAACAATGATGCAGCCTCTCAGTTTGCTCACCTTTAAACCTATACACCACCACCTCTGAAGGACTTGAAAATCTAGTCATGCTAAATACATACATTACTTAACTTCCCTGAAGTTTTGTATCCCTTTCTTCTGACTTCATCCATTCCACATAATTACTATCACAATGACGAGAACAGATTCTTCCAGTATTATACCTTTCAGTACCACCTCCCAAATCCAATTAAATTTTTTTGTCTGATGGAAGCTCCAGACCCACATTTTCCCCATGATTCTAACAAGCTGTCAGGGACAGCTTTGATATCTGACTGTCTATTCAAAAGGAAGTGTGTATAATTGATTCAGGAGTTATCAACATTCAAATCGTATATTGCTTGATGTTACCTTCAAGAATAAATGGGGTCTAATAATCATTTAAAAGGCTGTTGTCTGCCAAATGCAAAATACCCAAACCAAGGGCATCCTTCCAGGTTTGAAACACTAGCTGGGTTTCTAGACATCCAAACTTTTTGTATGTCTCAGCATTTCTAACCAACTCCCGCAGTTGTAAAACAATCATCTATATACCTAAAATCATCCTCAGGACTCACCAGATGAGGACTTCTGGGCGTTGTTTTTTTGACCTTCTGCAGAGTTATGAACAATGCCAGTGGTCTTTTTTTGAATAACAAAAATGCTAAAATGGATGCAGGTGACTCACAATTCCATTGCCTTACTTATCTGCTGTGGTTACTTTGCCAGACGTGGAGTTCGATGTTGGTTACAAAAAGTCATCAGCATTCAGATCCTTGTCTTCTCAAGTATAATCTCATGTCACTAACACAAACTAACAGCAAGAGAGCCAAGGATGTGAGAGCAGACATAAGGCTTCTTGTTTGAAACCTTGCTTATGATTTACCTCTTTTATTATGTTCTCAGAAGAAAGAGGAATAAGAGGTCATTATTTTAAGGTTTTTCCACCATTCACTGTCTCCTAGAAGGGATCCAAGTGAAGCAATATGCCCAAGCAGTGTACCAGAGCAACATGAATAGGTAGAATTTATAGGCCATGTGGGAAATAGCTCAGTTGCAGAGGAAGTCCTTTTCTCCTGCTTTTGCCACTTGATTCACTCCAAAAGTCACTCAATTTGGTTATTTCATGAGATGAAGAACCTAATACTTCACTTAGCAGTTTTCCCTCATACAGTGTTAAAAAAAAAAAGTGTGGTCAGATTCTTTTGATGTTTTTGTGCACGCATAAGAGAAACATTCAGTACTTTCTTTTCTCCAGACATGAAGATATTCAAATAGAGCATCCAAACTCCATCTTTTTTTTTTTAATAGAAGTTGTTGAAGCAGTTTAAATACCTCAATGTGAATAGTTTCTGGTACTCTTTTTGACATTGTCTCTAATTTTTCATGTTTCTTGATGACTAATTGACATCAGCACTGACTCTTTAATGTCTGACATGTTCAAATTGAAATCATTTTACCACTCTCAAGGTCTCTCCAGCTGTGTCCTGGTACCACATTGCAAGTGCATCATCCACTATGACCCTTTTCTCCAGCTGCGAAGTTTGCTCCCCAGTAGATTTTAACTATTGCACTTGTATTTATGCTTCATGTTATGGATATTTTGAAGACCGACAGCCCTCCAGTAGCTCATTTTCAGCACCAACTGATTTTATTTTTAAGACAATACTTCATTGTGCATTGTAATATTCATCTTACCTACAATCCTAAATCCATTTAACGTGTTCTGCTATAGCGTAGTGCTAACTATGCCACTGCATTCAAAATTAGCAAGTTGCTTTATAAAAATCTTAACACACTCCATGTTTCAGCCCCGTTATATCAGTTGCTAGAAACCTCATCAAGGAGGTACCTAACATTTGTTTAACAGTTTTCCATGTACTATGCACGCTGTCATGACTTAAAGCTCCATTCTTTAACCATCATTTCATATTTGTTTTAATTTGCCTGTTATTTTATCAAGGAACTAATTCAGGTCAAGAATTTTTTTAAGAGCACTATGCTGTGATCACATGAAATATTGGCAGAACATTTGCACTCTTAAATTCTCTGAGATGTCCTCAGTTTTCAAAGGCCTATTTAAAATTAGTATCAGGAGACCAAGGATTCTCAGATTTAGGATTTCCAGACAAATTTTCTGCATTTGATGGTACAAAAGTACTATAAAAATGTATTGTCCTCTGAATAATTTTTCATCTTACAATTACAACTTAAATTTTATTTTTACTTGATGCCGTGAGTTTGCCACTGCACCATGTTTTTCAGCCAGATTTTTTCTTTCTGGGAGTGGAACACAGCCTTGAGGTAGCCTCAAACATTTTATGATATCCAAGCTACTTACTTTCAAATTACCCTCCTGCTCAGCAATACTCAGTTCATCCCATAGAGGAACTGTGTAGGATGCAACAATGTTTATCCACCAGAAAGTGTGCTCTGTTGTTTTTCATAATATTAAGGGTACACCTACCACTTCAAGGCTTCAAGGAAAAGTTAAATTTTATTTCTTGCACTACTAACTTTGAAGCTTTTTTCCATGCATACTAGTGCATCATCTTTGCACAGATGATTTTTCTATTAGATGTGTAAAATGCTCAGTGCAGATCTTGAGTTTGTCTGGTTGAAGTGGCTTCATTGACAACTTTATAGGAAAGAGGATCCATTCTTTCCAGGTTTGAAATCCTTAGGCTGATAGGAAACACAGCTTTGAGAATCAGGACCTCAGACAAATTTTGTTTGCTTTCCCTTACTATTTTTAAATATCTTCAATAGTATTTGTGCTGCTTTTTTTTTTCCAGCCTAATCTCCTGTTGTTTTATATAGCGTGATTCATCCAAGAGCATCCATTAACTATTCATATTTCAGGTTTCTAATTCTATATTTTTTATTATTTATTTATTTATTGTTGTTGTTGTTATATATGAAAGATACTACCCTATATAACACTCAGCTATTGAGGTCAGCCTCTGCCTTCAGCCACTAAAGAAAAGCCATAAAATAAAACCCTCCTTGTTAAAGCTTAGTTCATTTTCAATTGACTATCAGCATCAGAAAGAACTGAGTAAAGATGTCTCAGAACAGTAAGAAGATTTCCAAAGAGAAGGGAAGCATCTCAAAAGCACATAACAGAAACTCACTAACCAACCACTGCATCCCTGTGAAGAAACTACAAACTGCTCAATAGGAATGCAAGAGCATGGATGCTGATGGTACTGAGGTTCAAAGATGCCACAGCTGGAAACACTTCAAACACTGTGGTGAAGAAACCCACAACGACAATGTAATAATCATGACCAAAAAGTGACAAATAACAGGGAGAAGTTTCTTCACAGTGTAAAGTGACACATTTCAGAAGGTCCTTGGCAAGGCACATTGCTGAGAGTGGCAATTACCACAGTAAATGAGAAATGTACCAAGTAGGTCCCTGAAACCTTTTCCCTTGAGTAACTCCATCTGACCTTGGAATGGTCCCATTCAACTACAAAGAAAACTGATGCCAGCTTCTTTCAGTCACAAGATTAGTTGTCCTCAGTACATTTGCACATCATAGCTCATATAGACTTGGCCAAAGGCTTGTGTAACTGTTTGCCTCCATATTAACCAATAAGTACAGTTCTTCATTTGTGATACTAACCAAATGCAAGCCTGACTTTCTCTCAAAAAACATTTATTTTTTTTTTTTTTATAAATTAGCTGTTTATCTGTCATGTAAGTCATATGGAGGCCCTTCTCCATGTGATCATCCTGTTCTTTATGAACCAGCTTTTCTCTGCTTTCACTGACACCTTCAGGCCTTCCTTGTGCCCCTTTGGATTCATACTCTAAGATCCCCTCCCACTCTTCTACTCCTTGATCAGAATTGCCCCTTTCCCTACAAAATCAGCACCTGGAAACTCACATCGATGGCACCTTCACCCTCACCACTGCCTTCAGTAATGCTGAATACCCACAGCCTTGGTGCTTGGTCTGTGCCAGGACCTGGGCTCTGAGGAGGTTTGGGCAGACACACAGAGCTGGGCAGAATGACAGGCAGTGTTACCTTTGGCTTTTGGCTGCAGATACTATACCCTGTATGAACAAAGACTGTTTTTTTTATTTTAGGAGCTAAGAACTTGGCAGACAAGATAAAAATGTCTTAGATAAAGAACTTACGTCCGTCTCACTTTGGCTGTTTCTAAGATTTCTGAATGCTTTGGCAAACTCCAACCCTCTCCTCAGGACCTGGAAAGCAAGCCTTCTTCTTCATAGTGCAACCTGCTTTTTTTCCACAGGTTGTCAGCAGCCTAATCACTGTGCAGGCTAGTATATATCTTTGACCTGGCCAGCAAGTCACTGTGGCCTGCCAATTACATGTCTACACTTAATGCATGACTTTGTCTCAGCACTTGAACATTTCACACTGAAAAGAGAACCTCCAGACTTTACCCAGTGAACAGGAAAGTTCTGGCAAATTTATCTGCTGCCTCACCTGCAGCCTTGCTTTTGCTGCCAGGGACAAAACCCAGATCTTTGTTTCTGTCTACCTGAGAGCTCTGAAGTCAAATCTGATCCCAGAATACACACTATAATGTTCTTGCATGTCTTTGCAATTTTAGCGCTTCTTAGACATTCAGATGTTTACTGTTACTCAGTTTTATTAACAGCTGCAGCCATGCGAGGCTCATCTCTGAGAAACTGCGCAATGAGTCCTTTTTGTAGCTGTAGTTGTTTGGAGGTTGGAACAATAAAAGATTTGCTTTATAAGGAACTCATATGTGGCCTAGATCTGTCTCAGGAAGAACAATATCAGCAGCTGTGGAGCACTGGGTTTTTAATTGCTGGACAAACAAAACTCTCAGATTCTCCCTAGCCTCTGCTACAGATTTGCTATGCAAATGAAAAAGCTGTGCCTCCATTCACACCTCTGTGAAGGAAGCAAACTGCCACAGCAAAGGCAGGTAAAGGATGCAGCATTCTCTAGAGGTAATTTAAATGTATAACAACAGGAAGATTAATACTATAATTAGTATTATATTATGACATTAATAGTATACTATAAGAGCATGATTTGTAAATGATGATACCATAATCACTAACTGTTAAGTATTACAAAAATACTTTTGTGAACTTTTTTTATTTTGTAGCTCTTCTAATTCTTCCTTGTTTGTCAGCAGCAGGCTACCAAAGAATCTGATCTTTATTTATAACTTAATTATTCCTGCTAAAACCATTCCGTGAATCAGAAAAGATGACTTCTAACAAGTACAAACATTCACCATTCATACTGGTAGATATGAAATTCACAGAAATTTAATTTTTCACCCAAATACTGGACAGAAGCAATTACAGGTGATTCGGTTTATCGGTTTTGTACTACCTATCCACATATTCAAACATATAGCTAATACTACTCTACCAGGACTCTTCTGCCACCATGCAGACAGATACTCCAACCTCTGAGAAGGTTTGATATGTTTCTCCCTCCTGGCTAGCAATTTCAGTAGTTTTCTGTGCTCTCTAGTAGCAAGTTTGTCATATCCTGGCTGTTGTCTTTTCCATCCTGGAGAGATCCCTCCTTTCCTACCCTTCACCCCCTGCCAATCCCCAGACAGTCTAAAGAAACTGACTGAACCCCTGTACCAACCATGTTGCTCTTGTCTCCAAGCATCTCCATTTTGATGGAAACCAGTAGACAACACTCATCCTGCTCCAGATCTGTAAAGAATTGCCATGGCAGAGAGAGCTGACAAAGAAAACCTATGGAGATTCCCTGCCACAATCAACCCCTATCTAAAAAGGGGTTTACCTAAATCTATCTTAAAAAAAAAAAATAGTGGCCAAGGAGAGCTAACAGGAATTCACAGGAAAAAAGGTTGAAGATGGAGGGAAGTTGGCAAGAAAAGAGAAGAACCCTCACAAAGGAGGTTAAAGAAATCTTTCAGGAAGTAGCTGTGATGGAAAAGGGATGCAGAATTGAACAGCCTATGGCTGAAGCACCAGCATTATTTCCTTTGTTTTTGCACAAACTGAATGAAGTGATTCTTGCCACATCCTTAATCTATTACCTCACAAAGGAATAACAAATCAGGAGAAAAACGTCATGCAAAACAGAATGGAAAAAAGAACACATTTCCAAAGGTGCTTCAGCATAGGAAGATACTGTGATTTAATCTAGCTTCTTAGGATGCAACCTGGAGTTTGTCACCAGTCTAGTTCTGTATATTATTTTCTAATAAAGATGCAAAACTCTGCTGTCAGTAATGCATTAAGCTGAAGGGAAAAAAAAAATCCCATTAGGATCCTCATATTTGCGTATGTTCATCTCTGTTCTTATAGAGAGGTTGCCAGAGAACGTAAACGGGAGAATCATGAGTCAACAATCTTTTATGTTCACATAATGTCTTTTGGGACTGTGTATGTTCTAACACAAAGCCATATGTTATGTGATCATGGAGAATAATATAAAGCCATGACTTTTTTTTTTCATGGATCAACTGAGCATTGTTTGCATAGCAAGCACCATGGAGCCTACTTTTCAAGCCAAGGGGCTAAAATAATCAGTACCATTTCTCATGTGTTAAGTGAACTTCATTATTTCCCTTCACTTTTGGAACTGGAGGGGACATTACTTTAGGCATGCATTGCTTTTTTGTCATTTCATACTTAAATCTTCAAAAAGAATGCAATAGAAAAAAAAACTAGGAGAGTCTTTTAACGTGAGCTTTTGAAAACAATCTCAAAAAAAGAACTGTATTCTCCCATGCAAAGAGACAAGAACCCTACTGTTCCAGCAAGAAGCAAACACAAGAACATGCAGACAGCAACTCTAGTCAGTGTGCTGTCTTTAAAATGTTTTGTCTTTACTCCAGGGCACATCTCATGTGACACACCAGCTTTGACTGCTGTGCAGCATGATGCCTTTAGAGTTCAGGCACAGTGTAGCCAGCCAGCCTGACCAGTCAGTATGACTGGTCGTCTTTGCTAAAGTTCAGTCAAAAATTTTGAATAATTTTGCTATCTGGACCTCAGACACCATATAGGATGAGTGAGAGAGGAATGGAAGTTGGAGGGAAAAAGGAGAACCACAATATTCTGATGCTATTCTAATCCATGTATATATTTTGTTCCATTCTAATTTTTCACAGTATTTATATCACAGAAGCCCTGAACCTTGCAGCAACTGAATGTATCTGCGCTGAATTTCATGTAAGAGCTCTAAACATGGCTGTTTTTCACCAAGACCACCACAAAGTATGCAAGATATCTGCTGCACAGCTTTATTGGGATTAAGTGGCAAGGTTTCAGTAGCAGGGGGATCACAGTGAGTTCAAGAGGCCCAATAATTTTAACTCTTTTTATCTCTGCATTTGCACAGTATCAAAATCCATATTATAGGGGTATCTCTACTTTCAGTGTCACTTGCTTGAAAATAATTGAGAATTCCATAATTATATGTACATTCTGTGGGCAATATTGAACTGAAAAATCTGTGGACTAGGAAACTGAAAATGTTATCTTCAGGACTAGTATTTCATATTCCAAATTGAATTTGTTAGCCACATTAGTAGACACTGATTTTTTCCTAACAAAGTAATAGCGAATGCTTTACTCCTTGATTTTTTTTAATATTCTGTAATTCTCAAAAGGAAGCAAGTGAAAGACGACTAGAAGGTTGTGAACTACTCTCTCACTTTGTACTCTCAGGCATAGCCAAAGCTATGAATAAAGCACTCCTTGATCAGATTATTAGCTGCTATCTAAATAGGCTTTTCAGCCCTACAGCATACAAATGCCACCAAGACAATGAAACTCAAATAACCAAGTATTAAAATTTAACTTCCCTCTTCTGGCTAAGTATCTCACCAGTCTCCCAAGCTTTTTTCCCCTCACTATTCCATTGGCCAATCCGAAAGCTGCACAGTGGGTTCAATGTCTTACTCCTTGCTCATCCAGCAGTTTAGATTCTCAGATTCCCACATTAAAATGTTTCCTGTACTGATTGGGAAGCAGAATAACCATTTACTGACTCCTAGGCCTCATCTGAGACTTTTGGAGGTCCTGTTCCCTGACTTCTCAATAAACCATCTTCCCCACTCCAAGCTAACTTGAAAAGCAAGATGATGAGAAGGTGAGCAATCTATCTGCCTGCAAACCAGGAGCAGACAAGAAACAAGAGCATTTGATTTTGTCTCTTGAAGCAGAATTTCCTGGAAATCCCACTCCGGGTAACAAACCTTTAAACTTGCCTTTTGACATTTTGTCCTGGTTCAGAACAAAGGCCTTTTTTACAATCAGAAACATTTCTGAGGAAGATACTTTCATGTTCCCCAGGAATAATGATGAAGCTATTCACCAACTCCGTTTCAGATACAAACCAAATACACATTCTCACTTGAAACATTCAAAGAAAGAGTAAAGGGAGCAGAACTAAAAGTGACTGCAACTCTGAATTTCTGCAAAGCTCTATCCCTTTTTAAAAAAAAGCCAAGGATAACTTCTGGAGATCAGGCATTCCATTTCAGCTACTGTTTCTTGTTCAAAGAATCCTTTTTGCAATGAACAGCAAATTGCAAAAGCAGAGAAGGACAAGCATCGAAAGGGTTAAGGAACCAAGGAAAGTTCAGAATGTCTTTTTCTGACATTACTTTAAAATGCAGATTTATATTAGGAAGTTTTTCCAACTGAATATTAGTGAAGGGGAGAGGAAGTAGCTGCAGCAACTCATTTTATTATCCTTTTTATAGAAACATCTCATGTCTGTCACTCAGAATGTTACTTTCATGGGGAGGTCCTCAGTTAGTTGCTTGATGTTCCAGACTTACAAGTCTGAAGCAAAAAATTCCTTCTGCTTCAGCTGTAGTTTTGTTATCATACATGACCTCAGAAAAAACAGTTAGACCAAAATATTTTTAGTGAATCATTTTACCAGCCTCATTATAGGGCATCCTTTCCTCTTCTCCATTTAGAAGGAAGTACAGGGACTTCATGCTCCTAAAGAATCTTAGAAAAGGTTCAGACTTGAAACTCTAGTATCTATCATATAATTTGGCAACCTTACTGTAAAGGAATTTGGAAAAAGCATTACAAGAGGAAACCTCACCCTTCTTACAGGTTTCCCTCTGGGACAAAGCTATTTCCCTTCTTAATTACATAACTTCAGAAGACACCTATTAAAAAAATGTATTAACCACATACAATAAATAAAAAGTGCATAGGGATGTTGCTGGGTGTTAGTTCCAATTGTCATTTATTAAATTTGAAGTGTTTTTCTCGTCTGTGTGCCAGAGGACTACATAGGATAATGATGGTGTGCATATACTGTGATATATATAAAGGGTGTGCAACATCATACTTAGTGAGAGTCCACACTTGGAAGAAAAATGCTTTAAATCTCCAGTCTCCTCCACCCAAAACAATATTTGTTTCTACATCATTCTTTCAATATTTATTTTAATCTGTATCTTAGGTTATTCCAACTGTCCTCAGAACATGGATTATTTCAGAATTTGCTGAAAAGAGAAATATTAACTAAAATTATTTGTACTAAGCACCAACTGCCAATCTAGAGATTGTAAGAGCAAAACCACAAAAGAATGAAAATATAGCAGTGTGACTCCTGAATGAAAAGATTTTCTCAACCATCACTATACAACTTTGTTTTCTTAAGCAGTGTCAGTGTGATTTACTATCATGAAATCAAAAAGCTGCAGTGGTTGTAAAAGACTTGGGATGACTAAAAAAAAAATCATACTCCTGTGTTAAGATATAAGATAATTTGCATTAACTAAATCCCAATTCTCCATATTGTGCTTCATTTGACAGAGATATTATGACTTCATGGGTGGGAGAAGAGAGACAGAAAGGGCAAAAGAAAGCATATAACCATGTCTGACCACTGATCACAGTAGTTTCAATTAGAGTAGAATAAAAACTTTTTCCAACATTACCTCACAGCCCAGAATCACATATGGAAGAAGGCATTTCATTCATTTGCTCAGCTTCTATTCCCTCCCCTTGAAATGTCTTTTTTATCTACAATGGTGGAGAGTATTTTATATTCATTAGTCCAAGATCCCCTGGTGTAACCCTAGCTAAGGGTATGGAGTTGGGCCAGGAACGCATTCAGCCTCTGGTCTCATTCTTTCTGGAGCCATAACCACCTGAAACCAGCATCCTCCCCTGAGGCATAGCTTTTTGGTCAGCTCATTGGCACACACAGATATGAGGCAACATTCTCTGCATCTCTGATTGGTAGCTGCCTGTGAGACCAGCCTCCAAATTGGTAAAATGAGATACCTTTGGGTATTGTGGGAGAGTATACTATATGCAGGCATTTCTCTCTTCCAAAATGAGAGCTTGAACAGCAAGTTTAGGGGCAGGTGCTATCCTGGGAAAGCAGAAAATGCTTAATCCAAGCATTTTGGCAGGTCTCTGAGTAATAGCATGGAAGCAGAAAAGCAATTACATTACTATGTGCTGTTATTTTTTCACAGCTCACACTGCAAGTCAGCTCCAAGATGAGTTTGCTGTTGCAGGCTTTGCAAACAAGTGGAAATACCTGACCAACTTTTCAGTCAGTCTGAATTTGGGCCTGTATTTAAGCTATACCAGCCATTTCTTTCTTATTCTCTCACTGATGTTCAAAGCAGTAGAAGAGCCAACATAGATTCAGCTACCTGTGAGCTTGCTCCCTATAAGAGATGGCAGCATTACTATTTACATCTCGCACAAAGACTTTAGATAATGCTTGCAGACAATTAGAACTCTTCTTTTATGTAGAGATTAGAAAGTATGTTGATTAAGAAGGTTTTGAGGCTACCAAGTCTCGGAATTTTGAAATCCTGTCTTCTTTTAACTTCAGAACACAGCAAAATCAGGTTAACAATAAAAGTAAAGGATAAAAATTAATTGCCACATCAAGATCCTGTAATAATGGAGAAAATGCGGACTCCGAATAATCTGCATTTTTCTTCCACCCTTACATTGTATAATTCCTTTCTTCTGTTAATTCAACTGCTCAGAGAAGCATTGTGCAATAACATGGAAGCTCATATATGTGCATATATGACACCACTAATGAGAGAAATAGGAGTTGGGAGCCTCCAGTCACTCTCCTAGTATGGCCAGTCCTGCAGTGGAACACTGTAGCCTTCACATGAAAGCTGCATAAATATTCAGAAGTTGCTTTATTCTTCAAGATTCTTCATCAATACTTTTTTCTCTGACCCTTTCCAATAGATGTTACACTATGGTTCTGTTGATTCAGGGTATTTGCATTTGATGCGAACATCACACAAGGACTTCTCTTCAAAGTCACATCTCTGTTTTACCAGTGTAAGCAAAGAATGGCTCTTTTAACACACTTGTAGGGATTAGATCTAAAACAAATGTGACATCATTGTTGCTACAGTGTCTGGTCCAAGGACTTGTACTTGCTTTTCTCATCTAAGAACTCCTTGAATCTATCAAAGTAGTTAGATTCAAGGCCAACAAGTTGTGTCAGAGTCCAGTCCTCAGATAAGAAACATTTGAATATAAGTGCATGATTGAGTACTTATTACAACAGGGAAATAATGCACCAACACAGCTCTGATGAACAAAGGAATATGACTTTGCACTGCCAGATAGAAAAGTACTGATAACGCCCACATGATGTTGATCTTAACAGCATTAGCAGAAGCTGAAGTACTCTGTTATCACTGGAAAGACAGAATAAAGTAGTCACTTCAGCTAACTATATCACTGAATATTCTCTCCCCAGCCCCCATATGAACTAAGTAAAATAAGAACACCTTTGGCAGTGAATATATAATGTAAGAGCCAAGTCA
Organism: Perdix hodgsoniae; assembly: GCA_035772895.1. Taxonomy (NCBI): domain Eukaryota; kingdom Metazoa; phylum Chordata; class Aves; order Galliformes; family Phasianidae; genus Perdix; species Perdix hodgsoniae. The sequence continues at coordinate 1,117,882 of JAPSGF010000056.1, read as the reverse complement.
GCAAGCAACTGACATCTTCCACCCCCCAGAATCCTTGCTTATTAAGTTTACAGGCAGTAATATCTTAGGAAGGGCTGGGGGCCCAGGATCCGAATTCAGTCAGATCTTGACCAGTTGAGAAAATGAGCTGAAATTACATGAGAGAACTGAACTTCAAAAACTGACAAGTTTCACCAATAGGAAGAAGGCTCTGCTACACGCATTTGAGAGGGGCAACAACTATCTTGTTTCCAACTCCATTTAAAGGCACTGGAGCTCCAGCAAACCAGCAGAAGGCTGCTGCCAAGAGAAGATAAGTTACCCCCCTGTGCCTAATGGATTAAGACAGAGATTAATAGGCTTAAATTGGACGAGGTGAGTTTCCTGCCTGAGGATGCTATGGAATCTGGGTTTCCATCCAGGAACACTGCAAACATTTAGAAGTAGCTGTACTGGGATAGGGGCTTAGTTTTGGCAATAACACTTCTCAAGTCCTGATCTTTCTTCTGTGACTGGATGACAGTTTCAACCTAATTACCACAGTATCTTTCAGTACTCCTCTTAGAATGGACTCTTGCCCCGTAACAGACAAAGCAAAAGAAAACCCATCAAATCACAAAGTCTCCCTTACATGAGCAGGAGGGAAGATGTGAGTTAATCTGTGGATGTTAGCTAAAACAGTGCAAATACTTTACTGTGGTTCATTTAACTTTGGCCAAAGCATAAAATTAATCCATACGCTTTTAAACAAACCAGAATTGGAACACATTACACTTTGTGTTAAATCAATGTTGTTGTTGCTGTAATTCTGCTCAGTGATGGGACAGCATTTACATCATCTTTGGTCCAATCTTTTCTTTTCAGAGACATTTGAATTTCATGAAATATATATAAGAAAGGCCTTCAATTAAACATCACAAAAATATGTGTTAGAAGTATACTATTATCCTTTGACAGTTATTAAAATGCTTGAGAGAGTCTAGTCCCAGCAGCACACATGCTCACAAAATTAAGAGTAATTACTGATACTTTACTGAAGTACAGAATTCCGAAGAGCAGAACCTACCTTAAGTGGTCATAGGAATATACTGGTAGGTAAAAGTTCAACTTAGACAATAAGATGAAAAGTAGTATCTGACAGAGCATCATTTTACTGTCCTTGAATAAAATTAATTTGTTAAACCTCTAAGTATTTCAGGGAATCATAGAATTACAGAAGTTGGAGAAGACCTCCAAGATTATCCAGTCCAACCATTCACCTATCACCAATACTTCCCACTGAACCATGTTCCTCAGTACAACATCTAAATGTTTCTAGAACACCTCCAAGGACAGCAGCCCCACCACCTCTGCAGGCAGACTATTCCAGTGCCTAAACACACTTGCAGAGAAAGAGTCTTCTAGCCACTCTGCCCCAAGCCTATAGCATCGCCTGGGGTTGCTGTGCCCAAAGTGCAGACGTGTACTTGGTCTTGTTGAACTTCATCGTGTTGGCCTCAGCCCATTTATGTAGCCAGTCTACATCCCTCCATGAGCCTTCCCACCCATAGGCAGATCAACACTTAATGCTAAGTTGTGTGGCAAGAGGGCTCTGAGCTCCCTTGAAGGTGTGGCAAAAGAGGTGCAGACTCCCTTGCTGGTGCAGAATGAATGACCTGTATTGTAGGTGCCTACAACCTTTTATACCCGTGCAACAACAACTGGTTACACGTAGGAGCCAGGTGCCTAGTGTGTGATATCATCTGGCTCAAGTTACTGCTAAGCTTTTTTACTGATTAGCAAGATAATGACTTTCTTTATCCCACATCTCCCCCTTCTCTTCTTCTTAGTAGAAAAAGAAGAACAACAATTGGTTCTTTAGAGTACAAACAATAATCTATACTACCCTATCCCAACAATTCTGATTTTTATGATTCCTTGGTGAGGCAGCTAACAAAGTGCATCTTGTCGGTGAGAGTCCAAACCACTGATAAAAGTGCTATGATCATGTTACAGCAAATGATGAGATAAATGGATACCAGCACGATGGGTCTGGCCATCTTGGACCTATTCCTGTTAGGACACAAGCATAGCCTCAGCCCCACCCTATCTCTGTAAATGATTTTAAAAAATTGTGAACATAGCATGTTTTAGCTACTCTTTCCTGAGGGGAAACTCCCCCTTTCTTGTTTCTTTTTGTTTTGTTTTAGTTTTTCAATAGGGAAATCTATTATTATTATTGAAATCACTGAAATTACACATTCAGAACCAGAATTATGAAAGTCAGGAAGGTGCAGGTAAGACATCAGCCAGTGAGGTTGTATTATACAACCAAATATGAGAAAGCTTCCTACACTGACAATCTACTGCACATGAACACACATCATTTTACGGCAAATACTGTTTTCCAATTCAGAATTCAGGCATAGCACAACTTTCAAACAAACTATCAATGTTGTTAGGCCTATCTTAGAATTTTCTGGAGCACTGAACAACTGCTACAACAGCTAAAAGGTTCAGAAAAATACACTGCAACAATGCCAACAACTGGAATGAGTGCAACTCCGAACACCAGCAAACATCTCAGCAGCAGCTTTTGCAACTCCAGCTCCCATATGCTAACAGTCACCAAGCCTGGACATTTGATCCTCCTTTTCTTGCAGGGGCAAATGAGCCATAAGCTCAGGGTCTGCAAACCTTGCTTCCATTTGCTGAGCTCTGATAGCTTCCACTCGAGCACCTTTTGTTGCGTCAGTTCCTTAAAAGTGGGATTTGCCAGAGCAAGCAGCACCTTTTCAAAGTCAGCGTTCACATTTTCAATCACTAGCTGTTGAAACACAAGAAGTCTCTCCTGCTCATTATCAACCTGTTCTTCTAACAAGTTCTTAAGCCTATCCAGAAATGACATATACGGTTCTTAGGACTGTTGCTTAATGCTAACAAAAGACTGCCTTTGCCTTCCATCCTCATGTACAGCTTGGAGAGCACACATAGCCAAATGCTTAATTTGCTGTAATCCCTCTGCAACAATTAGCACCCATAGAGCTCGGGTGGAGAGATCTCCCTCTGCCATCAAGGCATTCACATCTATAGCCCAAAGCAGGTTTCTCTGTGGCTGCAACAAGTTTTCAGTTGCCTGAATCTGTGTCAGCCCCCTCCATTTGGATTCCCACACAATGTCACACAGGATACCATACGACAAAGCCTCCCACCGTGGCTCTTGTCCCAAGGCCACAATGAAAGGGAAATCCCCCAACATATTCATGTCTCCAACTGTCCTGTCCTCCCTCTGAAAAAATGCCCACTTACCATACGGATAAAGGAGAAGCAGATCTGGATCGTTCCTAACATCTATTAGGCCATGAACAAAAAAGTTGTCAGGAACTTTGGAAAAGGAGGTGGCTAAAACCCCAAGCAGTGGTGGTAATGAAGGAGCTGATGGTATAGCAGGTGAGGCTGATGAGAAGCCAGTGGCTCCTTCATCCTCAAATAAATTGGGAACAGCCAACAATGAGCTTGTATAACTTTTTAAGGCTACAAAAATTTTCCTCAAAGTTTTTAGGAGCCGGGACACCATCCCATCACCTCCAGTGGATGTGTCCCACAACTTTACTAAGACACTTTTTGGTTCTGAGGTAATTTTGTCCCCCATGGTATTCAGTTCCTTACCTTCATCCCACGAAAGTCAATGAGCTGGGGACAGCAAGGCCCCTCCTTCAGCCCTCTCCCTTTCGGCCAGGGGCTTGTGTTTGTTTACATCTGGCTCAAATTACTGCTATGATTTTTACTCATTAGCAAGATAATGATTTTCCTTATTCCATAAAGTTGGTGTTATCTGCCACCCTTACTGTGGGTATGCTCAATTCCTTCCTTCAGGTCATAAATACCATAAAAACAAGCCTTATCTCTTAATTGCTTAGAAGGGTAAAATCAACACAATTTGAAAAAGATAACTGCATATGAGTAAACAAAAGAATGACAGAAGGAAGACAAGTATAATTCCCACTACCTTCAGGTATTCCATGAGTATTTAACTATACTGAAATGCAAACATCACATATATTGTAAGCAGTATAGTTTTGGAGAGCACATCTAAAGTTGGATTGCTTTATGATATACTGAAGAAATGGAAAATGTCAAAGAAAGCACAGTTTTTTCTTGGTCCTGTTCTTCCCCTCCTCCTGACAGTGCAACCCAAGTTTTCCCATCTCTCCTGGGGCCATGGTAGGGATATAAATGCTAGAAATCTACATCTCGTGCCTCTCAGTAATACATCTAAAACCAAATGTTGCCAGCAGGCAGTAACTTGCTTCCTCTATTCCTCTAACCTCTCATCTCCTAGCCACACGTTGATTTCCCCACACCCTTGTTCTCTACCATAGCTTTCTGTGATTACTGCTCTGAAAGCACAGGCTCCAACTTCTTCTGTTGGCTCACAACATCAGAGTGTGATGTTGGTAGTACGGCAGTAGGGGTTGAACCTTCCCACCAACACCCTGTCACATAGCAACATAATGGTTGGCAGCAGAGGGGCAGTCTGACAAAATGACATCTGACATGGAAGTACATAAAAAGCACAGCTGTCACTTTCCACGTGGGGAAAAACGCCAGCACCCACTGACATTCATTGATGCTTGCTGAACACTGATAGGTGGTGCTTTTCAGCAATGGCAACAGCAGGTCACTTCCACTGGTGCAGGTTGTTACAAGAACAGTATACAGGCTCTTGTTCATTGCTGGTGACTTGATCTGACTTGATCAGACCTGCCTTGCCAGTACAGGCTTCATCTGCAACCTGCCCCTTGCTGCCTGGCTTTCCCTATTAATATTGCATGAAGAAAGAAACATAATCAAAGTTACAGGAGCAGGAACACATGCTTGCCTGTCTCCCCTACCCATGAAGACCCAGGGCATGCTCTTTTCCTTAAGGCATTATTTAACAGCATCACTATTACTCAGTGTTACCCACAAATAAACAACCAACATATACCCAGAGGGTAAAACCACACTGTTTTACCTCACACACAGTTTCTCAATTTCTTCTTGTTTCTGCAAGCTATTTTCCATGCCACCCCACTTCCCCCTCTGACTTTTTTTTAAGTCCTATAGCCTATTAAAAGTCCAAGTAGTGTATCTACTCAGAAAATATTCCATCTTCATTCCACACAGGAAAACAGATAGTACCTGATGTTTTGCAAATCATTTAACCCTAAACAGATTTTAAAAGGATCCACTTCACAAAACCACTGGCTGTCCCCATATCTTCTGACCTTTAAATTTGAAAGCAAGACTAAACTACTGTTGAATTCTATTTTAAATAAAGAATTCAAAGATGCTCAGCTAGGAACAACCCCCCCCCCCCCCCCCCTCACAAAGCATCAGTCAGATAGGACAACTCTGCTCCTGTACCCAAAACATCGAAATTCAAAGGTAGATGCTACATTGTAACTGCAAAAATAGGAGGTAGTACATACAGTTATCTTTAATCAGTTTTGGATCTCTCGCAACTCAGTAATAAAGAAGAAATAGCTTACCCCTTTACAAAGATCAGGACTCACTGGAAACTCCCAAAGAAGACAATCTCCCAACAAAGACATTTCCCTTTCAGCTCCAGCCCTTAAATAAGGTTAGGGAGGAGGTGGAACCAGAGACCACCCCCTTCAGTTGCACAGGTGAATTACTCACACCTATACTCCCAGGATTGGCTACACCCCTTCACCAGGTGCTCAATCACTGGTTCAGGCTGTGAACTAATGGTTCCCATGGAGTGACACAGCAAATAATTTAGGAAACTGATCTATGTTCCTTCAAACCTAGTTTTCTATTTTTCATAAGATGTTTGGTGGATGTGCTATGCTCTAAAATCACCTGAAAGCACACTTAAACTCCTCAAATGTCCTTCTATCACACTGATCTCAGAAGGATAGCCTAGTGATTGTGAAATTTTAAAATATAATATTATAAGACAGCAACACTATCCACAACTGTTTTTTCCCCTCATGTTTGCCATTAGAAAACCTGATTTCAAGCACTCAACTTTGCCAAATTTGAACTGTGTCAGCTAAAGTTTTCCATTCTCAAAACCACAAGCATTCAAGCATTTCTGAGGAGTCCAGGGGGGGAAACGTCTTTTTTTTTTTTTTTTTTTTTAACATGACAAAATTGTAGTAAATTTCCACTTGAAAATATTTAGTGCTTGTGTGGTACAGCAGATTCTCTCACCCCTGAAGGAAAAAGGGGTTAATAAATTCTTGATTTACCATGGAGCTGCACATCTGCAAGTAATGGATGGATGAAAAACTCTATTCAGAATGGATTGATGATGCTGTGACCATTGCCAAAATACCCCAAAGCACTTTGCTGTCCAGCATCAGTCCTTCATGAAGGTAACCAGAAAGCCTCAGAAAGCCAAGTCGCACATTAAGCTAGGAGAGATAATTCCATAGACTTAGAAAAGAGATCCTTCTGCAGAGATCAAACTAGCCCAAGACTAGGAGGTGTTACTGGGATACACACTGGCTGTTCAGGGACTAACAACAGTTAGCCCTAGAAAGTAGGATATCTACAAAACAGAAACCTTTCCCTTTTATTTCAGTCCCATGGAAACAGACAATCTCCATGTCTGTAGCAAGGACTCGGACTTTTTCATGTGTATTCTGCCTTAATAATGCTATATTTCTGCTTCAGAAATTTGGAACTCAAAAAAAAAAAAATTAATAATTATCACTCACGTGTCCTCAGCAGAGGTTTGAAATTATTTCTACTAAGCAGGCTGCAAGCCAAAGTTCAAGAACACTTTCCTCACAAATGTGTTTGAATAATGACTTTTGATGTGGAGGGGTTCAGAGCATGTGGATGTGAAAGTTAGCTAAATGAAGTCTGAGAAAGACCATTCTGCGAATACACCTGTGGTGAAGATAATTTCTAAGTAGTGTATTAGTGTGAAGCCACAGGGTAGAATGTGCTGTCTTGGTTAATCTGGTTTTGAACTGGAAAAAGTATTCAGGTGTATTTTTCCTTTGCTTTGATTGTACCAGACTTTATTCTGATTCACAGACTCTTGTTGAGTATTATTTAGCTGTGTAACACTTCTATAGTTATTGATAGATGAGATGTTAAGAAGAAGTTCTTCACTCAGAGGGCTGTGAGGCCATGGCACAGGCTGCACAGAGAAGCTGTGGGTGCCCAATCTCTCAAGGCACTCAAGGCCAGGCAGGATGGGATCCTGGACAGACCAACAGATGGGTGGCATCTCTGCCCATGGGAGAACTGGAACAAAAGTTGGAACTAAATGATCGTTGAGGTCCCTTTGAACCCAAGCCATTCTGATTCTATGATGAAATAGTTGTGTTATGGAGAATATCGGACTGTGATACATAGCAACAACAAATCATTTTGCTTTGCAATAAACAGCTAAAGCCTTTTCAAAAGAGCATTTTCTATGGAATTTAAACAACTCATGGATATATCTTGATTTATATATATTAACTATGACATATAAATGAAGGATGCTTGTTGAATACAACATTCTTTACAGCACTGAAAAAGATCCAGCCAAACTGATTGATGCTGATGTAGCAGTGGGTAATGCACTATTTCCTTTTTTTTTTTTCTTTAATTATCTGACTAATGAAATTTAATGATCCTGTCTTAGTAAATTTAACAATTTCAAACAATATCTGTATTTTCTCCAGTAATTCAAAGGTACATGACAGAAAGAATCTTGTGATACTTCAGAAAGGCAATTCTCTCTCTCAGATTAATTTAAATATTTGGGCACGGGTAGACATAGTTTTAAAACAGGAACAGTTGCTATTTTAACTGCATTTGCAATCTGGAGTGAAGTGGTCTCAGATAAGCAAAGTTCTACAGTATACTCTTAACATAAATGATCAAGCAGTCCTCTAAAGGCCACTTCTCTGGTGATTTGCAAGAAGTCAGAACGAGTAGTTTTTGCAATAAAGACAACAGATTGCACAACAGAAAAACTGAGAGCAGTTTGAGGAACTTGCATAAATAAAATCAGAAGAAATCCATGCTTTTGAAGGGAATATTAAGCTGCTCGCATACATCAGTCACCAGTCGCCGTTCTCTCAGCAAAACCCTTTTCTCAGAGCAAGAGGGCCAATGCTCCATAGGCTTGCAAATCTCAGGGTAGAAACAACTGGAGTTTACCATCCAAGGTGGCAGTGATGAGCTGCAGTTCAAAAGAAAAGAACATGGCTTTAGTCAACATCTTTCCAGTGAGTTAAATTTGAATTAGTGTAAAAAGAAGTAAAGTGAATTGAAATAACTTCTATATTAATAGATAACTAAATGAATTCACCTTTAAAATGCTCCAGCTTTACCTGTAAATTCTTCTAACACAAACTAGCCTGAAATTTCCATTTTTCCTTTTTTTTCTCCTTTTCTAGCTCTTCAAATTTGTGTCAAGACCAGCTAGCATGTCAACAGTTTGTGAAAACAAAGCAGTGTTTAAACCACATAGAAATTTAAACAGACTTCACTGTGTATGACTCAAGAAGGGAACATAAAATAAACACGAAAGAGTTGTTATAAGTGAAGATGGAAAACATTGTGAATTAAGTAAGTCATACCACCAAGTGATGTTTTCAGGGTTTGATTAGTGTGAAAATGTAGTATAATTTCCTTTCTAGAATGTATACTGAAAAGGATACAAACATTTATAAAGAAGCAAGCTTCAAAGACATGCACTAAGAACCTTAGTTGCATTAGCTTTCTTTTATCAATCTCACAAAATCTTAATTATGAAATAAAAGTGAGTTCTATTGTCTGCAGTTTCTTCTGTAAATAAGCACTAAGAAAGTTATGTCTTCAAGAGGTACCTGTTATACAAGGTGTTTTCACTGTGTGTATCAGGACTTACAGTCACTGATGTCACTGACAAAAATCCGAACTATACTCAGTATAATTTGGTTGAAAGCAAACAGATATCTTGTGCTCTAATCAGTTCATCAAAATTCAGCTTATCTTACTTATCTTAGAACTTACAGTTCTATTTAACTTTTTCTCATCCTTATTTCTCTTGATCTGTTATTTGACACGCTTAGTTAATCTCCTACTTTCTTTGGCTCAATAAATTATACTTTTTGCTTTGGTGGCTTTAAAACCCTCCTTCAATATTTCCAATATCAAATTTTTTATGTCCCACAACAGCTATCCCCAAAGACTGTGACTTTAGTTCTCTTATTTTCCTCTTTTTCTCTCTCATTTAAGTAATCTTGATACTATAGTCTATTCAGAACCATCCAGTCTGCTGCTTCTAACTGTATTTTTATTGCCATTCAAGACTATTCCACCTTTCATAAATACTTTTATTGGCTCCCTATCTACCTCTGTAACTTATTATTCGAAAGGGGATACGCTGGTAAAATATGTAAGTAATCTATACTAAGTTACTGTATTCATTTTTTTTGGGAAAAAAAAAGCTTTTAATATTGTTTCAAATTATAAATAAAGAGCTGATCTAACCTAACAAATCAGAGATTCTACTGTAACTGAAGATTCGTTATTAAGCCAATTTAATCTTACAAGACCCAAGAAGAAGGTCACCTGCTCCATCTGCTTTTTTTTCTCAGTGGTGACTGAAAATAGTAGAATAGGGTAAGCTATGGCATTGTCAAATTTAGGAGATCTGTGAGAAGACAAGTTCTCACAACCAGTTCTAGTGCTGCACTGGCCTCTAGTGACTTTCTTTTTTTTTTTCCAGTGCCCAGATTGAACCTCAAAAACTGCAGTGTGTGGTCACTGCCACATGCCATATCCTCTGACACTAGTAAAACACTGCATGGTTTCATCTTGCTAAATGCAAAATAACTATTACATTGTCCTTCCAGAGTCCCACTGCTCATCCATTAAAAATGACCTTTTTACTCAATCTAACCACCTTTCACACATCTGACAACACCAAAACATAGAATCATGGAAATGTTGGTCAAGCTAAAATACGCTCACTGTCTAGCTTTCACATCCCTTCTTCTTGGTCATGTGCTGATTGTCTTATAAGTCCTCCACTTTCCCTTTCTACTGCTTTTCCACCCTGCTTTCATCAGCAGCAGATAAAAGAGGCTGCCCCTAGGCTATGCCACTCTCCAGAGAAGTATACCCTATATAGAGAAGGGATTATTTTTTTAATCCAACTACTGTTTTAAAAGTCTAATGAAAGTAACAACAACAACAAACCAAGCAACAATTAGACAGTTATAATGACATTATCATCATAATTCAAATTACCTACTTAATACAGCAAAGTTTCACCAAAGAATTTTTGACGTGGTCACTGAACTCTTTAGCATCCTGAGGTATTCCCTGCAAATTCAGCAGTTACTTCTTTATGTAATGAGTTGTATCTCATGGTTTGAAACTAAGTCAGACTTTAGATCATTTATATATCTATCTCCTGGAATAGGACCAAAAGATATTACAGTTATAGGAGAACATGTCAGAGAACCAAGTCAACAGATTTCTCATCTAAGTTCCTGTGAAAGAAGTGCATATGTTCCATATGTTGCATATTGCACCTATGGTCTATGACCATCACCAAGTAGTACAGAGAAAAAGCAGTAGAAATGTCTGAATGGTTGAAATTAAGAGGTATCAAAATGAATAAAGAATTTATTCTATTTTTAGAATCTATTGAAATTTACTTATTTTAATTCAGTTAAAAAACTGTTTCATTTAAGCCAGTATTAAATTTCCAAACATAGCATATAGTAGTACGGGGACCGGCAGGATCAGAAGGTCTTTCTGCTGCATCAGAAGATGTGGAGCTGCTATAGAAACATAATTCCAACAGACAAGACACCAAAAAAAGAAAAAAGAAAAAAAAAGCCCCACAATATTTCAAACAATGCCAAGAGGGCAAAAGAAAGAGAAGCAAGAACCACAGGGGATAGTTGAAGTGTTTTGGAAATGATTAGCAAATATATTTCTCAGTTTGCTAAACAAAATATAGTGCCTAGTGAAAGAGGCATAGTACTTTTTCTATTAAAAATGTAGAAAATAATTGTATCAAATAATTGTAATATTTCAGTCAATTACTTCAAGTGACATCAAAGTTGTATGGGATTTAAGTCACTGGGAAATTAAAATACGTGACATTTTAGGAAGCCAGACAAAATAAAATGGTTATAATGAAATTATTATAGCTGCATAAAATTCTTAATTTCTCTTTTTTGTTCTGCTGAATTAGTGAAATATTTGCTTTGGGCTTCAGACTTAGGAAGTCTTGGTTTCAACATATATTATTCTTTCTTCTTATATATACACTGATGAAGTCATACATTTGAAACTATCCTTCTCAATCATTTTAAAGAAAGCAAACAAAATAATTTAAAAAGTTTCTGAAGTCCAATCTTGCAGATGAAAATATCCAACAATGCAACTCCTATTGGCCACTACTATTCTAGCCTCAGTTACCTCAGTTATTCTGCTATATATTATGTAATCTAAATAAAAAGTATTCTCAGAAGTGGAATACACGCAACTGATAGAAGTTACATGCTTGCACCAAGCATTGAGGAATAAGCAAATATCAAGCTCCAGTCAGTTTGTTCATAGCATCATTTCAACTGTGAGATGAAGTCAGTGCACAGGAGCTTCTCTGGAGACATTTTAATTGCTTCTTATGCCCTGAGACCTACGCAGGGACTATAAAATTAGTGCAGTTGTTGCTATTTGTATAACTGACAAATACAAATAATAAATATGAAATGTGAAAAACAGGCTAATCATTACACCACAGTCTAAAACAACATGAGATGAAAGCCTTCCTTCTAGAAGTTCTTCTTGGTAACACAAATCTCTATAGTAATTTCTATTACAACACATAGACGCGTTTACTACAGATCTCAACTTGGATGCTGAAGATAATTCAGATCACAAGCAATGCTTTAAAAAAAAGTTGCAACAAGGTTCTTTAAAGTCAAAGTACAGCAATCGGTAAAAAATTATAAAAATATACTGATGGGATTAGCCTCAGAAAAAAAAAAAATAGCTAGCAATACAAAATTTCAAACTTGAAATGGTTCAAATTTCTACATCAACAATTCAAAATACATTATCTTCTTCAGCTCACAATCAGTACAATTTTTATGAATATAAGACTTACCCTAGTATAAGATTTACCAATTATGTCAGATTTTCTGAAACTGAGTTCATTCAAACCTCTCAGCTCCCAACCATGCTATTCCAAATCTGTTTTAAATTATATTATAAATGTCAAGAGTAGTTAAGTTAATATACCTTTCAAAATTTAGAATTAAAAAAAAAAAATTGTCAAACTAATACATATTTAAGTTTTGGCATCATTTCTGAAACTAATTTGAACTCTTTATGAAGGTTTTGTAAGGGACAAACACAAAATCATTTGGAAATATTGAAGGGAATATGCAAACAGAGATAAGAATCTTTAAAAGCCCAGTAGCTGTGCAGCAAAAAGTATAATCTTGCCCAAAGTCCCATATTTTAGCAAACCAGATGGTAATGTAGTTTTTAGAAGTTTACTATTTTTAGTTTCATTATTCAAACTATTTGAAAATAAGAGGGCACATAGAAAACCAAAACTGCAAATTTTAATTTAAGGATGGTATCACTGAACATCTAAGTTTATATCTCCATGGCTATTTTAAAATCAATAAAGAAATAATAACAATTTGTAGATTTTGGTAATTGAATATCAGGGTGTTTTTTTTCCTAAATTTTCTTCGTTTCTACCTATTTATTCTTCTGCTTCCAAAACCATCCTCATTCAAGCCACCTTCCTTTTCACAAGGTATGTATGGTGTTATTGATAGAAGGCATTACTCAATGGGTTTGAAGTTCAGTACACAAGAACACCATGTTTTGTAACATATATTACCATACGCTCACATTACTCACTGATACAATAAAAATCAATTTCAGACAACTGGAATTAAGCCACATTGCAGACTGGTGCTGAAAACAGTATTTTGATCAGTTTTCACTTTTAAAACACTATAATTTAAACATCAGTGGAAATCTCAGCTTATCAAGACTGTTCAAAGATATATGACTATGAAGCAATACAGAACTAAATTTACATCAGACATTTTTTTAATAATTGTAATGATTTTAAATTCAAATTAAGTGTATGCATTTTTATGACATACCTGAAATCCTTACACCATACTATAAAATGCCACATTTTTAATCAATAGTGGTCATAGGTTGATAAGTATTTTAGGAAGTAACTTTGATCTCTTTTCAGTAAATACAGTCAATATCTACAACAACAGATTTTTCTTTTTATCATCTTTGAATGGGTAAATGTGACCCCTGAATTTACAAGTGGCACACTTATAGCTCCTACATTCAATTGTCAGAAGAGAAACGGTGTGGCTGAAGTGAAACTCACAGGAATACTGTTGAAAACTAGTGTTTATCAGTGAAGATAGAACCACCAATAAAACAGTTATTCTTGAATTCTGCGTTGGTTTGACAGCAGTAATCACGAGCAACATGAAACAGTACAGAACTGAATTTTATTTTATTTTTTACTTTTCTGAAAATGATGTATATAGAAATGTAGCCTTCTACCTTTGTCCCTGAAGATCTGTACTACATGACGGATTTACCAACTCTGGCTTTGTGGTTTAACACAAGAAGAGAAGATATGTACACAGCATTATGTAAAGATTTGTTTTCTTGAAAGATGACTGTTTAATCTGTCAGCTATACTCTAAGAATTCAATCATTTAAATCAAAGCCACACGGTTTGGGATTGTTGGGTTTTTTTTTTTTTTTCACAGAAGGATAGTACAGAATTTTTTATTGTTAAAACAGGTATCCTACTGCAGAAACAAGAACTGAAAAGAAAATATAAAAACAGGTTAGCAGTTTTTAACCATAATTCCTTGAGGTATAAACTCCACACGCACAAAAACATAGAGAGTACAGATAATAACATTCAAGACCTGAAGACTTCTTTGTGTTCATAGTATCCACAGATAGTATGCTCACATTTTTCCACTTTCTGAGGTGTGAAATTTACTTGACTTAAATACAACTTGTGAATCAATTTTATATTTATCTTTTTGCTTCTATACTAACATTCACAAATCTTTTTCATTTAAATCTAGTATTGAAGAAAGTGAAAGAATAAGCCACCCTAAATAACTGCAGACTCCGTAATGGATCACATTTGCTTAACTTTGCCTTCTCATGCATAGGTAAGAATCTGTGTAATAGCATAAAAATCCCCAGGAAGACAATAAAGAAAGACAAGCTACCACCAAAAATCCTCGCCTAAAAGAATGAAATTCACTTCATACATTTCTGCCTCTAGAGGTAAATGAAGAAATAAACATGACAGGAGGTAGTTATAAAGCTATACCACTGTAGGAAGAGAATTCAACAGTGCAAATGCTATGAAGATGGGTGTGATAAAGAGCAGGATTGTATGGAAAGCCCTGCACACCTTTGAGATTTGAGAGGTAAGACATTATTTGTTAAGTCCAGTGAGAGAATTTCCTCTAACTTCCAGGGGCCTTGGATCAGAACTTCATATAGAAAAAGCCAATAAGTGAAACAACACATTGATTTAGAATTATTCTTTACAACTAGCAGCAATCAAATAAACTAGTTTCTTCCTTGCTACCACAGTATTAATGACAACTTACATAGGCCCCCAAATGCTGTTTTTCTTTTAATAGGCCATATTAAATATTTCCATTCCAGAAAACATGCCATTTTGGCAGTAAGCCCTAATGTGTGAGAGCACTAGGACAAAGTGGTGGTAAATGTTCCTTATGTAAGTACACATCAATACATCAAATCCCAGCTGCTAGAACACAAATGAAAGGACACGACTGAATAAATTACAGAAAACTGTAAAAAGGCCAGGCTGAATGAAAGCAAGATTGAGCTGGAAAATTATTTATAACATGTTTTAAGCACTCTCATATACAGTGTTGTTTGACTGAACTGGCAGGTGAATGTGCTGTGTAAAACTTATGTCACAAACTTAAATAAATTGCCTTTAGTTTTTCCTTCCTTTAGTGTGACTTCTGTAGTGTTCTCTTTCTTCAGAGTTTATATTCTTGAATTAAATCCGCGTATTCACTCGGGCTTTGCGATGTCATACTTTTTCTATTGAAACATAAGTAGTAGTAATTGATTTCATAGCAAGATAAAGAAAGCTGAAGTGTGAAAGAACAGACACATTAAAACTCCCAAACAGCTTAGCAATAAAAAGTGAACTTAGAAAAGAACTTATACAGTACTTCCCCCCCCCACACACACACAATCTTTATTACATTTGGTTCCATTATAAAATCCTGCCTCAACAGAATCTCCGTTCTGGTGGTCTAACACCTTGGGGTCTGCTTGAAGATCTACATAGCCTGATACTTAAAGCAACTAACTCAAATTCAGCCTGGAACTTATGAAATACAATGTTCTTCTCATTTCTACACAGGTGGGTGGCTAACTCTGCTAGTGGAAATATGTCCACACTGTGTAAAGAAGCTGGCAATAATAAGGAAAGATGTGGCAGATTACAAAGTGTGAACTACATTTACGTTTGCCAGAAATGATACACTCTGGTCAGTATCAAGATACTGATACGTAGCAATGAAGGAAAGGGTAATTTATTATTGTGCATGTTTTGTGATAAAAAAGTAAACTTCCCTACTGACCACAGCTACAGTTCATGTCTCACATAAACACATATTATTGCTTCAGAAATCCAGCTGTGTCCTCTGCACTCAGATTCAGACTGAATCAAAGATATCCATGTTAAATAATTTTCAATATAAAACGTGGATTTTTGAATTGCCATTGGTATGATTGCAAGGCAACATAGGCAAATACACTGTATATACATTCTTAAAGTAGTCCTCCATCAAAATTATTCAGTCCTTTCAACTATATTCAGCTTTTCCAATTTTAATTACAACTATATATTGATGTATCACTCAGTTGATCTACAAGAAGGTAAAAATATTTTCCTGGTAAATTTTCTTTAACATGTTTAGACCTAGAAGAAAGCAGGAGTGAGGAAATTTTCAGTGGATAGGAAATGATGAAAAAGAAAACAAACAAATGAACAAATAAACAAACTGTTTTCAATGTTGTAAACACCATTTGAAATTGATTTTACATAAACATAATGAGTCTCAGAAAAAATTAATGGTTTTAGCTGTCTGCTGAACATTTGGTCATAGAAAAGTCAAATCTCTCTCTGCATGTCGCAAGTTCAGTATAACCAAATACAACATTTCAGAGTATTTCCTGTTATGAAGTCACAAAGGAATCTGCATTTAAACAAAAGTGCTATGTCAATATTGCTATATCTTTATGAATAAATATCAATTAACATAAAAACACAAAGCGTAGAGTAAAATCCAGCTGTTTTGCTTCGGGATATTATGCTCAGGGAATTAATAATGCCTTGCTACTCTAGTTCACCCATACAACAGCAGCACTGAACTTATTACAACCTTTTGTTGCTAGAATAACACATCCCCTTCTAATACTGTTTATTCAAAATTTACAGTATCTAAACAGCCTGTGAACTTATATATATGATATTTCCTTTTTGAGATGTCATAGCCAGAGTGAATGCTAAATCTTCCTTCTGGTAAAAAAGCAGACAAATGTCAGCATTCCTGACTGAGATCCTCTTGCAACAAGAATCAAAAGGACAGTCACCAGCAATCACAAAAGGCTAGAAATAATCTCTAGAGGTTCGTGATTTATCTCACCAAGAAGTATAATCACCAGCTTTAGGTATTCCTAGATCTGCTTGGTAGACACTAACATACACTCCCAAAGCATTATCTCTGCTGAAAAATCTTGAGCAGGTTGAAATGTGGAATATGAATGTCACAAAAATATTTCACTTGGAAGAATAATGAGGTACTTTAGAAAATATTATGTAATTAGAAATATAGAGATATAATACACAGAGATATAGAAATATATAATAAACCATTTTTAATGCAGAAAGGGGTTATACTATATTCCTATAATAGTAATTCTGTAAAGTCTGCAAAATATACTTAGAACTCACATGGCTGGACAAATGATCATTTATTTAATGATAGGTTTGAAACCGCTTAAATGTAATCTCAGACATTCTTCGAAAAGACTCCCTTATTCTCCGAGGCTGCTAATGTTTGCATGACATCATTGTCATTACAGTCCTGTCTCTTCACTCAGTAATGAGAAAAACTGAGGGATACATAAAAAAGAGTTTTACTAGCATCCCACTGGGGTGTATAATTTCAGTTGCACAAACTCCACTTCAAAACCTGGACATTAGCTCACAGCAAAATACGTTAAGAACAAAACAAAACAAATTCCTTCATGCAGTGCCAGCCAAACAACAGCAATCAGGCACTCTCCTTTGAAGTAATTGTTAGATACCTCTAATTATCACATTTATTACAGAACATTACACATTATTACAAAAAGACAGGTTTTCCTTCCTCAAAATAAGGCATGTATCAGAATCTAATGGGATTACTTTTCTGCTTTCATTATTCACATTCAAGAATTGAACATACAGTATATTGTTTTTTTTTTTCCAAAACCTGCCATTGTCATTTTTTTTCCAAAAAAAAATTGCCATTTTTTTTCCAAAACCTGCCTATTTTGCATTCAAATTAGTCACTTTATCATGAAATAATGCATCAAAAGAGAGAGAGACAAGTACCAAAAAGAATACTTTCTGTATAAAGATGTTTCTCTGACTTACTGTATTCATAATTTTAAAAGCAAAACACAAGAGTAAATTAAAAATTTTGGTATGATTCAACTTGGGCAGTGTTATGTCTACCTGCATGTGTTAATTACAAAAATGTGTCCTATTGGCAAAAATTGTATGTGCTCTAAAAGCATAAGCTGCAAGAAAGAGGACATTTTTTTAAAGTAGTTGTAAATTACTGAACATATAGGCACAAAATAGCATAATAAAGTCATTTATACAAAAAAAAAACAAAATTACCCAACAGATCTAGACATTCTTGAAAGCAATTGAAAGTGCAGTGACTTCTTCAGAGTGATTACACATACTGTTCAAATTGTCATCATAGTTTAAAATATTATTTTTATTGTATAAAAATGGTTATTCATTACAATAATCAATGCTCTTTCAGATTAGCTGTCCACGAGAAATGACTGCAAAAGCAAAGGTGCCACTATATCATGTGGCATTTATCACAGTTACAAGAGGCATTCTAAACATAAGTGAATTTTAAATTATTTCTCGGTGAAGAATTAAATAAAGAAAATAAACAGAGATTAAATAGTGACTCCTTTATATGACTTTAAAAACATGTTTGCTGGGATGCCGTAAGTCCACGTAAATATAAAATCCATGTTATAAATAGCACCAATGTAATTTTAAAAGCAGATTAAATTCATGGAAATGTTAATCAACTTGAACTCTGCTCTGCCTCTACTAAATATAATGTTAGTTCTTTAGGTAAGTTAAATTATTAAAGCCTCTTTATTTATTAACGTCTTTAAGACACGGTATGTAATAAGTATGTATTCCAAAATTTAGTAAAGTGAAAGTACATGGTGATGAAAAAATTCAGGATGTCTCTATGTCTGATATAAAGTGTCTGAAAAAAAGTAAAAGTAAAACTTATTGATGTGATAAAGTTTAATCTGAGATATAGTGTAAATTTACAACATGAACTACAGAATTGAATCTTCCTGATTGAAGTCATGGAAATGTTATTTCATGAAAAATCACTCCAGTGATATTATATTATCACTTCCCTGAAGAAGCAGAAGGCACAGGGAGATTCCACTGAGTCAAAAATACTTTTGGAAGCAACTGCTGAGTGTAATTTTTAAGAACCTTGAAGAAAAGAAGCAGCCAAATGTGTTTTCCATGTATAATGAAGTATAGTTGTTGGCAGTCAAAAAACATAAAATGAGACCTCAAAGCTTCACTGCATGAAAAAAAATGTCTTCCTTTTACTTAACTACACAGTATGAGAATTTGTACATGAAGGAGTCCAGGTAGCTCATCAATAGCAATGAGACTGTGACTCTGCAAACTCCACAAACCCCTACTCTCAGAGACCTGGGCTACTGTCACTTGGAATCTAATATACTAAATATCACTAATAAGCACTAAATCTGATTTAATGGTGTTTTCTCACCATTAAAACAGGCGAACCCACTGGTCAAAGAATGAAAGATGAATTTCTACAGTGCAGGAAACTACAAGTCAGCTACAATAGTCTATGGCAGGATCCATGGGTTTTTCCATTCATGATCTCCAATAAGTGTACCTTGACGAGAAGGATTTTTCATCACACTTTTGCCATTCCACAGATGATTATTTTAACATTTACCAAAGACATCTGTATTTTCAGATGATCATCATTGACTTCAATAATTACAAAAAATGTTCTGAAATGCAAAGTCTTAAAGGCAAAATAGGGCATCATATATCAAATGAAATCAAAACCTGTGGATGCATAAATGTAATCCACTTCATAAGCACAGTTTGCCAGCGTCCAAATGCCATTTATCCAAAATCAACAAAAGCTGCCTCATGTATTTGCTAATAGAATGCAAAGTATTCATTTAGCTGGAAAACTTAAGGTTTTCAGAAGGAAGTGAAATTACTGATTCATAAGTAACTTGAAAATTATGCACACCCAACTGTGCTGATTCATCTTTCTTACAGGCATTTTCTACATGTAGAAATGTGTAAAAGCACAGATCACAATCCCTCCCCAGCACACAACAGAAGGCTTATTGTCAACACAGGCAGAGCTTTTAAAAAGACACCCTTGACAAGAAAGAGGAAGTATTTATCTGTGCTATGTATTATATATACATAACTGTATATAAGTATTTTTTTCCTTAACATGTTAATATACATATACACAATGCAAAATTAAATAAATAAATAAATAAAAATCCGCTTTTTCATGAAATTTAGATTCTAAAAATAAACTTTTAGGATGAGTAAAATATTGTGCAGATTTGCCTTTAAATCTATGATTTCCAAACTGCAAGTCTTAGTAAGACTCCTGTTCCGGTGCAAAATGAGAGGTAAGACTGTTCATGTTTTTCCTTCATAACCTTGTGCTGTTTCTAAGAGTCAGTCATCACATCTGGAATAGTCTTCACTTATTCTTCCACAAAAGAAAGCAGGAATAGAAGGGCAGCATAAAGTGATTTTGTTTTTCATTTTATATTCTTACTTTGGTAAATCAGGAAACATTTGGTAATGTTTCTGGTGGCTAAAATGAACGTATTAAATATGCAATTTGCAGATACCTCACCACCACAATTGACTACAAAACAGTATGATCTACATGTGGAATTACTTATTTCAAAATCTTAATATTATTCACAAACAAATTATTTAACTTGGCTGCCATTTCACAGCTAAGGATTATATTTTGATACCTTTCTACAAATGATAGGCTTTAACAACATCTGACACCTTTTGGACAGTATATATAATACAAATATTTCACACTGAAAAATTGCAATGAATGTATCTGAAGTCTTTGAAAAGAGACTATGTTTATGGGCAATAGTGAAGGAGTGTGTCAAGAAAGTATACTATATACTGAATTTAGAAACTGTCTGGAAATAAAATGATGAGAACAAAAGACTGCTACTTAAGTGATACATTCCTCAGGTATGACTTTAGAGCACACAGTTCTGGAGACTCCAGCACTCGGCACATGAAGAACAGAGTGACTTACCAGACTATTAGGAACAAATAGTTTTCACTAGCCACGTACAAGATCCATAAACATAAAGCATAATCGGAACCACTTTCCATGGCCAAAGCCCAAAAACTTTGAATACAAGCATTTATAGAAGTATTGATGATATAAAGGCTCATATATCACATTTATTATTTTACAAGAGATAATCAAATACTTCTTTTAGGGTATATTTCAGTCCTAAAAGAAAACCTTGCTATATACCGCACATGCTAAAATCTGTCGTTTAATACAGGAGGCTGAATTCTTACAATATATGATTCCTTTAAGGTAAAAAAGTTATATAAAAAAATCAATTTTGTTCACTGCAAACATTTTAAAATTATGTGATTTTCTACTATTTTCTGTTTTTTACAAATGAAGATGTTACAAACTGATTCTTTTTTTCTTGAATACAGTTGTTATTTATGCTTTTGAAAAAAGTCCTACAACTTAACAAATACTCCAAGTATGCACCATTGTAAACCTTTTCTACAGCAAGCTAGTGTCATGATGTATACAAAAATTAATAAAATCTTAATTTTCAATATTTACCAATTTCTATAAACTTTTCAAATTTGTAAGTACTGGGAATTATTCTGCAGGAAAAATTGCAGCACCACATTGCAATTTGGAACAAAAAATTACTAGAATAATATACACTCAAAAAATACCCAGAATATTAAAAGAAGACTGACCAGAGTTATTTTCCTGGAATTTCTTAGCTCACAAAAGAAAAACATAAGAGAAATTAGATTAATAGCTTTCTTAAAATGTGTTTTTCCTAACTGCACGATTTGTACAGCCAAATGAGAAGTTTAAATGTAGCATGTCAAGTAACAAGCTCATTCAGTGTGCTGTACCTCAGATATATATACACAAAAACACAGGCATGAAATGTGGAGCATACCTATACTGTTAAATGGCCCATGGTGCAGTTATGCTTGAGCCAACAGAGAATCAAGGCAGTATGTTGATATGGCGTAGTACATAGTACAGCATTATGCAGTTACTTGCAGGGGTTCACAGGCAGGCAATGTGGTCATCTTGGTATCACCCTCCATTGAGTTAATAAGGCTGACAAGTTACTAGTTCACCTCCAGTGTTGGACTAGATCATGGAACTGTCCAAGTCATAAACCGGTTTGCTAGTAATCCACTGAGCAGTTTAACTCTGGTAAGATTAATGTAAGTTTGGAGTCCTCAAGCACATCTACATAATAAATCCTTAATGTTTTCAATTCTCAGAGTTACTAGAAGGACATATTTGCTTTAGGCTAGCATAAATCATGACAAAAGAATGGATCATTCTTTTATCTTATCATTTCTAGTCTGCAACTATACAAATGCATAGTTTTGAAAAATTGGTTTGAGCTGATATCTTTCAACTGATATTTCTCTCCAGACAGTTCATAGCAGGTACCCACAAAGCTTGGAAAAGGCATCAGTCCCTGAAAAGAAGTTAAGGCTGTCAGCATATGAAAAATACACCCTTCCACAAAAGTAGTACTGAGCAGAGACTGACAGTAAGTGAATCTTCAGATTCACAGAACCTGTGTAAAAACGCAATAGTATTTGGGACAGGGTCTTCCCATTGGAAGAGATTTGATTTCATCCAACATTAGAATGGCAGTCCACATCATTATATATTTGCATTAATTTTTCTATTAATCAAGCGTCAATGTAAAATTGCTTTAACCCTCAGAGCCATGTAATATTTCTGTAGTCTGTGGTTTAGAGTTATCAATATCATACCTGTGAAGTAATTTTCTTGGAAACATGCTGTCTTGCACTCCTGTGTATTCACAATACTAGAATAAAACAGCCTGGAAGAGCAGAAACAAAGGCATGTACTACAGACTCAAAGACAAAGGATGGGTCCAACAAGAATTCCTAGTAAGGAGCAGAAAATCTGGCATTTTCCTAAAGATGTTCCTATTGGCTAACAAGAAAGGGAAACAGGAACAATGTCAATTACAGCAATAACAGCTTCTGGCTTAAAGTCAGCAGCTCAACCTGAGGCCATTGCAGACATCATCTGTTCAACCACTCCTGAGTGGTTTATATTAGTGTCCAGAAGCACCCATTTGGACCCAACTTGCACCACAATCGCAAAGAAGGTGGTAATGCCCTTGACAAAGCTTGGACCAACAATAAATAGTCCATGAAATCTAAAATCAAATCTTCAACTGAAAAAAACCCTCACAGAAACACTTTTTCCTTATTAACTAAATAAGAATTCAAAAGTGAATCTATGAGTTGCTGATAGGACAAAAAGTAGTAGAAAGAATTTAATAGAGTTTTTAATGATACTTCTGCTAAGGTTTGAACACTTAGCTGCATGTGTTCTTCCTTTAAAGCATGCACATGAGATCAGGACCCTAAAACCAAGGCACAGGTGAATCTTAGTCTGTTCATCTACAAGATAACAGAGAGGTCACCAGTGAAAGAAAATGAAAGAAAATTTTAGAGCAAAATATAATTTGTGATTTTATTGAAGTGCATCTAATTTCTAATGTCATTGTCTTGCAAGTTTAAGATACATATATATCTTTTTGTCCACTCCCATATTTGGTTTTCTTTCTTATTTTAGTGTTTTCTCATTATTCTTGTTCATTTTAAGAATTTTCCAACTTCTAAAAATAATTATCAGTGCTATCCTTTCTTGCACTTTAAATCTTTGCACTTAGTATAATGTGAAGACACGGTTCTTCCTTTTTTTTCTTTCTTTACAGATTCTTTTCTACTTATGTTTCTATTTTGTTACATTTCTTAAGTTTAACTCTATACACTTACTTTTGTTTTCTGCTGTTTTAAGTTGCTAATACTTACTTTGAAGAGTACTTTTTAAGTCAAATCACTGTCAACTATATTCCAATAGACTCCAAGGAACAAAACTGTGAGCCAGATACGTGTATTCTTTGTAATTTGCCTGTCTAAGGTTTTTCCTTTTGGTCATGCAGATCAGAAACAGGGAGAAAGTATATTTCTAGTGGATGTATTTCTTTCAGAAACAAAACATTTTGCAAATGAAAATGAGGAAACAATCTTTTTCTTTTTTTTTTTTTTCTTTATCCAGTGGAAGTACAAATACGCAAACATTAAACTCTCAAGGTGTGAGATATGTGCCACATTAATGCTTCACCATCCAAAGGTACCTTTTCAATAAACAGAAGCAACCACATTAATAATACATTTCATATATGTTTAGAGTAGGATGGTGCAAATAGCTTTCTGGGAATCTAGTAATTCATATGGGAGAACATAAAACGTAATTATTTTGGCAACTAACTATCCAAACATGCGTTAATGGCATAAAGTAATACTAGTAAGATTTTTACACGTAAAGTAAATTCTTTACTTTGGTTCTTATTTCATTTGAAGAAGTCAAAACTGAAAGAAATCGTACGACTGCTGAATCACTATGGAACATCATATTCTGAAGTTGCCATCATACTTATGAATTTTAATACATAAGAAATACTATATTGCCCTGCATAGCTAAAAAAAAAGAACTTTTTTTAAGATGCTCAAACTGGTTGATGCTAGTGTTGAAAAGGAAGACTTACATGGATTTTTAAGGAGGAAGCCTCTACTTTATCCTCTTCTCCTAAAAACACTAAGTTTCATGGCACTATATGTAATAATGTGCAGTACCAATGGAGAACATTTATAAGGACGCCATAAAGAGTTATCTCTTCTACCTGTGTGAGGACGGATCTTTCAAGACAAATTCTACTGAAGTTCAAATATGGATTAGCTAGAATTGAAATGCCCAGTAAAATTCTGTCCAAGTTCAGGTAAATTTTGTTCAATATATGTATGGATTCAGGAGCCTCAACCAGCTAACTGCACTGCTGCAGTAGACCAGATGAGCAAAACAGTTTAACTGTATACATTTCAATCAGAAGTTTTAATTAAGATTCTGAGAATTGTCTTTTTCTGCTTTTGGTGTTGTTACTACCTTGACAAAATAATGCTAATTTTCTGATACCAAATTTCATGTCTGTAGTTCCTACTCTTTCATAACTCTCTTTCTTTCTCTACAGTATTTTTACACTCTTGTCTTTCTTTTCCCCTACTGCAATGCTTGCTTCCTTGCCAGCAGAGAAATTTCTCTTCTGTTCTCCTTCTCTTGCCCCAGAGACATAGCATTATACAGTATTTCCTCCATTTCTTATTAACATATCACTTTCATCTGGCTCTTCCTCCTTCCAGTGTAAACATTCCTTAGTTTCTGTGTCCTTAAAAGGCCTGCTGTTGTCCAAATTTGTTTCTCTAGCTACAGATCATTTGTCACTTGCTTAATAACAAAGAACATGCCGTTTGCATGTCAGTTTATTCATTCTTGGTTGTTTTTTGTTTTGTTTTGTTCTGTTTTGTTTTCCAGACAACTTCTCTAAAATATCTTCTGCCCTTGAACTTCCCTGGAATCATTTCTCATGGTCCTTCTATTCCTAGCCATATCTGAAAAGTTGTGGCAGTCAGGTGAAAGCACTTGTGACTGGAAAAAAGGCAATGTTGCACCCATTTTTAAGAAGGATAAATAGGACAACCCAAGGAACTATCAACCTGCCAGCCTCAACTCCGTGGCAGGGAAGACCATGGAACAGATCCTCCTGGAAGCTGTGCTAAAGCACATGGAAGACAGGGCAGTGAAACAAGAAAACCAGCATGGCTTCACTACAGGCAAGTCCTGCCTGACCAACTTAGTGGCCTTCTATGATACCATAACTGCCTCAGTGGACAAGGGAAGAACATAGTTAATTCTCATACACAAATGGAAGAAAATTACTGTGATTTGGGAAAACAAACAAATATTATTTTTTAGTTATCATAATTCTTTAAATTAAAAAGGTTTACTAGTTTTAAAACAACTGAGGTATAGATATATTATTATTCTTTATGTAACATTTCAGTTAGAAACCATTTTGACCACATTACATCAACTATAATAATACATACTGCATGTCTCCAATAAATAACCTAAAATGAGCGTTCAACAAAAATTGCTGATGTCAAAAATAGATTTTCTTTGGAACTAGGAGTATTTTACCTTGGATATGCTGAATGTCAGTCTGATGCGAAATTTACAGTTACCACATTGTCCACAGAATTCCTCTACAGCACAAAAACAATTTGCAACAAGGCAGGATAAGCAATGCAAGCAATCTTGGAAGTACAAAGATAATCTATAACAAGGGTAAGCAATCTCTCAACTTTGTTTTACTACATTCAGTGCTAAGAAACTTTCTGAATGAAGCAGACACACAGAGGATGCACGCAAAATGATTTCTCCCAAAGTATACATGATCCTGCTTTCTTGCAAACTCTCTGACTATCTGCCAGAGGTTTAAAACATCCCTAGTGTTGGTCCTAAATAAATACTTATTTAAGTAACTGTTTGTGATTAAGTCAAAATGTGTAATTTTGTCTGCGCTTACTCTTGTGGCTCCCTTTGTTTTCTTTCCCTTGCTATCCTTTCCTTACCTATACTTAATTCACAATTATAGGTGTAGTTCCTTCTCACTTCTCTCCATCTGCAGTGCTGACTCAGCATCCATGCAGTTTCCACAGAGAACAGATTCCTTGCATATGAAATACCATGCAGAAGCCTATATGGTAAATGCATTTTTGACAGTCTCTCAGCCCTGTCGAGTCTCTTGACAGGCATGCAGCTGTTGACATGTAATCATTCATTGAGAACATGGTAATTCATCAGTTTTCCTTTGCTATAATTTTTAAATAGAAAATCACTAAAAATAAAATAGCACAGATGGTGGCAGCAGTTTTCTTACAAATACTTATTTGATTGATGTTTTACTGCCGCTTATATAAGACAAAGAAATAAAGTTTGTCATAAATTGTCATACAAATTATCAAAAACATCAAGCTACCATTCATCATTCATCCTCAGCATCTACGGCCCATTGATATAAGACAAATGGGTCACATTGCAGAAACTTCAGCTTCTGAAATACTTCATAGTTTGGTATCATTTTAAAATTCAATACTGAAATGGGAAGAAATTTTTTAAACAGTCTTTGAAATACTTTGAATGTTCCACCTCGGTATCATAGACAATAAGATCAACATTAAAACGGTTTTTAATATAGACAGTTATGGTCAGGACCAATATTGGCAACTAAGCCAATATACACTTTCATTTCAATTCGTATTTGATGGCAATTGCAATGACTCACAGAATTAAACCAAAAATGACACATCATCAATGCTGAATTTCCAAAGCAAGACAGTGTTCAATTCAAGGCTATGCACTGTCCAGCAGAGCCACCAACCAATCAGAGACTATTTGAAATGACAGTGGAGCGGCTTGGATAAGGTCGCATGGAAATCAGAAAGTGCTGCCAAGAGCTCTGCAAGATTTAATTATCCTCAACCTGTCTTCCTCAGCATGGTATCAAATCATATGGGGAATCTAGCCATGTAAAAATATTTTTTCAGCTGTCTGACAGGAACGGATTGCTGCCTAAGTTAGCTTCTCATCTAGAAATGTTCAAATACACATAAAAGTACAAATAGAACTTTAATTTGCTGTCACTTTCTGCAAATCCATGAAAGATCTATCTGCCTTTGCTCATCAGAAAAAAAAGAATAATATTTTGCCCAAAACATTAATATTTTTAAATGCCTGCATTTCTTAAACAATATGAATAAATGTCTTCAATGATAGCCCTGTCTCAATGACTATGACAGCATTACAGCATCACAATTATAATTTCAAGCCGCTTAAGAATTTGTATTTTCAAGACACAAAAAAAAAAAGGCAAAAAGAAATGTGTAAATAACGTGTTTTGTTTGATTTTTACTCAAAAATATCTGAACAGATTTTTCTGAACAGCTGAGTAGAAAAACATACTTTAACAATTTGTCCAAAGAGCAAAAATTTCAGAGATTAGTAAACAACTGACGTGGTAAAATGAAATCATTCACAAAAACTACAGCCTATTCAACCCTAATAAATGTTTATAATAACATGGGCTTTTTTTTCAGTTTTTTTCTTCATTTTGTTTCATTTAACTTCTTTTCTTTTTTTTTTCTATCATAGGATTGGCATTTTATAAAAAGGAATGAGACTTCATTTAATGTAGAAAGAAAAAAAAAAAAGGCTACTTGTCTACTGATTTGTCACAGCAAAATTCCACAGTTTACTATCTCCAACATAAATATATTAATTATATAAACCACTGTGAATGGACAAATATACTGACATTGAGGAATACATGGAAGGTATTGAAACCATTAGCAATATCACGACTGATATTTTTCATAAATAGAAGTGTACTATGAATGGAAGCAGTATCATTCTTAAACAACCAGCATTAAAAAGAAACTCTGCTCTACTAACACGGTAATCCAAGTGATTCGCTCTCATAGTAAGCAAATATAACTCAAATCACAGTCTCTCTACAGCAGTTTGGCACACAAATTTCCTTCAACCTCAAGGTCTGGAAAAATTCTGAGGTTTGGCAAGAGAGCAGCACAAGAGTACAACCGTATACAGTATTGTGAAGAAAAATCGTATTAGTTCTTAAAAAAAAGGGGGGGACTATATTAATTAATAGAAAGATTTATCTTTTTTTTAAAGACATTGCAAAATGTGTAATCAAATATTCTAATCTTTCACTACCTCACCACAATCCAGTGACAGTACCTGCTTCTGTAGTTAGAAATGTAGAATTGTAAAGTCTAATTTTATTTCACTTATATAACGTAAAAAGCCAGCTAATAAAGTACACTTCAAAATGAGACTGTGAGCTCTATGACTGTCTTCTACAGAAGCATTATATGTAGAATCCTCTTTTTCTACAACATCTCTTTCCTTCTCAGTGGAGCAGCTGTCTCAATGTCAGTCATGCTTAGTAGACTTTGAAAATACATCTTTAAACAGAGAGGACTACTCCCATTCTGGCCACAGCATCTTCCTGAAATAGTCCCTCCCAGGAAACTCCTGGACCACCCATGATACACGCTACTTAAGAGCTATTTGTCATTGATGGACCCTCCCTAACTGCCAACTTACTATGACCACCCACCGTGGGTTTGCATGAGGCATGCAACTCGTTCAACAAAAACAGTTCCATGAGTCAAGCTAAAGGACTGACAACTCAAACAATGAATAAATAATGTAAATGAATAAGCGATAGCTGAATACATGCCTTGATAGGCTACAATCCCGTCTTCAAGCTGAATTTGTAAATTCTTTTAAGCCTAAATCACTTGCGTGTTTTAAGACTCTACTATTTAGTGCATACAGCCAATGTCTATAGCAGATACTTAACACACTCTTGTGTGTGAAGTCTTGGAAAAATACAAAACCCTCTGATACACTCATATGGGTTATATGTTCTTGCAATCTATTTAGATTTCCAGATTAATTCCTATTTTATTCTGATATTAATAAAATGCCACTATTGTCTTGTGAACATCTGTCATTAATACTGTACAGCCTTCTCTCTACATCCAAAATTCAATTTGCTGTCAAATTCTGTCCTTACCATCTACTGTATAAATTCCAATCACTTTGATGTTCTCTTAGTTTTAAGTGTTGCAGTATTAATTTTGATTTTTAATTCATTCCAATTTTTAAAGCTTAAAATCTGTAAATTAGAGACGTAGTGGAAATTAAAATGAAAGAACTGCACAGAGGATACGGTTTGAATAGTGTCCACTAATGATCTGTAACATAATTCTGATTAAGTTTAGCTCTTAGGAAGCCCCTCATTCTAGGTCTTGAATAGAATTCTGATGGACCCTCTTCTTTGTTTCCATTGTGAATGGTGAGGCCTTATTTTCTGCCCAATCAGCACAAAAGAAACAAAATTTAACAAATGAAATAATGTCAGAAAATGAGTACATAGATACATTGAAAGGCACTTTGCCATCTAATATTCTAGTAACCTAAAGTGATTTTCAATACTACTTTTTTACACTCTACATTTGGCACCACTTCTTTGGAATCATTACATATTAAAACTACACATTAAAACTCTAGAAATAACTCAGTGGAACAGGAAATGCTTACAGAAGTGGGAGCTTAAAAACTACAACAGTTTTGTGCGTCAGCTGAAAGCACTATGTGACTAGCTGTCCAGCTGTAGTGGTGTCATTCAATTGGATTCCAGACCTGATGTCACATAGTTTATTTACAAAAGTGCTTAATGGAAAAAAGATCATCTCACTTCCCTCTTTACAATTTTCCGTTATATAATTAAACATGGATTGGAGTAAGTTGGATTAAGAGTTGTTCTCTTTTACTCAATCCTGGAGAAGCAGAGAGACCAACCTCTTTTCCAGGCTCTCTCATGGTCTGCTCAGTTTGCATTTTTCTTTTTGAAGGAAGAAGGAAGTTCCCAGTCCACACAATTATTCTTTTCATGCAAGCAAGTGCTAATATAGCTCATTTTGCTGCATTGCATTTGTCAGTCTTCATTAGTTATGTAATCATCAAAATTTTTCATGAAAGATTAATAAAGATTTGTCTTTTAAAATAACTATCCTAAAGCATTCCATCCACTAACATACACATCCTGAAATTCCTTAATGCACATTCTCATTATTCCATATGATATAAAAATTAATGAGTTTTGTGAACTTAGTATTGTTTTTGTTGTTGTTTTTTTTTTCCTTCTCTTTTTTAAGGTTTAATATTCCTCTGGATAGCACTCATCCTCTATGGCTGACAGATTTATAATGCTTATATGTGTCTGGACAATATGGCCTGGGACTGAGAATGTATTTTGTTTCTGCATTATCCCTCCCCATTCTATTTACCAAGAGAATGAAAATTCATTTTATCACTGGGTAATCCACCTTTTCCTCAGGAAAATATTTTGCAGATCATAGCAAATTCAAAAGCCAAAACATGGTTTTAAATGGCATAGTGCAAACTCAAAGATTTTCAGCAGAAAAGGATATTCTGTGTAAAAGCAATAAAGACATATAACTCACGCTTCAAGAAAGAGGAATTATATTTGTTTTATACAGACCTTCGTATCCCTTACAGGAGTGTTGAAATAATGCACCTAACTTTCCTGAAGGACCTTATTATTTGCAAGATGCTTTCAAAAATTCTGTTTCAATATCTAAAGTAAAAGGAACAAGAGCTGCTCAAGTC
Source organism: Perdix hodgsoniae (assembly GCA_035772895.1). Taxonomy (NCBI): domain Eukaryota; kingdom Metazoa; phylum Chordata; class Aves; order Galliformes; family Phasianidae; genus Perdix; species Perdix hodgsoniae. The sequence continues at coordinate 1,087,055 of JAPSGF010000056.1, read as the reverse complement.
ATGAGATTGCAATGCTTGCATAACACTGGGTAAGACAGTGGGAAAACCAGCTAACCCTGCCAGACTAGCAACTTCCCAGTGGAGAGTGTATCATATTCTGCAGTGCAAACAAAACATTTTGAAGTTGAGTCATTCATAGACAGAATTTGTTCCAAACTCCAAACATAAATTAAATTTGAAATTTGGGAAAAGAATGCACTTAGAAGCAAAAAACCACTCCAGTCAGTAAGCAGCATAATACAACCATTTAGATAAGTTATTGATGGTAGAATTTCAAATGTTGTATGATATAGCAGAAGCCAACATTTCAAATGCCAGCTGGAATCTATTCAAAACACTTAGATCATGTACAGTTTACAAGAAAAACAAAACAGTAATCTGTGCCTGTAGCTTATACTCAAAATAGAGTATTCTGCAAGTGAGAGAAGGAATTCTGGGAATCCTTAAAAATTTTGTAAGGAAACACAGCTAAGGAGTCCCTCATTTAATATTTTTTTACTGTTAAGATAAGTCCTAATGGATATTTAACTAAAACTGCACAATGGAAAAGGCATTTTTCCCAAACAACATTATTTTGCTATCATTATTACTTGACAGTAATAAATGGCATGCATTTATAAGCATCTATTGTCTTCACTAACTAATATTCCTCTAGGCATTCGGACTGCTTCTTAAGCAAAAACGAAAAATGCATCTCTTTGTTTTGTAGCATTCATGTTTCATAGCAAATCGGCCCTAAAAATAAAATGGAAGAACTCCACCCAGACAGAATCTGAGGAGAAAATGTTACACTCTGCAAATACAACAAAATTTTCTCAGACACAGTGTGACATTTGGTTTCCAAATACAATCTTGGATGTTCTCAAGATTCATCTGCTGGTTCTATATCTGTTACTCTTATGAAATTCTAAATCAAGTACATATACATGTAAAATTAACATTTCTGCCATACTCTCCATAAACTGTAATCTCACTTTATGAGTTTTCTTAGAATTATACAGTTGCAATTTCTATTTTCATTTTTATTATTACATTTTCCTATATTTGATATTACACATTAAAAAAAAAAAAAAAGAAAATTAGCTCAAATTGTAATTCAAATGAGATTATACTTTTCACTGCTGCAGTCTTCTCATCCCCATCCACATTCAAATTGAGCAATTAACGTCTGATTATTCACTTTTACAAAAGCTCTTGTATTACATTCATCATCATCATATTTCAGCTCTAAAACTTTAGGTATAACAAACAGAATTTCATTCTGCATGGGTGTGTTTTACATTTCAGTCAGCTGTTCTACACCAGTGAAGATCAACTGGTGATTTTGGGATGGAAACAGGCAAAGTAGAAACTTTAACAGGCACCTGGAAAGCTTTAGAATAGACTGCACAAAATGCAGTAGGATAAGTATTTTGTTTGGCAAGTAGGTAGTGAAGGAGAGTTCATGAGACGGTTAAGGAGAGAATGTAAATGCACAAGGTTTGCATGAATAATCTCCCATAGAGAAGAGCTAGCCCACCAAGTCCAGGGCCAGTCAGATGTCTTTGCACTGCAGTTTGCTGAGGATTTGGAAAGCTAATTAATTTTAGTGAAATACAAGATCTGAGCTATCTTTATGAAAACAATAGGATTTCTAATAAGCTAACAAGAGCAATATGGAGTGTTACACAGACATTGCAGGGCAACTACAGAGACATAGCTTGTAAAGGTTAATGGGCTCAAGCTGTCTACATATGATCAGTATCTGCACTATAATAAAAATATCCTTTTAAATTTTTCAATGCCTGAAGTATGCCATAACTTGCAGAGCCAGGGAAATATAGTAATGTGGAAAACTTTTGGCTTTATGGCTCATTGCGAGGACACCTATAAGGCACCAGGGCAATACCAAATTAATGAAATTAATTAATGAAAGACTTGTTTTTTCAGCACTTGTTTTTTCAGCAAATGACAGAGGTATTTATGTGAAGTGCACTGAAACAGCAGAAATATTTTCTTGTTTTTTCTTTAGTAACTACAATAAGCATCATGAACTCACCATCCTCCGAGTATAGCTCTAGGATTTTTTCTAAGCAAAGAAGCTTTTTTATACATATCTTTTGAATATAAATGTTACTAGGTTCTAAACATATCTATCCGGTGGTGATGACAGTCTACTTTAAAATGATGAAATCTAGTGTTTTTTCTCCAAAAATATTGCATGAAACATTTACTGAGTTACTTTGTGTCAGTGTGATAAACTGCAGACTGAAATCTTATCAAAAGGGAGTTTCTGAGTCATTCAAAGCATACCATACATACCACACATTTACAACAAGCTAAAAAAAGATTTCAAAATTTCTGCTTAAAAAAAAAAAGAGAGAGAGGGAGAATATAGCAATAATTCAAAATTTAATTCTGTGAAGAGACAATTTTCAAATCAATCTTTAAGACCACAGGAATCACTGGATTTTAGTTGTTTTTTGTTTGTTTGTTTGCTTTTCTCCACACTTTGCTTGGAAAACTATAAAATCTCTTAATGATAGCATTTCAATTGTCTGTGGTTGTTACTAGTAGGACAGCTAGTTCCAACAAAAAAGTTTTAAAATAGAGTGGTCAAAATGGTAATACCTAGAGTTCCTAATTCCCTAAATTTCCCATTACTGTTGCTCCTGATGGCATTTCACCAGCAATATCTATAATAGGATGACAACTGAATCAACCTAAGTGCTAAAACAAATGGGAAAAAAAGAGAAAGGCCTGAGGTGTGAAACAAAAGATATTACTGTATCAAAGTAATAACACCCATTCTTATGTAGGATAGTTAGGTTACTTTGATGATGTCCATAATACTCTCAGTTAAAATCTTATTTTAAAATCATATTTTCAAATTGAGGGTGAAAAAAAGGAGAAAAAATTAATCATTGTAAAATAAATAAGACAAAATTTGAAATTAAATAGCCTTGTTTGTTACTAGCATCATCACATAAAATTATTGAACCTTTTATCCAGATGGTGAAAAAAGTTAACAGTGGAAGCCAACATAGAGTTAATATTTTTGGAAGAGTGGAGCAGAGCCTTATTAATACACAGGAGAGGAAGGAAGGAAGAAAGAGAAAGCAAAAAATAGACCATGGCATTTCCGTACAAAAAATCTCAGTAACTACAATAATGATATCAACTATGTGCCTTGGATAAATGCATAGTACAGAAATTATTTGATGAGATCATAGCCACAAATATAATGCTTCAGTTGCTTTCTTTGTGTCATAACTGAAGATCTGACACAACTTTATTCAGATCACCAGCAAAATATTTATTTAATGTGTAACTGTAAAATAAAAGCAGAAGTAGTAATCTCAAACAGAGAAGTCACTCTGTCTTTGGGCTGGAGAAAATATGTGAAGTCCTGCATCTTGTTTTGCCCATTTATGGAAATTCTACCTCTTATGTCATTTCAAATAATCAGAAAGATCACAGATTTTCACTGCATATGAATTATGGGAAAAACTGTACTGGGTCAGACCTGATCAGCTCAGTATCCTCCCTTTTATTGTGGCCCCAAGCGAATGCCCACAAAATAAGAAAGAATGAAATTTTAAGAACAGCAAGACATAATAACAAACTAAGTATACCATCCCTAACATTCTGCAGAACTGGAAACTTTCTGTAGAACTTGAAAGACAGGTACATTTGGCTTTAAATATAATTTAAAGGTAAATTAAAACACATTAACAGATTTTTCACCCACAGATGTGTTCAATCTTCCCTCAAAACAATATAAACTTTCAGCATTTACTGCATCCCACGTCAAGATACTCCAAAGCTTGACTACATGTTAAGGAAAATCAACTTCATTTGTTTTTAACCTATGACAAGTCATCATCATTTGATGTAGACTAATTCAGTTAGAACATGAATAACCATTCATCACCCATCTTCTTCATGCTGTGGAATTTCCCCATAACTAATGAAACATTGGAACAGGTTGCCCAGAGAGGTTGTGAATGTCCCCTCCTTGGTGGCATTCAAGGCCAGGCTGGATGGGGCTTTGAGTAACCTATAAAAAAAAGGTAATCTCAGACATAAACTGAGGCTGGCAGAGAAATGATTTGAAAGCCATCCTGGGGAGAAATACTGAGGGGTATTGACTGATGAGAAGCTCAGTGTGAGCCAGCAGTGTACAATGTACTCCTCCATTTGTATCTTGTATCTTAAGCTATTCCATGTTAGACATAATCTAAGCAGAGATGTTTCATATTTTATTACGGTATTTGACAGAATAAAAAGAGAGCATTAAAATAAGATAAATGATGGACACTAAAACATTCATATCATAAATACATATTTTGTTTTCATTCTCTTATAAATAAAAGTTATATCACATTTTTTTTTATTATTATTTTAATTTTGCTCTCTCATCACAATCAGTAATAACAGTAGTGAATCAGGCTTCTGTTTAGCTTCTTTTGGAAACCAGAAATAAAGAAAGCCATTGGAAATAAATGGGCTAGAATTTCATGGTACTGCCATCATTCTCTGCTGATCCTTCTTCAGCATCTTTATCTGACCTAAGAAGTTGTTCACTTGTTTTCAGGTGAAACACACCTACTGAGGTGATGTTAAAAGACAACCTGCAAATGTATAATATGTTTTTATTGTGACCTAAATTCTCTTCAGTCCGTATTATAGGTTGCTGACAAAAAAGGCAATGGCAGAAATCAATGTGACTCTCTCCAGATGTTCATAGAAGAGCAGAAATGATGGATATAAACGTTGGGGCAAGTCCCAGACATGGACTCATAGTATGGTATTGTATGACAGTAGGAAAATTATCTATTTGTTTAAAGAAATTTCTTTCATAATTAAGCAGCTCCCCGGCTGGAATACTGTTATACTTCTGTAAAAAAAATGATGTCACAGGATGTCTCAGCTAGCAAGATATATCATACAAAGTAGACACATTGCAAAATTAGGAAAAAACATAGATAAACCAATCTCCTCGGATTACAATACCATTATTTTAACAAGTGACTTACTGAGGTTGTTAGACATCTCAAATACCATTCTTTAGAAACCCAGCAGCTAGGAAAAACAGTGATTCCATCTGTTGATTATTTCTATGAAATAAAGAGTTACATGATCCCTTTATCAGGATCTACTCTTTCCTGCTTACATATACTGCAGGCCAGAAAGGAAGAAAACAAAACAGAAGCCTTCCATTTACCAAATCACTTTGCATGGAAAGCTTACTGGGAGTAAGGACCTAGCAGTTCTGAGCCTTCTGTTCTTTATACAAAGAACAGGAAGTTTGTAAGAAAATAAGTACAAAAGGCAACTTTAAAGAATATCTGCTTCCCTCCTTCCCCAGTTGCGCTGTACACAGTTGAGGCAGCCAGAAGCTGAGCCAAAATGTTTGGTATGGCTGTATTATACTTCACTGGTCAGCTGGAATCATTTTATGTTGCTATTTTAATTTGAGACAGAAGTTGTGTCTATTTTTCTTTTCATATTTAATACATTAACTAAGATTTAGTGTTCCTTTTTCCAAAAGCTCATTTGGAATGCCAATTATTCCATCCTTCAATTTCCTTGTATACATCTAATTACATTTTTAATGGCTGAATTCTGCCATCTTGTACATTCTCTATTCATTTAAATAATAATTGCCAATAGATTTGGCCATAAGTTTCTTGAAGACTATATAGCAAAGGATAATCTTCTTGGAGTACAAATGTTTGGATTTTAATCAAAGTGGAGGAAGACACTTTATACCTGTTCTACAAAGCCCATAACAGTAGAAATGAAACCTCCCCCAAAATGGTTTCTATTATCAGCAAGTGTTAGATTGCATTCTCTGAATGCTCTTTGTTAAGAACATGTGATACAAACTAGCTTTATAAGATGGCAAGAGAAAGAAATACGACATTTGAAAGATAAATTTCTAGAGGGCTATGTAAGATAATTAAATCCTAATTCTTTCTTTAATATTCGTATAGGAAACATAGTTGAACAAACTACTAATGTTTGGTCTTTCCCTTTTTCTTTTTGCCAAAGCTTCCTCATTTCAGTTTCTCAGGACAGAGGAGAACACTGTATTGGAAGCACAAGATTTCCACCTCACAAAAATTTTCTTCATGCCCCTTTGTGGAGCATGAAAAGCAGATGCTCATTTGCTTATCCCTTTTGGTACTGTTATTGGTTCCTGCAAGACGGTTCTGTAGTGTGTGAGAAGTGCAAGAGATGCTTATTTTATCTGGCAGCTCTGCTTCAAGTCCTTTGAAGGGTAGTTTTTCTCTGAGGCATTAAGCACAGTAATTTCAGAACTTTAAGATCAACTGCAAATTCTCATTATTGCTGAAGCCAAGCATGAGACATCTCACTTCTGCTATCTTTTTCAGAAAGGCATAACTAAAACTACAGAAACTGTTATTCTTGTCTTCGCAGTTATTTTCTCTTACCTCTCTCTGCAGGGCTTTCACTCCCTCCCTCTAGGCTCACTCTTCATCTCTTCAATATCATACATAAGTCCTTTGTCTCCAGTTCTTATTGTTAGTCTCCAACATTCTCCCTCTACCCTCAATTTCTGATTTTCTCCTAGAAGCTCTTTTCTCCAGATTATCCCTATGACTAAAGTCAGTGACTTTCCTTCCTACTCTCAGCCAATCCTATCTCCTTCCAGTCCACAACTGAACTCAGACCTCCCTGTCTAGATCCTTGGTAAACAGAACTCAAGACAGTTGAGTAACCAATTGTTTGGTACCACCCCTAAGTGTCATTCAAACGATTAATGCCACTCAATAGAGTATCTACATTTGTAAGAACTACAGTCACGATTTTATAACAAATGTACTGTGAATTGAGAAGCTTACCAGTGCAACTGTATTTATCTCAAATCATGTGGTGTACAGCTGTGGTTTGCTGGCAGCGTACTTAGAATGACTTGAGTATCTCATGATTAAACTGAAATGTACTGCCCTTGCTAGCCACAGAAGGCTTTCTTTTCCTTTTTTTTTAAATTCATCCTTCTTCAGATTTGTCATATGTGCTTACAAATCATTTGTTAGTATGAACAAACTTTTCTGCTACATAACATTACACAAGATGGCACACAGCATTACTACTGTTTATTAGCAACAGCAAAAATAACATTGTTCCTACTGTATCTATGACATATTGCACGAACATGAAAATGAAAATCTGGTTATGAACTTTCAGGGAATAGAATAAACTTTGTAGTATTACCTTCTGTGCCACTCTAGTGGGTTCTCTACACACTGAATCAACCCTGTAGAAAGATTGTAGTATAACTAGAAACTCTACTCAGTTTTTCCATCAAAGCAGTTCTTACAAAGGCAAAGGCCAAGGTCTGTAGGTGCAAACATTATAAACAGGTGGGAATCAAACTAGACACTGCAAGGAATCAGACCTACACTGAGAAGCCCCCAGGGGGGTAAAGCTGAAGAACCTATGAGATAACATCAGGCTTTTTTCTTTTTTTTTTTTTCTTTTTTTTTTTTTTTAATGCAGCTGTCTTCTTTGGTTGGACAACAGTAAAGGAAATTACATCTCCCTACACACAAACTGTAGTACAGTTCTTGGCAGACGGTCCTCAAACAAAGTATGCAATACTGTAAAATACTGTTTAAAGGGAAAATAGACAACTGAAATTTCTTCCTCAGTATCTTAAAGAAGTATGTAGAAAGGATGTCTGTAAAATAGTAAGTAAAGACTTGTAAACTTGATATTAAAACACATGAGGTCCAGTTGACTCAGTGCATGTATAGATCCAGTTCATCAAAAACATGAGGTAAAATATATTAGCTTAAACAAATGCTGTTGCAAATATTGTTTAACATTTGCAGTGGGGCATAAGTACAAATTTGATGATCACAAGATAGGTTGCTCATAAACAAAATAGGATAAGATAGCTGTGCACAGCACAGTGGATGCTTGAAGATCTCAAAAAGAAAAAAAAAACAAAGAAATAATTAGGCTTCGAAATTTGTGTATTCAAGAATAACTAACAAATCTGCAGTATCCTTCTGGCCAAAGTAAAAATAATCTCTTTTTTCCTCCTTTATTAACAATTGCCAAGGAAGACACTACTGCATTTAGAGAATTTGATTTTATAAGTACATTAACTGTAACAGGCATAGTATAGCCCTAGTTGGTTCAGCTCATGCCAATCTGTAAACTTCCTAAAATTCTAGGACAGTGTCTCTTCTGAGATTAACAGTAGCCTACTTGCAAAAATGTATTTGTTTTGGAGTTAATTAAAATCCAAAAGAAGATAATCAATCTTCAGATTTTTACCAAGTATTTTTTTACCAGAAATATCTTAAATCTCAGAATCCATCTTTCTCGAACTTCTAGAAACCATTTCTACTCTTTCTAGATTTGCATGGTTTTATTAACTCAGGTAATAGAACTGGTCTTCTGCACATTATCTGCTTCAGGGTTGCCACATTTTAAGTCAAGTCTGTCCTGAAAAAACATGTTATGACCATTTTTCATTGCCCTATCTTTTTGCCTTCTTATTTGTCGGGATTCAAACTCTCAGCTGAGTTCCCTCTGAAGTTTTCTGACATGCCTGCAGCTTCCATTTAAGCACTCAAACAAGCTTGTTTTTTGGTCTTCTTATTCTACCTCTTTCGTAACCGTGAAGGTTAATCCAAGGGTCATACAGAAGACAAAAGATTCTACCAAATAATTTTTCAAAAAATATTTCTAGAAAACTTTAAATTTTTTAAAAAAATCTATGTAATCTAGTCTCTCAGCAGAATTCAAAATTTTCATGTGTATTTCAGAAAGGAAAATAAGTACTAGAGCAATTTTTAAGCATTTTTTAGCCTTTTAAGTTGATCTCTGGGAATAAAAGAACAGAAAAGCTGACAACTGGTCATTTATTCCTCTCAGACAGAAAATTAAAGTAAAAAAAAAGCAATAAATTTCATCAACATCCATTTTGACATATTTGTGGACTATGAGAGGAAATACTTATACTGACTCGACCAAACACCAACGTCAAAAGAATCATGTGAAAGCATTTTCCTGACTTCAGTCAGGATCAAATCATATTAGAGGTAAAGCTGGTCACAAGTTTTATATACACATGAATTCATTTCTGACAACATTTCATACTGGAAAAAATTTGCCCTATGTAGGGACGGCACAAGACAAATTAGTAAAGCCAAAACTCAAGCAAAATTAAGTCAGAGAAAGAATTTTCCATATCACTACAAAAGTAACCTCTATTGGGGAAAAAATTATGATTAAATGAACCATCAATGGTGAACTAAAATCACAAAAGGATGGCATTTTTATATAGAATGTTTAAAACTGAAATCTCCAGATGTGACCACCAGGAAAAGTATATTTTGTTAGTAGCTAGTAAAAGATAACTCATTTTTCCAGACACATCCAAAACCACCCATAGCCAATTCTGACTAAAGTGGTGGTTATAGCAAATAACTGTATTACTGCCTACAAGATCCACAAGCAAATCTCATTACTAGGAACATTATATATGTCTCTCTCCAAACAGGTGGACAGAAAATTACTGTGAAATTTTCAATGGTGTCCAAGTAAACCTAGCTGTGAAAGAGTCTTTCAGATCTTTGCTATTAATTTAAAATTCTCCAGCTGCCCAATAATATGTAATATGTATAATATGTTTCTAACATAATCTTGTCACAATAAAAATAGTATACCTGAAATTAATATTATTTGAAATACAGTTGTACTCACTGAACATAAAATCAGACCTATACATTAACACAAAAAAATTGTTCTACAGACTAACAGTTTGAATTAATATCTTCCACACATGCAAAATAGGCATTTGATAAAACAATTTGTGGTCTGTTCAATTCAGATTCCAATTCAACAACTTCTACTTTGCATTTGAACTTCTGTGGAAAAAAAAAGTAAAAAATTAAAGATGACAATGTTTTCTAAGTGACAATTTTAAAATGCCATGCCTTCAGTGATAGAGATTTCTGGTGCATATTAGCTTCAAAGAAACACCAAATTATTCAATTTGTGGGGACTTCAGGAAATAATACCATCCAACCGAACAAGTGGAAGGTGAATATGTAACTCAGCCCTGGTTGCTCAGGGCATTTTCCCTTACAGTCTAGTTTTGGGGAAAGAAGGGGTTTTTTTTCCTGAAGCTATTTCATAGTTTATCTGTTGGGTGGTCACATCAAACTGTCATATACTTACTTTTTAAAAAAACTATAGGCAAATGGAAAAATGAAATCAATTTTCCACATTTCATAACATGCAAATTTTATTTTTGCTATTTTTCATCAAGTATCCTAAATTAATTTACAGTACATTCATTTAAACAGCTGTTTATTTTGAAATGGTTGCTTCATTGGTACATTAGTAAATCATCTAATCCAATCTTCTAGTCGAAGTAAGGCTAATACCGAATGTACATGATGTTTTTTAGATTATATTTTTTCTTCCCAAAAGCTTATTTTGTGTGTCTGCAAGTATGCGTGCACAGTATATCCGCTTAGAGCTTGGAGTTTCATTACTTCTACTAAGAGAAATAATATGCAATTGTACAGGGCTCTGCCAGTGTATGCCCAGGTTCTACAAAGATGAAACCAACAGTCAGCTAGACAAAAGCCACCAAAAGCCTGCAAACAGAAGTAGTCTCCTCATTTGCTTTCATTTTGCTTCAATGCCATTTCATAAAGAGATGATTGATAGCTTCTCTATTTAGCAGACTCCCCCTCTATTTTAACTTCAGTTCACACAATAGTATTGTAGTTAACAGTTACAGTTATTATAGCTTAAAATATTATCTCTCTTAAAATGCACATTCTTTAAAATATATTTAAATGCAATTTGCATGTATAATAAGCTTAACACTTTTCCCTATATAAATTTTGACCAATTAATGAAATCAGAAAGAGGCGCTGAGAGGCTAAAAATAAGAAATCAGCTTGAAAATAAAATTAGGATAAAGCCAATACTTCTATCTGATTCTTCTTTACCAGCTTTAATGGCAAACATTTTACAAGTCACTCCAGAGCGTAGTATAATGAAAGGACATAGGATATCATTTAAATAAATTAAAAAAATATATTAAAAATTCCCCCTTATTTCTGGAAGAACATTCATGGAACCAAGAGTTGTAATAATGATTGGAACAAACTGCATCATGGACAGATGCTGGGCAAGTAACCACTGAACTGGATTGCTGCCAATACACCTCACTCTTGGCCAGATCCCTCCACACAGAAAGCTCAGCCATAATGTTCAAATTTCACTAATCAGCCACTTCCCTTTTTTCACCCCTTACTGTTTCCCCTATCTGTGTTTCCCTTTGAATGTAATGGGGCTCTGTGTAGAGGTTATTCAGAACACAATCCAGTTCTTAACTATATTCATTCAAACATCAGATGAAAAAAGAAAGAAAACTAAAGTCAATTTTAAATTCCTAATGAGTAGTAGGTATCAAAATCATCCAGTATTGGAGACTCTGGTTGCCTAATAGAAAGTCTTTTTTTCAAGGCACAGGATTATTATTTTCTAATTCATTTGTGACTTGCTTTTTTCCCCACACTACAGTCTACTTACTGGTATTCTTAGCCTCCTTTCCTGCCTTCTCCTAGGACCTTCACATGTAACTTTATGCTAGCTTGTGTTGGAAAGCCTAGCTGTATTTATTTTTTCTTGATTCTGTAACTCCCCCCAAAAAAACATATTTAGAAAGCATTACAGACTGCTTTGTAGAGAAGGATTTAGTTAATAGAAACTACTTTTCATTGTAATCTTTTAGAAGTGTGATTTCTGCACATTTCTTACTTTTTGTTACAGTGTTCTTGATAACATCAGCTTCCAAATCTTTCCCCATTTGTAATGGGGGAAATATGTAATTTGTAATATGGTTCAAATCTACAGTTCTCACCTCTCAGGGAGGAGTTCTTCAAGAAAAGGGTTTCAGGTCTGTGAACTTCAGATCCAGTTTCTTAGCTGTGATATTAAACTGTGTGATGTTTTATGAAGTTCAGTATGAAAGGCTTTGTGTCCCAAGGCACGCTGTGTTAGACCAGCCTGGCTTAGATCCACAGCCAGCATTAACTTTATCTTTTGCTGATTCTGCCCCTCTGATCAACAACTGATTTTAACTTGGTTATTTTAAAGTCTTGAGTCATTATATTGTAACTTAGCCTTTATTGTTTCTACTCTGACAAAAAAAAAAAAAAAAATCATTCCAACAGCAGGACCTTAAGACTGGGATGCTGCAAGGCTACTGGAAGTCAGTTCTATTCTTCAGCTTAAAACATCTTTTATATTTTGCAGAGAAGTGCAAACTCTGAAACTAGCCTTAATCTGGATGCAAATTTTCATAGATTTTTCACCTTCATAAATTTTTCACCTTTTTAATGAACGTACTGTAGTGCTGAATCCAAAGAGGAGAAATACATAGTGCTCATCACAGGATAGTAATTATACATTTTCTCTGCTCAAACATGTACTCAAGGAATAAGACTTCTAGAAAATTCTAAAATCATAGAAATGCTATCACATTCTTTTATATATGGAAGTATGGGAAATGTAAATAAAACAATACTCTTTGATGTAAAGTAATTGTACTTATTCCTTAATTATTTTTGAATAGTAGCAACTCTTGTTGAGGAGGTAGTAAAGAACTACTGTGTATTCTAGGGTAACACATATATAGACGTATCAATTCATATATCTGGTTATCATTGTTTAAAGTGTTGTCCTAAAGTAAGAAGAAATTGAAATATTTTATGTATTGAAATATGAGAATATTGACAAATAAAATTATACAGCTTCCGTGTTATAAATAGACAAAAAGTAGATGTATGTGCATATAAATAAAACCTTTGGTTATTTCTTAAGCTTTGTTCACATTTCACATAATTATGACATTAAATGGATGACATCATACAATATCCTTTTACAAGCTTATCCTCAAAGTAGCATTAGAAAAGGAAACATGATTATTTCTTTTTCAAATCTGAAGCAGCGGGAGATCAAAGAGGAAGAGGTAAGCTGCTGGAAGTCTGTAAGAATCTAGGAGCAGAAATAACCAGGACTTTTGAATACTCCAGTACAAAAAGTTTGGAAAAGTATACTTAACCTTTGACATGAAAGGACCATAGGCTGTGTGAGTATGATTATCCCTCAGGAATGGTAAGATCTGAGGTTTTTTTAAGGCGATTCTAGACACTAAAACTTCTTTAAATTATACGTATTTCTTTTTGTAGTGACTTCAGTGAACATTTTACATGAAAAAAAAAGACTTACCTGTGGCAAAAAGGGACTAAAAGCCACATTAGTGACAGATTCTGTGTGTCCTCCCAGTTTATATGAAAAGGTACTCGAATGCATCTCATATATATAAGCCTAAAAAACAATGAAATAATTTTCACTTCAAAGAAGTAAAACTCTATGGATACACCAAATTATAGTAGACGAGGACTAAAGATTCAGCCTGCAGTGAAGTTAGGAATGTTTCATAGTAGCTAGACATATTTCTGTGTCTTCCACATCTTTAAAGAGATTTCTATAAATGAGAATAATTTTTTAAATGCCTAACTAAAGTTGACTAAAATGGAATATATATATATGTATGTTTCTATATATATTTACAGGGAATAGTGCAATTTTTTTATCTTGAATGAGCCCCAGAGTAACTCAGTTTGGCCTTGGAGACAGCAAACTGCTACAAGATATACATCCTAAAAACCTTTGCATTCAATTAACAGTCTTTCCAATTTATAAAAAGATTCATGGACCAAGGCAGCTCCTGAAAAACATTTAGTGTCTCACTCAGAAAACGAATCTCAACAGACAATTCCAAAAATTCTCTAATCCAAGTCAATATCAATGAAATCTGACAGTCCTCAGTGTCAAACATTCTATTCAAGACCATATTCACTGAGAGGCTCACTGTAAATCTACTTGATTGCATGCTGTTTATATACCTCACAAAATCTGTATTCAGTCCAGGATACAGAATTAAAATTATCTCATGGCTTCAGTCAGCTATCTAAAAAAGGACAGAAAAATAAGTATTCACTTTTAACTTCTGGATCCCTTGTAGCATTCCACATAAATATTGCCATGCTACTTCAGAAAAGTAGTAGGATCTCAATTAATGTATTGAAATCATTGTGCTCTTCCTAAAAGGATAGAGCAAGGAAGCTTGTTAATTGGAAACTCTGCCTCAAAACGTAAGATTCTCCCCTCTGCTTCTTATATCATTCAGGAAACTAGTCAGAAGAAGTACTGAATTGCTATATATAAGAAGCAGCTTTAGTTTTAAAACATATAGCCACACCACAGCTACAGTGACTTGAACCGCTTGGAACATGATCAGTTGACACAGGATGAAAGAGGTAAGAGGAACCCAAGCAAGATAAAATTGCTATAATGACACAAAATAAAGCATTATGCTGTGTCTGTAGGCATGAAATCATTTTTCTCTGATGGAAAGTAAAAGACCACATGTTAGTAAATAGTCTGTACCCAGAACTGCTCAGGTTCTTGCCTGTGAAGTCCATACAGAAACAATACAACTGATTCTACTTTATTGATTTAAAAATACTAAGTAAAGTGTCTTGGTTATTTGCTTCATACCACAAGCAGATTACAACATTGCCAAATCATTACATTTAAAAAGAGAAATTTTCAAAAAGGTTCTAGTCACAGTATCCTCCCAAATTCCTTTTATGTTTGAGGCTGCAAGACTACGTCTATCCATAATTCTTCCAAACTGGCTCTCCATTCATTGCTCTGATAATACTGATAATACTCCATGACTCAATGGGTATTACATTTATTAGATGCTGACACCTGTATTCTCAGTACCATTGCAATCTTTTCTTCATAACAAGCTGGGTCAATCTATATTTCACCTGGCCCTGCAGCACAGACTTTATACAGGACTTTCTTTCAAGAACAGAAGTATTAGCAATGGTCTTTTAAATCCAGCAAAGATGAGATGCAAAGACTGCAGTTAGGCTGTACTTCACCACAGTGCCAGTGAAGACCGCAACTGCCATCCCCATCCCCAACAGTTAATGAGAAGCCTCAAGAAAGTGAGACAAAAATTATGCTGAGGTAAGAAGGGCATATTCCAGGATGAATCCAGGAAGGAAAGCAGTACACTGCAGGAGAGGAGAGCAAGATGCATTACAAGCTGCACTTCTGCCTCCAGAACAACATGCTCCTCTGTGTCTAAACAGAGAAAGAAGGTACTCATGAGAACAGGGACAGATCATCCTTCCCAAATGCCCCTACATCCTCTGGAGCAGTTTGTTAAAACTTTTCAATAGTACTGCAATACCTAATAATGCTATAACACTTTTTAGTTGTTTGTGTCATTAAAGATTCAAATCTTATTTCTCACTTTTGTTGTACACTTTTACATGTTCTTTGGAACTGCAGGGATGGCAAGAACAGGACAAATGTCATTTTGCTTCATACACTTCAGTGGATTAAGTTTTCTAACTTAGTTAGAAAAACTTAAACAGAATAGAAATTAAGAAAATATTGTGAAGAACAGAATTCAAGAATTCAGGTGCTTGACATGAAGTGTATGTTCTCTAGAATATATATACACTTGATACATGTGTGAGGAGATAGAAAAAATGGATTTATGACATTTTTTAGCTCATATTGCAAACTAATTATTCTTCAGTTTAAATTTGTTGTAAAGGCTGCACATTAGTACTGCTGACAGTAAGGACAGTAAGACAGCAGAGAATAGGCTGCAAACATGACTATGCTTATCATTACACTCCATAATCTTTATCCCTTCTGACTCTAAATTGCCTTAATGACAGTTTTCTTTTCCTCTTTAAACCTAACGTCCTCTGTCTCTTTCATGGAAGTAAGCTCAAGGAAAAGATGGGCAAGACAAGCAAGAGTCAGGAGAATAAACATTCTGAATCACAGACAGTGTCGTCCAACAGGTTCTGAGCCAAGAAGAAATATAGCTTCATGTTTTAATGATGGCAGCATATCACAGAGAGATTGTAAGCAAAGGTGATTTTTTTCTGCTTTAACAGAAATGGTATTCAGGTATTCATAAAAAATGGAATAACTCCAAAATAAATATTCTCCTTCTGTAGGCTGCCATCATGCTAATTCTGCTACATTTGTGATGCCATTCAAATTACTTTTCTGTTCTATAATGACTGGATTTTTCTCGCACTTTCTTCTGTACAGAAAAAAAGAACAGTAACTGATGTATAAACAACACCATAGCACAAGCAATAACAACAAAAAATGTTAAAAATATGAATTCAGTGATAGAGGAAGAATATGTTCAGTAAATGAAATGTAATAAAGACAGAAAGCAAAACAGTCTAGGAAGTGCTCAGTAATTCCCCAAATGCATACGTATATATAATCTACTACAGACTTCAGCCAAAGTCAATTCCCTTTTTTTATATTAAGAACCTTTTTTTTTTTTTTTTTTTTTGGTAATAAAAACACTGATTCAGTAGATACTGGTATTTTCTTTCCATTCCTGTCCAAGGGTCAGCCAAAAGTAAAAATAATTTACCTGTACCAATAGCTTCCAAACAGGTTTCCTGCAACCATAGCCACATACTTACTTGTGTTTCCATTCACTTGAAGTTTGGAGAACATTTGGAGTAGTCAGTTTTGATTAACCAAGAGTATAAGAGTATATTTAGCACCTTATACAAGCCTATGCTTTCTTTAAATTTGTAGCAAGAGACAGGGAAGGAAGGTGAAGAACCTTTCTCAAAAAGAATTTACATCCAAATGCAAAACTACTTTATTTTACTGCAGTGGTAGACAGGGTGTGCTAAATAAAGTGACTCTGCCTTCAAAGTAACCTTATCCCCATCTGTTCCAACTGCCCCCCATCTAATCCATGGTCATATGTATTTGAATCAAACTATTTACATGCTTACACTCCTTCAGGAAAAGGAAAGAGAGGGAAGCAAGTCAGTAATAGTAACACTGAACACACAACAGAATAATTATTTTTATCAGTTCATGTGTGGAGACTGAAAAGCAACAACAGTTGAAATACTCATCTTTTCTAGACACTGTGGTTTTAAATTGGAGTGCCTTCTTAAGGTATTAATCATTTAAATAAATGAATAAATATGGAAATAAGGAAATAAAAGACTCTAGCATCTAACGTACTTAATTTGACCTTACACAAGTAGAGATTTCTTCTTCAGAAATTTTTGCATGGAATGGCCAAATTTTTCCTAGGGCTACTTAGTATAATATTTCAAATGAGCTCCACCAGATGGAAGCATTAGAGTATCTGGTGGGAAGATAAATAAATAAATAGCTTACACTTTCATGAAAGACATCTGGATTTGTTAGTCAGACATTAGCCTCCTTTTGCCTCCATTAGTGTCATTACATCTGGTGCACAGTCCCCTGCTACATGATATAATTGTTTGGATTGCATTTCATCAATCTGTTTACACTGGGCCCACATCTCCTCCTGAACTGTTTATTTTTCCTTAATTCAAGCTTAAGAAGCACCTGAAATACTTGTTCTAAAAAGGTAAAATAACAATCAGCCTGGAGCAGACACCCAGCATGGAAAGTTTCAGCACAAAGCATTCCTAGTTACAAACAACTAAAAACAGAATTATAGTGGAAAGTGTTAGACTACTGTAATTACATGCATCAGTGCCAACTCCACACATAATAAAATAGATTTTGCAAGCATTCTAAGCACTGATTAACACTCTTCAGTCCTGAGACATGTTATACAATTGTAGCATGGAAAATCTATTCAAGCCCATCTCCAGAATATTGAATACAATATGCCCTTTGAGAAACTCAACTCTTCTAATGCAACTTGTTGTGGAAGCTGTTTTGGTAGTCGCAAGAAATTACTCATTATAGTAAGATCCCACTTTCCATTTGAGTTCCTTCCATGTAATCACAAAAGGAGTAATGGTGAAAATGAATAAGGTTCTTTGTTATTAAGGCTTAATATTATCAAGATCAGGTCTTTCAAAACACAGGGCATATTTTTCAAATATATCAGTATGCTGACAGTTACAGCTAACACAGTTACAGTTTTCCTCATTAAAGAAGATTATATAACATCCAAACTATAAGTGAGCTTTACTTCTGTAAGCCTTCCTTCTTAGAAACTTCCAATTTATTTTTTTTTTCTGATTTTAGTTTCTATTTAATTAGTCAATTTCAAAGCTTTATACATATGCTTGTTTTAATTTCTATGCCTGGTATTTATGGTATTTATGTAGCACCAAGTATTGTTGCATTTAGGTTACTTTTATAACACACTTGGGTATGGAAGAGTGCAGAATTATTATTGAAGATTTTTTTTTAGGAAAATTTACCTCCCCTCTAGTTACAACTAGAAGCAGAACAGTTGGAGCATATCCACTCTACAAATGGCTCTTCGACTGTTGCTAAAACTGTATTCTGTATCAACTTTAATTGCATTCCTTGTTTGTGTACTGCTATTGATTGACGAAAATACTACAGAAAGATGCAGAGGATCCTCCTTCGGCTGTTCAAGCATAAGAGAATTTCATTAGCTTTACAGTGGATTGCTACATATTAATAAATTTGCAAGCTCAATGCAATCAACTGCAAGGACAATAGGACTCACATACCAGTGCCACAAAACTCTTCAGAGATGCACTAACGTATACATATAGAAAGCCCAAGACCTGTGATTGTAAACCTATATCCATGCTCTTTTAGCATCCCACTGGTTTTGTTGGACACATAACTATGAAGCGTGAAGGAAATTCAGGTATTTATATCTTCTTTGACTTCCTATTTCACCTACGTTTAAATATAGAGTATTTCCTTTAAAACTAACATTCTTCAGCAAAAAGCTAACTTCTAGTATTTCCACTCTGCTGGCAGAATTACCCACAGTAGCAGCCCCTTGCTGACTTGGGAAGGCACAACATAGGAGATAATGTCCTACTGAGTGGGATGAGACATCAGGCTTAAAGGTTTACACAGTAACACACTGTAGTCTCACAAGGTTCAGTTTTGACAGGCTACTAGAAAAGAGATGTTCTGTAGTAGTTAAGTAAACACACTTAGAATCATACAATCATTTGAGTTGGAAGGGACCCTCAAAGGTCATCAAGTCCCACCTTCTTTCAATGAAAAGGGACATCTACAACTAGATCCGGTTGCTTGGAGCCCCCTGCAACCTGACCTTGAATGTCTCCAAGGATAGGGCATCTACCATCCTTCTGGGAAACCTGTCCCAGTGTCTCACTACCCTTACATTCTTCCTTATATCCAGTCTAAATCTCCTTTCTTTTAGTTTGAAGCCATTTCCCCTTGCCCTATCATAGTAGACCCTGCTAAAGAATCTGTAATCCTTCCTTCTTACAGCCCGCTTTACATACTGAAAGCTGCTCTGATGTCTCCCTGGAGCCTTCTTCTCTCCAAGCTCCCCAGAGCTTGGAAGAAGAGAACAATCCCAGCTCTTTCAGCCTGCCGTTGTAGGATTGGTGTTCTGTTCTTTGGATCTTTTTTTCTTTTTTTCTTTTTTTTTTTTTTTTTTTTTTTGTGGTCACTTATAAATAATTTTGTCAATCCTCTC
Source organism: Perdix hodgsoniae (assembly GCA_035772895.1). Classification (NCBI taxonomy): domain Eukaryota; kingdom Metazoa; phylum Chordata; class Aves; order Galliformes; family Phasianidae; genus Perdix; species Perdix hodgsoniae. The sequence goes on along the minus strand of JAPSGF010000056.1, from coordinate 1,067,473 downwards.
AACTGCTAACCTGGATTTATGTTGGTCAGTTCTGAGATTTAGAAACACCACAGATAAAGCAGCAGACTGAGCTGACCAAGAGGCAAACAGGAGCAGCTAATGTGCTCATGCTCATAGAATTCCATGGTTTATAACATAATCTACCACAGCTAAGATTTTCAGTCACCTTCAAAGCTATACCCAGAGACAGCAGCTCTGCAAAGCCATTCCTGTGTTACTAAGAAAGCAGTATTTACCTCTTCTCTCCTAAGTCATTAATAATAAAAGCCAATCACACTCCCAAAGAGTCCAAGAAATTGAGGTTCAAGAGTAATACAAAGATGTATTCTTTCTTGGAAAGGGATAGATTTTGTCTAACAATAGGCGGCTGCAATCCCTGTCATTCATCCTCTGCTATTTATATTCACCTGCCAAGCAACATCAGTTCTGCTTTTTCCACAGTAATCATTGCTAATGCTGTTTTCTCCAGATGTTTTCCTTTAAAGCTTGAGTTAAACAATATGGACATATAAAATACAATTTGAACAAAAAATAATTGAGATGCTTATGACACCAAAACTCAAAATATCTCAGATAGTCCTTACTACTGCTTCGTATAATACATTCTGTTCTGCAAGCCCTCTGGTACAAATCATAGACTGAGACAATAAATACTAAACTAAACCTGCTATCAGACATTTTGAAAAGCAAATTTCCAGAAGGTATCATACTTGTTTCCAAATCCAATATTAAAATCAGTGAGCATAATCTGTTGATCAAAGATAACTAACAAAAACATAACTGATAGCATGAATTTATAACTCCCAAGAGATAGTGAACGTAAGTACAACTTCTGAACTACTAGCACTCCCTATCTCCTCCACATACATCTATAGCAGAATGTCAAAACCTTGTGCCTTCCTTCATCTGTAATCCTTTATCTTCCACTCATTACTACCTAAAAAGTTTTAGTGAAATCATGGTCTCAAGAAAGAGGCAAACCACCACACAGTTTTTAATATTTTGAGAATCTGGGGATGTTTTTCTCTTTTCTATTGAGCTAACAATGTAATTTTGGACCTAATCTGATGCAGTTTGTAAACATATTACACCAGACCAATGTGAAAGATTTTCATGTAAATAAGATCAGAATAACTGACTGCAGTAGTAACAAACTGAGGTAGACAATTTTTCAAAGAAAAAAAACATAGAGGAAAAATCTCATTGCTGAGTTCAGTTTTATAAATCAGAACCTAACCACAGAAAGACTAATATGATAAATAATACATTAATCAGCAGCACAAGAAGAGAAGATATATATAGAAGAAAATAGTGCTGGCAACACAACCTCCAAATGAGTTTTGGTGATTTACTTTGGTCTATCTTATCTGGTTCTGTTGATTGAACACCATTAACACATAGACAGCATTCAGTTTGCTCAAGCTGCTGCTCTTCCAGTTCTGATTCATCCAAAAGGAAACAAGCTGCATGATCCACGACCAACGTAAGACACAAGTCAAAACACAGAGAATGAGGACAGAGATGTCCTTCAGAGAGGGTTGTACAAATCCCTTATGAAACTAAAGAAAAGAACACATCCTCACTGAGTTAGTGCACTTCTTCATCCCAGATCAACAACCCTAACACCTCTGTATTTTTTAATAACTTTCAATGATGGAAGTGTTAAATGCCATTAATTTAAATTCATGTAGATTGTTTAAATAATTTTAATTTTAACAAAGCATGCAGACTGTCATCCACTATTTACATACCACACATTTGTATAATGTCATCACAAAACAGTTGAGCTGATGACCAAACTGGTTTACTTCCTGCGCCAAAATTCTTAAGTACTAAGACAGGCTTTTGGAATCAGGAAAGCATTATTCAAAAAAGATTATCGTCTGAAGCACTGCTTAAACAACAATAGCAACTCAATTATAAAAAGTAATACATTTAAATATTCTTAAAAGATTAAGGGAGTAAAACTTCATGAAATCATATACATTTCATTAGAAAAAAGTACTTTGGAATCCATTTCCACTTTCCCAATGCCACTTCTCTTCTCCACCCTACCCCTCAAAATTTAATTTCACAGATAACGAATAACACTTGAGGGACAGATAAATGAGCTGAAAGGTTCTGGCATCTCAGCATGAACTTTATACAACTGATCTTCAAAGAGAAGTTTATGGGAAGAAAATTTCAAGCTATGTGAAATGACTGGCATGCATTTCTCAACAAGAAAAGCAAGACATTGTACAAACATGGTATAAGAATGGTGGTTAAAAAAACAGAAATACTTTAAATACAATTTTGTTTAAATATTTTGATAAAGTCATTTAAAATACTATGAAAATTCAAAGTTTGAATTCCAGACCATAGCATAATACTTTTGGACATTTTCTTAAAATGCTTATGTAAGATTTCTGAAGAACAGAGGAAGAATTGAGATACCACAAGAAGTAGCTAATTTACTAACCAGGCTTGTTTGTTTTTGTTGGTTCTTTTTTTTTAGTTTTTGACAATATGTTTTTCAGATCCAAAAAATATGTATTTTTCTTAAATTCCTGAATGATAGTTCTTCATACATGTAGGTATTTGAATGCTTAAAAAATTATAACCCTCTTTCAATCTGTAGAAGAAACTAGGTGGAAAAGATACTGATGAATTTAGTAAAGAAAAAAAATTTCAAGCTAGGCAATACTTTCCCTCAGTATAATAAAGCAGAGGCTGTCCAAAGTCAAAATATAAAATATAGTAGCTATAGAAGTCTGACTTAAAAGAACATTTCAGCTTTGTTAGCATTGTAACTAGCAAATTTGTATCCTAGTAATCCAAAAGGAGGACTTCCTTTCCTGCACTGGAATATATGAAGTTCTGTAGTAAGCATGCACAAAGTGACTTGCTAAAATTCAAAAACTTCCGAAGACCAAAACACCTTTATTCTCAAAGAACTTAAGAAATCACAAAGGAACACGACTTGGAACTTTGCTAAAGCAAAAAGTGTTTCCCTACACTGAATAAAACATTGTCAAAACATCGGTATACTGTGAGAGACAATCAAAGGAACACTGGGGAAAATAAGGAAAAAAACTTAAAATATTTAAGCTACTTCAAATAGTAAAGCTCCTTCCATTGCCATTTCTCAAAGCCAAAATATATGTAAGCAAGTAGATGATGACTTTAACAGATAGCAGCGCTGTTTTTTTAATACATTCTGAGGGACAAAAAACAAAGAAATATTTTTAAAGTAACATATCATGATATAATTATGGATAAAAATAGAACTAAGAATTCTGTTACATAATTCCCTTTTTCATTGTCATAAAATTATTTATTAATATAATACAATATGAAAAGTCCTAAAAGATCATCTGATTTCAGATGGTGAATTTTATGACATCAGGGAATAAAACATTAAATATATTGCTCGCTATATCTGAAATTCCATGTGGAATATCAACCTTTGTAGCTATTTAGAACTGCCAACTACAAACAAATTGTACAATGTGCATTATGCCAGATGCAGAAGCTTGTACCTGAAAATAAGTCAGAAATAAGTCATGAGTCAGAAACACATGGTGGACAACAACCATGTCCACCATTCACAGACTTACAGATCACTTCAGACATGACCCCTAACTAGTATGTAATCAGCATCATTTGTAAAGTGAGAATTAACTATAAAACCAATATTGCACAAATGTTAACATTCAGGTATTCTGCAAGTGGCTAGGATTGATGCGTAAGTATCAAATCAACATACCCTGTATCCTGTCCCTCCTTTCACTATCAATGTCCTTCTGGATATGAAAAACCTCTACTACCTCTGAATTTGGTGCCTTCACATTTTTTTGATGTCTACACTTAATCTCAGATTGAGAACATGCTTCAAAGGTATCACTATGGGAAAAATCCTGCACTTCAATAAAAAGCTTAAATAAAACAGAAGACAACTTCATACAATACCCTTGCGTTTTTGTTATTGATGTAGCAACCTCTTATGCTGAAAAAATACTCTGGCTTTTCAGTATGGGTCAGTAAAACCCAGCCTGTGAGACTTGACACGGAAACAGACTTTTAAATTAGCAAGTTGCATTTCATCAGTGGGGCCAAAATGTGCCACTACAGTCTAAATTTTGAAAAGAAACATAATAATCTGAAAACAATTTAAGACCAAAATCTTTATTATTGCATTCCCAATTTCATTTCTGGAAACTTGGAATTTATACAGAGAGCCTCAAGATATTAAAAAAAAAAAAGAAAGAAAAAAGAACCTAATTAGACATGAAGTAAAACAGTAACTAGGACTACACTGAACACAGAAAGATTTCTATTTTTAAAAGAATTATTTCAGACTTGTCAAATACTTTTATCCTTTTAGAATAAGTTTTCATTGATCAGATAATATTTATAATATTTTTATTGGCACTATTCCTTGATAGTAAGAAACTTCAAACTGTCCACTTATTAAACAGACAGAAATTATATTGAAAAGAGTCAACCCACTTCATTTGCAGCCTTAGGTTTCTTAAGATGAAGACGAGAACCGATATTTAAGATATTTAATATTAGCATAAGAAATGCTAACTCTCTAGATTTTTTAATCACTATGAATTATGAAAAGGCTTATCACAGTTCAAAACTAGGATACTGTGGGTGCCTTTTTTGTTCAAACTGTCAAGTCCTACACAATTCTTGGCAAAGATTCCTTTCAAGTTGGAGTAGCCAGGTATGGAAACGCTTGCAACACATGACTCACAATACATATGCACACAAAAGCAGTTATTTCACAATAGAGTAAAAGGCAGACAGAAGTTGCAACTTTTTACTTACAACAACATTTTTCAGTTTTCTTACTCTTTGCCCTGTAGGAATATGTTTTTGATTTTGCTGTTAGAAAATGCAGCCAGCATGTATTTCTCTCTGGCAAACATTGTAAAATACAAAAGGCATTTTGTGATCAGTATTTCTCAATTATATCCCAGTTCTTCCCCTACTAACTTAAAAATCAGTCTTACTTGTTAACCATAGGGTGCAAGCATTGTGTGTGATAAATTAAACTCAAAGATGATTGAGTTGTAATTACTCATTAGTGGAAAGATACATTTCATTATTTAGTAATAACCAAATAAACTTTTTCCAGCACTAGTATGTTTTTACAGCTTTTATAATTCCAGTGGACATCACTCATTGAATATCATCTGCAAAAATCATCTGAATTCTTGGTACTCTTAAACTTGCTCCAGTTGCACTTCAGTAAATTTGTATTACTTGTTTAATAATACGAATGAACTATTCCTTGACATGTTCAATTTTTTTATTTTTTTTTTCCAAAAGGAAAGACAAAAGTATAATCAGTCAAAATGTTTCAAAGAGAAGTCTACAAACGTTCCTGAGCTGTATTTTGTCCTAACAGTAGAGCTGTAGCAAGTTTCTCAGAATCTGAAACTTGACTCAGATGTCCAGTGGAGACAGCAAGAACAACGAAAGATCTCTATGGACACTGATGTAAATTATGCAAAATTCCAACCCATGACACACACTAAATTGTACTGACTGGCACTGTGCTCACCAGGGACTACATGCCAACTAGAGCAGGATGCAATCTAGCTATTCAACTTCCTATAATGAGCAACCAGTTGCCAAGAATTTGGAGTAAGGGTAAAATCATACTCTATAAATTTATTTTCTATCAGCAGCCTTTCTTAACAAAAGCTTTATGGCAAAAGAGAAAAGGTTTTACAACTACCCCTCTTTTTATGCTATTAATTCTCAACCTTAAGTAGAATCTCAACTAATTACATAATATGTGTCATGCATTGGGATCAATATTAGATATGTTTCATTTTACAAATAAAAGCTTCTGTTCTGTATTGAAAACTGCATTCTCAAATGCAAATTACCAGAAACCTGAAAAATATATCTTATCATGGAAACCATGAGAGTATACTAGCCATTGCCAAATCTTCAGCAATCTGCCAATAAAACCTTTATCCTTCACATGTGATTGGAGTCAGTATTTCAAACTGGCTACAAAAGTAAATTCCATTTGACCTGAATTTGAAGCTGACCAGAAACCTTGTGTCAAATTCTTAGTGAGTCACCTAGAAAGACCTAGAAGTTAGACAGCTTTCCTAAACAAGAATTTTGGAAGAATGTATTTATAAGCCCAATTTCAAAGAGCAAAACTACTATCTAGCAAGTATCTATCTATTAATAAACAGTGGGTAAAACGTTGCGCCAACAATACAGGACACTAAGAAAAAATTATGTGCAAACTCAGAAAGGTAGCAATACACTTTTACTGAATACTCTTTTCTCTTTAGAGAAAATATCTAGTCTGCAAGGGACGCACAAAAAATTCTAAACACAGCTGAGGATCTTTTCATTTTGTATTCAGTGTTCCTAAGAAACCAGCAACAAAAGCTTCACCACCTTGTGTTTGATTGCCTAGATAAACTGATGTGTAGTTGCTACACATTTCCAGTGGTTAAATACACAAACACTATACACACTGCATAAAGCCATGTTACAGATTATAACATTCTCTTCAGCTTTGATGGCATATAACAACTGAGAGTCAAGTACTGTGAAAACTTTGAGAGATTACTCTTAACAATCACAGTGAGTGACAAAGAGTAAAAATCTGCATTTCCCACACAAAGTAAAGAAATAAGAAATCAAATGCTAGTGCTACATAGTAGTTAAACATATAAAAGTGCAATTGACCTCAGTTTTGCATCTTAAGCTGAATCTTAGGAATACGCATGAAGGAACTACATTGCATACAGTATAGCACAAGTACCTCCTGTAGTTTTGAAGGAAAATAAACAAAAACATTACTTACAGACTTGTCATCTGAACCACTGGCTATAAACTTTCCACAAGGAGATACTGCAATTCCACAGGGGTAGGAGCGTCTACCATGCCTTTCAAATTGACGTTCACACCTTCAGAGAAGTTTCAGAAAGTCTCATTAATAATAAAAATAAAGACTAGCTCTTTTACTGCCATTTTCACGAAATTCTGCTTAAGTCTCATCATTTTTCTTAGTGTACAAATTTAACTGAGGCAAATACTCTAAGTTATAAATATCTGTCATAGGATTTGTGAAATCTGAAAGGCATTAAAGAGTATCACTGAATAAAAATAAAATGAGTGCACAATACTACAGGACAATGCCTAAGCTTTAGCCTTGTTTAGTTTACAAAGGTAGAAACATCATTAGCCATTAAACTATCATAGTTAGCTACCAGAAAAATCATATGATAGAATGGCTTAGGTTGAAATCAACATTAGACATCAACCAGTTCCAACCTCCCTGCTGTGGGAAGGGCTGCCACCCACCAGATCAGGCTGCCAATGGCCCCATCCAAGCTAGCCATTTATGCCTTCAGAGATGAGGCATCCACAGCTTCTCTGGGTAGCCTATTCTGTGCCTCACCAGCCTATCACCTGAAGGAAAGCCAAATCAACACTGCTGGAAGCATAGAGTGTTTATGTAAAAGCCAGTCTTCTCTCTGAAGCTTCAGAAATTCCCCTCAAGCAACTTCTATTGAATCAAGATGCAGAATGTTCAATTATAATGTAAATAATTACTGCTTGCTTTTTTTTATACTCAAATCTGGATATTTAATTCAATTTGTGCTGCTGTATTTACATTCTTACTCCATGCATTAGTCTATTGCATCTTGTAAAATCAATACACAAATGACATTCCAAAATCATAAATATTTGAATATAAATATACCTACAGTACAACTGTAATTAATCTCTTATCTGTATTAGTATAGTGTAAAGGAAGGATTGCATTTAAATTTAACAAAAGGAATTAATTCTCTATTTTAAATGTTAGTATTGCAAGCTAGCATTACTAGCATTGTGGAGTAAGTTTTTGATGGCTGGGCATACCAGGGCAATTTAAGAAAAATTTTAAGTGAGATGAAGATCACTATCCATCTTAGAAAGTCCACTGTAAAGAACTGTGTTAGTTTTGTAGTCACAGCAAATATAAGGGGGAAAAAAAAAAAAAAAGTACAATTTATAGCTGTTTCAATGTTAAAAGCCATTTAATACACGTAAAAATTAGAGCTCCAATCACATTCAAAATGATTATTTACAAATGTGTGCCTCATTTAAAAGTTTAATTAAATAAATGAATTTTCACACTGTCTGATAGTGATGAGATAAGGGAGAATGATTTTAAACTAAAAGAGGACATTTATAATTGATATTAAGACATTTTTTACTCAGAGGGTGGTGAGGCACTGGCACAGCTGCCCAGAGAAGCTGTGAATGCCCCATCCCTAGGGAGATGGGGTCCTGAGCAGCCTGATCTGGTGGGTGGCAGCCCAGTCCATGGCAGGGGTTTGGATGGGTGGGCTTTAAGGTCTGTTCCAACACAAGTCATTCTATGATTATATACCCACAAGAAGTTACAATTTCAAAACTGACATAATAATTTGCATTCTTCTTCTGCCTTCATGGTGAACGCTATCACACAATCATTTGCCTTACAAAACAAATGTTTTGCCATCACTCAGCTGTCACACACTCCTCATGTGTTCTAAGCGAAGGAACAAAATTGATAGAGTAAAAATCTGCCAACACCTGTGATACACAATTTTCCCTGGCCAGCAACATCATTAACATTGCATTAATTCAATTGACTGAACTTGCTTACAGAAACGTTTTAGTTTTAAAACCATTTTGTTCTTTTTCAGATGTATACATGTCTGAATGCCAAGTTGATCTTGTTTACCCATCTGAAACAGGTAAACAAAGAAAAATATTACTGTATAACTGATTCAGCATGTACTGAACAAAGCACAAAAGGACACTTTTGAGTGCGTGACAATGCATCATTTTACAGAGCTTAACTCCCAAAGATTATACTAAGATTCAACCAAATATGTAAAAAAGCTACTGATTTCAGTGGACTTTTTTTAGTATAGAGTAACCAGATCTTTCACCTCAGGCTAGTTCTGATATAATGCTACTGTAAATAGCACAATTTAAAAAATGTATGCAGTTCAAAAAGAAGTAAATTATAAAGACATTCAATTACTGTGAGTACTACATAAAAACATTCTTTCACTTCAGTTTCCATATAACTTTTGAGTTCATGTTCAGAGACTTTCATAATCAAATGGATGCCATTGTATAACCTGCCTCTATTCAAGTTTACCATTGTCAGAAAAGGGAAAGGAAACATCAGCTACCTCAGACTTCTCTCCAAAGCAGCACTCTATCACATAAGACTCCAAAGGTTAGGTAATGTAGAACAAGTAGCAGAATACATATTTAAATTACATTTTCAGAGAGAAAAATGAATGATATTCATAATTTCTCTGCCACACATGAATATGCCTCCAGGATCACCTTACTTCTTTAGGTAGACAACTAGCCATAAGGATTAGCTCACGGAATGTAAGCCCTCATTCCATAAATGCTAATTTCCGTGATGAACTGTTTCTTCCTCCTAGAAACATCTACAAATAAATCACTGATGACTTCGCAAAAGAATTTGACTCTGCAGCTACATCCAATAACTCAGTTCTCTACCTATGAATGGATTCATAAGAAATAACACAATTAGAAGGCTTCCACTGATCTTTTTTCTGCTACACTACAGCAGTGTAAAACAAAGGCTGAGTCATAGGACAGTGCAACTTTTCCCCTTGCTACTACAGCTACAGTAATAACTAACAACCTGGATTCCATTTTCCTAGTTGTTCCCCATAACAGACACGCTGTATTTTCCATTACAAGTATAGTTACTTTCCCAATCCCTCAAAAGTCTGTGCTAAAATGACGTTTCAAAAAAGTGATTCCAGTTAAACTTTCCACGCAGTCTGGCAGAAATTTTGCTACACTAGCTATTATCTCCAGATATCTCCAGGTACTACAGTGATGAAAAGAAGTAAAAAAAGAAGCTTTTAAAAAATAGCTGCTATTACACACACAACTTTAGCTTATTCTAGGAGTTCACTTATTTCAGCCACTATTTTTCTTCTGTTGTGTTAAGTAGCAACAGGTGGTGATCAAACTTATTTTGGACACTGCAAGCCTCCCTCAGCCAACTGGCATGCTGTCCCAGCCTCCTGAGAATAAATCTCTGGTCAGAACTTTTCAGGGGTTACCATGGAAAACATCTGGTAATTGCATGGGACAGCAAATAGCCAAATTTTCCCTATGTTTACTAATGTGCAGCTTTTAAACTACTTTCCAAAACAACTTATGTCACAAACAACTAGTAGAATACTGGGGAAAAAAATGTAACTTTTTTTTCTGTCTTCAAAAGAGAAAGATACCAAAATAGTACATCTTGATATATCAGGGAATGAGTAAATGAGTGTATTTCATTCTTCTTGCTACATTCAAAATAAACTTGTTAGCAGCCCAAAGCTTTCTTCTTTTTAAACCACCTCATCTTTTACTCTATTACTTTGCCCCTGTGCTCCACTATTTGCTCAGAGAACCTACAATGCCAGCAGATCCATTGAGATGCTATGAATATCCAAGTATAACCTGACAGGAGTTGTAGCTACCTCAGATGTACTGTACACATGGGTTTCATTTAAAACACATGCTGAACTCTTCATATAGGAGCTCAGCATGCTTTCAGCAACAGTGTGAAGCAGAGACCACACATTTCCCATCCTGTATGCCTTGATGCAACCCCAATCCCAAACTTGGAGGAACTCCAGCCACTGCTTATCCCTTTCTCCTTTGTTATCCTCAGATAACACTCAAATCTTTAGAGGGAATTAAAAAAAAAAAAAAAAGAGAGAGAGAGAGAGGGCAGGGGGGGGTGGGAATCATGGGATTCTCATGTTCAGTAGAGACCAAGAAGAAAAATAATTTGTTTCTTAATATGTGTTTTTGTGTATCTTGCTCAGGATATCATGCAGCTAGTGGAGGCAGAAACTGAAAATTTTCTGAAAATTGAAAGTAATTCATTTAAATTGCACGTCTGACCCTAATGCTCTCAAAGTGTAATTGTTAGAAAATGTACGAGATGAGCTCCATGTGCCTGCAAGAATTCTACTGAAGCATGCTGCCAAGGGAGCTTATGATCTAGTTGCACAAGATCATAATACAAGTTGGAGATATCACTTTCATGTCAAAAGCTGTCTTGTATAAAGACCTGGCAAATCTTTTCAGAGACTGAAAGAGGGTGAAACTAATTTTTTCTCTTAGGTCTTCCACCAAAGCATTGTGGCTGTGAGTAATCTGCAGGAGAAGTTCAGTATGTTCAAATAAAGTAATATTCTTCAAAAAACTTCACTGTGGACCCACAAGTGCACACTGCCTTCTTCCAGGAGATAAGGAACAATTGCTCCAGCAGCAAACATAGTTGGAGCAGCTGAACTTCTATTCCTTAACACTTCAGAGTCAGTCAGAGGAAGACTGCTGCTGCCACAAAAGGCATTAATTATGGTAGGGCCTGAAGGCTCCTCACAACACGTTACTTCTGACAGTTTCTGTGGTGACAAGAGCAATCTAGTAGCTGTCACATCTACTTTCCCAAACACAGTATAGTAGCAGCCCAGTCCTCTAAACAGGGCAATAGCTTTTCTGTTCTCTTCCCACTTCTGTGTAGAAAAGGAGCAAATCTGATAGAACACCACTACTGTCTCAATCTCTGGATTAATTCTCATTTCATCTGTCCTTTTCCATTCTGCTTTCTAATCACGCATCACAGCAGTTATCCTAGAAAGTTCTCCATACCATATATCTCTGTGGCAAGTAGAGAAGAGAGAGTGCAGGTTTCACAGAATTATAGAATGGCTGTGATTAGAACCTCCAGAAGTAATTTGATCCGACTTGACTGCTTAAGCAGGGGCATGGGACCATGTCCAGGAGGATATTTTAAATATCTCCAAGAAGGGAGACCCACAGATTATTGAGGCAATCTGCCACAGTGCTGTTATGCTGTTACCCCCACAGTAAAAGAGTTTTTAGACGGAACGCCCTGTGCATGCCAATTACGTCTTGTCCTGTCATGAGACACCTCTGACATGAGCCCAGATCCCTCTTCCTTAAACCCTCCCTTCAAGTACTTATGCACATTGATGATATCACCCTCAATTCTTGCCTCCTCCAGGTTGAATAGTTCCAATTCGCTCAGTCTTTCTGCATAGGAGAAAGGCTCCAGTCCCTTTAATGCTTTTCTAGCACTACACTGGATTCTCCCTAATAGCTGCATAGCTCTCTTGCAGTAGAGAGACCAGACTGGACATGGTTGTCCAACTGCAGACTCACCGAGGCTGAGAAGAAGTGGAGGATCACCTCCTTTGACCTGCTGGCAATACTCCTCTTGATGCAGCTCACAACAACATTAGTCTTTTTTGCTCCAAGATCACATTGCTGGCTTACATTCACCTTTAGGTCTTCCAGAATGCTCAGGTCCTTTTCTGCCAAACTGCTTTCCAGCTGCACGGTTGTTCCCTGCCACATACAGGACTCTGCACTCCTCACTCTTAAACCTAATGATCTTGCCAGCCCACTTCTCCAGCCTGTCAAGATCTGTCTGGATGGCTGCACAACCCTCTGATGTATTATTCACTTCTCCCAGTTTTGTAGTATCTTCTGCTCATCTGTTGATGAGGACATGCTCAATTCCACTGTCCAGATTACTAACAGAGATATTGAACAGGATCGGTCTCAGTACTCATCCTCAGAGCATTCCACTAGTTACTAGCCTCCAGGTTAACTTTGTGCTACCTATCACCATCCTCTGGGCCTAGCTGTTCAGGCAGTTTTCAATCCCCTTGCTGTGTGCTCCTCCAACCCATGCTCCCTCAGCCTCTCTATGAAGATCTTACAGGAAACAGTGACAAAAGCCCTCAAATGAAGTCCAGGTAGACTATATGCACCACTTTCCTCTTGTCTACCAGGCCAGCCATTCCAACACAGAAGTTCACATTGGTGAAACACCACTTCCTCCTCTCCCCCCATGAATGCATGAGGGCTACTCCTTATGACTCTAGATCTTTGTAATCCATAAAACGGTTTTCAGAATTAGATGTTCCACCAACTTCCCAAGGACTGAAGTGAGGCTAACTAGCTTTTAGTTCACTGGACCTTGCATCTTCCAAAGGGTCTACTCCTTAGAAATTAATAAAAACTGATTATATATAGAAATTACAGAAACAATGTCTATGACCAGATAGATACAATATCTATTCAGAAATTGTTCTTATAAGGCTACATCTCAAAAGCAGACAATTTGCCTGCACAAACAGGATTTTTGCCCTGATAAACTCATATTCTTCCAAATACTAAGTGTCTTGAATTAAGACATCTGCTCTGTTGTTGCAGGTGTTCTTCCTGCAAAGGGAAGGAAATAACTGATGAGGACAGAGACAGAATGTTTATTCATGTCTTAGATCATGAAAAGACTCTTTGCTGTTTATATAATACTTTACAGATTTCTGCATATAGTACCAATGTTACTATGAAAAAACTGAATAAATAACATTCTCTTGGAATGTTAACCAGTCTGATTTCCAAACTGCATAGAACACAGTCTTCGTACTTATGAGAAAAGTACTTTCTTAGTTTTAATTATCAGTATATTTTCTGGAGTAGAAACTTTTTTAAAAAAAGAAAGAAACATTACAAGGCATTCCATTCCTTAGCATGCATTTCCAGACTTAAGCTCATTATGTGAAAAATAAATAAAATGGTTAATGCTCTTGTCAGAATGCAGAAAGAGCGGGGCTAACACAAATGGGAAATTTGTGAAGAAGTCAAGGGCAAATAAGGTGTAGACCTGTAAGATAGTCCTAGCTAAGACTGGATGCCCAGGACTAAGCTTAAAAAGAGAGCCAGGAGCAAAGGACAGAGTGTGTCAGTAATGAGTCAAGGATGGTCTGAGCATTTAGGACCCACTGAGACTCTCAGGGTCCTTACAGTACAGTCTGTAGCTTGAGTTAAGTTACATCTGAAAAACCAAGATAATTCTAGGACATGCAATTAGTGTTATAAAGAAGGGTGAACCTGAACACCAATATGACTTCAGCCCCATTTTACTGATCAGCAAGAAAGCAGAAGAATTGAAATCCACCTGGAAGAAAGGCTTTCACCACTTCACATTCTGTAACTCCGTAACTCCTTGTGTAAATCACACAATTATCTAATCTGTAAGTGGGAAGAAAAAATGAAGGGTAAGTAGTAAAAACTGTCTCATGAAGTTTAAATGACAAACATGAGGAATCAGCTGACATTTAGTCTAGTCTCCCACGTGTGGTTGTTATGGCTTTATTGTGTAAGAGAATGGGATTTTCCTTGGTTTTTAAGTTACTATGTTCTAAATGTCAATTTTACAGCAATGAGATGCAGAAATCTGTCTCACCACTCTCTTTTAATGAAACACAGTAGTCACTATAAACACGTGGGGCTCATGGATAAGGCAGCTTGATCTGTATTTGGCCCTGCCAACTGCTGTCATTCCAATACAGACTTAAAGATGAATATTAAATAGTAAAGGCAACAGGTAAAGACATCAGTGCTAGACTCTAGATTCTACAGTGAATCAGTGCTAGACTCCTGACTTCAAGAGAAGTTGTAACGCTTCTGAAATACATTCAGCAGGAGATAAATGGGTAAAGATGACAAAATGGTAAAGCTTTTGTGTTTTACGGGCAATTAAGAGTCTACAACGTTTAATCACAAAGAGGACTTAAACTCTTTCAAAAAAGTTAAGCATGCAAAGTCCTGGTCATCAAACATTTGTCTGACTCTTAGCAATCCTTTAGCTGATGACTATAAAATTCTTCTCAATTAAACTGAGATATAATAGGAATCTAACTTCTGTGTTCACAATATAGGACTATAGGTAAGTAATTTCACTTTTTCCTCCATCCAGCCATTGTTTGGACAAAAGAGGCTTAATATGCTTTCCACAGCTGATCAAAAGTCATTCTTTCCCCATCACATGCATTTATGATGCCTGATGCTTCATTATAGTAACCTGAAAGAATAGCAGCCAAAGCTGGCGGTTCTTTCAAAAAGAGCTAACCTCAGCTCCTTAGTGCTTTATGTTACTTCCTAGATTGTCTGGAGTTTTTCTCAGCTATGGTTCTAAATGAGGAGCAGAATGCAGAAGTATAAAAATGTTGACTATCTTCAGATGTAACTTTAAAAATCCACGCATTTAAAAGTAAATGAAGCAGGAGTCTGAGCAAGTCCAAACATCACTAGTAGTGTCCAAGATTCTCTCATTTATTGGCAAGATGACCTGGCTGTGTGAGGTTGGCTGGCAACATCAGAAAGTTAAAATGCCTTTTCTTGTACCACCTTCAGAGGAACTCTTAAGACTTTCTGGCACTCTCCGAAGCAGTGCTGGAATGCTTTCAAACCACCAGTACTGAAAGAGACAGATGGATTCACAGCTTTATCCAGTAAGGATGATGAAGTTGAAAGTGCAAAAACACTCTCACCAACTTCAAGACCAGAGAAAAGATCAAATAAATTAATTTCCACAGTGACAAAAAAGAAGTTTGATGATACAGACTGATTGGGGAAGAAAAAAATATCTGGTGAAACTCAGAAAAAAATAGAAAACAAAAAAACTTAATAGTTCAGAGTCTATAAAGCTGTAAGTCAGATTCAAATGTCTGAAAATGTACTCCCTGCAAGAGTTAAAAAAAAAAACCCTGAGCATTCTATGATTCCTCAGTCAATTATGTTTAAAGCAATGCATACCAGCAAACCATGTCAGAAGAATGAGAAATGGAGAATAAGAAAAAGGATCCAAAGAAAAAGGCAATAAGAAGATAAAACAAAATTAAAACAGTTTTCACCATGGTTGCCTAAACATTTAGAACAAAAATCAACAAAGTTGAGATCTTGAAGTTAGTGGTACACTCAGAAACACTGAAAAAAGATTTCAAGTGAACATACCTCACCCCAGCAAGCCCAAAGCAGGAAAAAAAAAAAAAGAGGTCATTCTAAAGGGACCACTCAAAACACAATAATGGCAGATGCACTAACTTTACAAATCAGCAAGTGTAAGAGATAAAAGGAATTGGCCCACCATAAGATTGTTTAGGAATTCATCTCTTCTGTATGTGTAAGGGAGGGACCGGATTTGATTGGACAAGACGTATAAACAGAAAAGCAAGTAGTTTTTAGTACATGTAACTGTATAGAGGACCTTACACACTTCAGTGGAGACCTTTTCCAAGTTCAGATATAGCTTTCCAAACTCAGCCATTTCAAAATTATTTGTGTAAAACACCTGGTGAACACATTAGGAAAAAGTGAACAGCTTTCTTCCTTATGAGAACTCAAGAATAGATTTTAAAATACAGAAGATTTAACCTGTAGCCAGAGGAATGAGAGAAAATTTCATTTTTAAAAATTGAGTTACTTTCCCCCAAAAAAGTTACAAGCAAAAGTGATTTATTTTTTTCTCTACAGTGGTTACCATCATTGATCACTGTATAACGTGAAACAAACACACATATGCACACAATACTCAATGCACATCCCGAAAATGTGTGTCATTAAGAACTTGAATAATCTTTCTTTTTTGAAGTTTGACTAACAGAACTCAGCAGACAGTAGAATATACTGACTCTGCCAAATTAAATACGATGCAAGAACATAAATTATTCCTTTCTTCCCAGGACCTATTTATTTAATTGATTGCCCAGATTTTTCACTTTAACTATTTTACCATTCACCTGCTCTACTCATAAGTGTTTTGAAATGAAGAGACAGATAAGTGACCTGTGAAAAGCTATTTACTTTTTCATTACTCTTCTAGCAACAGAGTTAAGGCAGCTTATTAGAAAAACATAAGAAGGTAACAGATTCCAACCTCCGCATTCTCTACTTTCATTATTTTCTGACATTCGGTACAGGTAATACAGTAATGCTTTTGGCAAGAACACACGTGCCCCCTATAGGTTTAATGCATTCTTACCACAGAAACATGAAAATAATTGAAACAATCAGTAAGCACTTCCTAAACAGAAAAATCACCAGTAGAAAAGAATATTTTTGACTCCTTTAATGTTTACATACTCAGAATGAATATGAATTATTCTTACATATTTGAGCATCTTCCCCATCCAAATCACTTTCCTTTTAAATACAGTTCTTTTAACCAGCATAAAGAGTTTGTTCCTAAGTATTTCCTTTACCGTGTAATGTTCTTATCTACCACATTCCTTCTATCCCATACCTTTCCCAAGTACATTATAACCTTTTTTGAAAAAGTGCAGCATCTTATTCTGAGCTTATCATAATGTAGTATGCATATTTACACAACTATGTAGATGATTTATTATAATGTTGTTACAATTATATTTGTATTTTAAGAACTGGATCATAAATGTTACCTTCCTTAGCAGTAATGATAGGCTGTTTTGGAAATAACATTAGCATCCAATTCAATGTACCATTTTATAAATATAATTAGATATCAAGGTGGGTAAGGTACAGGTGATAAATCTTGACTGTTTAATAATTTACACATAAATAACTACAACTGAGGAACCAAGGAATAAAAATCTACAGATCCAATTCCAATGTGAGTACGACAATAGAAGAACGTCCTTTTATTCCAAGATATCTAATTCAGCCTTACTTGAGAGTTCTTAAATCCCAGAGTTTGATGCCATCACCTATGGCTGTGGTCATGAAAAGGTTGTATGCTTCAGGCTTCTGAGTGCTGAATGCTGATCCCTGTAAATATTAAAATTAATTTCAATTAACAGTTGTAGTGCTAAAGGTGAAATCATTCAAGAATAAAATGTTAAGTACCTTATTAGATTATTGGATAGAAAGCTTTTCTGCAGAAACACAAAGCAGTACAGAGAAACACTGGCATGTGGAGAAACCCTGACACCACCATCAGAAAAGTGTAGCATTGTCTTAAATTCTTTCCAGGACAGCCATGAGCCCTTTGATCCAGGGGTGACACCTACCAAAAATGAGTCAAAGGGAATCTCTGGGTCACCACACAGTGACAGCGATTATTGCCAATAAGTATGGGGTTAATTATGGAAGCAGGGGAAAAACGTCATGATTGAACAAGACTTTTATAGGCCTGTGTGTCCTGGAGTGAGGGTCTGGGAACCAGCACCTGGAGTGAGAGCACAGATCAGATGGCCTGTTGATCTAGCTGCCAGCAACTGGAGAGATCAGAATAGTGAAATTAAATAACAGCAGCTAAAGTTGGACCATGGTAATAGGGACCAAGGGTGTTAAGTACAAGCAACTAGAACAATTGAGGGTGCATAAGCACTTGCAAACTTCAAGTAGGGCTAGCCAGCAAGCAGGGGAAATAGCTTGGGAGCCAGGTGTGTGTGCATATCAGGATGTGAAGAGCCCAGTAGAGCTGACTTCCAGAAGGTTAAAGCCATCTGACACAGAAATTTTCAAGCTTTTCTTGTTACTAAGGTACAAAAAAAAAAAAAAAGCAGTTGACCAGTACTAATGCCTGAACTGCACTTCAAATAATTTTCATGCCATCAAAAAGTATTTTACATCTTTTTCTAGACATGGCCAAAATATTGATCAATTACCAAAATCTGAATTGGTCTTTGGCCACTTATTAGCAAATAATAAATTTCAACAGTTAATTAGAGTACTGTAACAATCATAAAATAACTAATCAATTTTCTTTTCTCAGTAAAGAAAACAGACATGCAATGCAAGTTGGGATTATTTTAACAACTTCTAGCTTGAAGTTACTTTTTTCAGACTGCAAACACTATTGCGGTCTAGGTCTAGGTGAGGAACAAGAGTAAAAACATAGAACTTCAAGGAATTAATTACCTTGACAAAGTCAAACTACACAATACAGATAACCAGAGTAGTCAAGTGTTCAACTAAAAGCCAAGTTTAGCCCTGGCATAAGTGGGCACTCTTTCTGTTTCAGTAGTAATTGTGCTCAGGACTGATTTGGGATTCATACCTTTGAATAATTAAATCCAGGATATCTTTAGACCTGTTTGTTTTTTTGTTTGTTTTGTTTTAAATCCACATTGGCAAACCTTGACCTTTTTACTGGCTCAAATCTTCTTTCTCCAGGGAACTAAATATAAACAGTTGGAACTCCTGCTTTCCTTTCCCTACCATTCACATTCTTGATTTGGCTGAATACATCACGGAAACCTCAAGGCCATTTCCCGCAATCAGAGATCAACTGCCAGGAATCTTCTATTTCTTACAGAAACTGGCATATGGGTGGAAAGTTCTCTAGTCAACAGAATTGGCCAAACTGCAAGACAAAGTTGGGCACTCAGACTACAGCAGCTTTCATTTCCTAAGCTAAGGATTACCACAGCCTGCTCTAACAAATGAGCAGAAATGCACTTGCCACTGATTTCCCAACAAAGTTGGGGTCTACACCTTTTCACGTAAGTTCTGTGTATTATGTATACGAAATAAAAAAACAAAAGCTAACAGCTTGTAAAATAGAGAGACATTATTTTTCCTAAGGATGGTGTTCATTAAGTTAGAGCTTTTTTTTTTTCTTTTAATGTGTTTTGGAAATATACTCCTTATCTGTTTTTAGAGCCAGCAGTGATCAGAGTGTAACACAAAGACTTCTCCAGAAATACATGTATTTACCTCACACACTACATCTTTAATTTATGAAACAATAGCAGTACAACATGTAAAAAAATATTAGTGTGTGATATTTGTTCCCTTCCCTCTCTGAAGTTTTGACAGTAAGATACTTTCTCAATCTAAGCTATACTTCCGGGTTCAAACTACAGAAACTACTGAACATTGTTGTAGAAAACAGCCACCACCACCACACCTAACATACATTAGTTGGAATAAGCAAGCTGAATGTTATTTACTCCTTTGTGGTTTTACAGTTCATTAATTTGATGCAAATTAGTAGCATATTCTGCAAACTGTATTAACTTCTGACAGATAAATCACTTATGTCCCATCATCTTCCTCATCACCCACTGCAATTTTTTCTCAGCTTCTCTGTGGTGTAATTACATTGCAATTTAAAATTTGTCCCCAAATTGAACAAAGTTCAATAGAATCTCTATCTCAATGACTACATATCAACACCATCAGAATATTCCAGTCTTGTTGGCTTATGCTAAAGACATCAAGGCAGCAATCTCAGAAAGCACTCCATACCCTTCAGGTAAATACAAAACATCAAATATGTTTATCAGAGGAAAAAAAAAAAATCAGCTCACTGTTCAAACACTATACAAATTTTGGTTTACTTAATTACATTTTCCAACTTCTACATCATATACCTATCCTTGTGAGTGGGTGGATGAAGTTTGAAACACAAAGATTCTGGGCAGAAGACAAAGTTTTCTCTGTGAAAAATAATGTAATTTATGATTGTGCTTGCTACTAGAAAATACTACCCTCAAAATACTTGAGGTTGATGATGCTGGCCTCCTGTTCAGAGTGTGTTCTGCAGGAATACAAATGTGTCATTAACACTAGAGCTTCAAATCTGTGTAGTCCAATGACAAATTGCCACCTATTTCTGTATCTCAGAAGTTTGTAAACTCAAAAACAGGAACAAAATTTTGATATTTCAAACAATTATACTATAATACTTACAAATTACTATGAAAGCAAATAAAAATATATAAAAACATGAGCTAATAATTACACTACATAGAAAACTTCTCCATGTGAATTCTTATCTGTTACAATTTTCCCCAGCTTCTTCTTCTCCTGTTTTTCTTCAAATGATACTTGAAACCTGGCACAGTATAGCACTACAATGACCTCTTCATAAGTTACAGAAAAATCTATGTTCCACCCAAGAGATGTTTGATACATACTTGCCCTGATTTCCCTTCCCCAAAGTAACAAAAATTCACAAGAAAAGTGTTCTCTAGGATATAATGATTTGATGAAAAAGCATCTAGTCCGTGAAGTATTACAGATGAACAGGTATAGTGACAATATATTTATGTATGAGTGGGCATTTCTATATACATATTATGTATACATAGACATACATGTTCCTTTCAACCACTGTTGCAATTTAAGGTTTTAAATTAAACAGGGTAGTATTAAGACATTTAGCTATACCCACCATTAAAAAAATATGTAAAGCACAACAGTATACATTCTGTATCATGATGCAATTCTAGTGTGCTAACATAGTTTTCACTGTACAAAAAAAACCTAACAGTTTTCACATATTCCTCACGTCACTATAAGCATGTGGCAGCATAGGGCAACTTCTTACCACCACAGTTGTTTCTAAAGATTTACTAGCCAGAATTTCCTTCTCTGACACTCAGTATTGATGACTCCTTGCTCAACATCTATGTAATTTTTATAATTTCCTTCAGCATTATGCTTTTGAGTTTTTCACTGCTGAGAAAATTCTCTGCATTAAAACCAGAGTTTAAGATTGTCTAACCATTTACCTGCTACTGCCTTTAAATTAAAGATGGTTAGAATTATTTTTCAGAATTATTTTTCTGGGAGTGTGCTTCAGTGATCCTGTTCTCTTCATCTCCTTTCTTCTTTCTCATGGACTTTACCTGTCCTAAGCTTTTTTCTTATAGTCTTTGCATCTGATACCTCTGGTCCCTTTTAGACACTGAGATTGAAGTATGTGAAAGGAGAATACATAATTAAGGCAGAATGAGCTTTGGAAAGAACACAAAGCTACATACCCATGGTGGTAGATGACCAGAAAAGTTATGAGGGGAAAAAAAAAAAAAAGAAAGAAAGAAAAAAGAAAAAGCAGGATCATATTGGAAGAAGGGAGGTATGTAAGAAAAAGGAAAAAGAAAAGAGATTGTAGAAACTGGAAATAGAATTGCACAAGTGGAACATCTGGAATTAAATGATGAAATAGGTTTGATCAGTTCACATCTGCAAGTGACACTGGATCAGAGAAGCAGACTTCAGCTACAGGTTATCCTGAAACTGTGGCAAACTGGCTGCAAACTTATAGCAACACAGACATCACAGTGGTTGGCAGTGAAAAAGGGAGATCATGACAAGATAGAAGACAATATGAAAGCTCCACCTGACTGTCACTACTGCTTCCTTTACCAAGGAAAGAAGGGGAGGATAAGGTGTTGTGAATTTAATGGTTTTACCCACAGTATTTAGGGCAGATTTTAAAGAGGAATAACTGTAAGTAATTATTCTCTTGCTTCATTGCCATTACTGCAGACTTTGAGAACTGAAACAAGAAACGGATTTCCTGATTCTTAAAGAAAACTCACATTAATTTTATTTAACAGATCACAGATGATTTTCAAAGTTAGGCAAGAGAGAAAGGCAACACCTTAGATTTAGTTGACATCTTAATGTTTGAGTGTTCCTTTGAGCAGTTGCCTATAGGGTATTCTAAGTTTGCTCCATCACATAATCTGGGAGTGTCTTTACAGAAACACAGATTCAACAACAGCACGTTACAGCACAAACAAGTGACATGACAAGTTTAGTTAATTTTTACTTCCACTCATTTTCTAAACATATTTATATTTAGAGTAATAAAATTCTAAAATTAAATAGGAGTCACATGCATCTGTTAAAATGGTTTCCAAGAAAAAAATTAGTGCTGCATCACCTTTTAAAAGATAATTTATAACCATAGCTGCAGTCATATATGAATATACATATTTGCAATATTTCCTGCTAAACTGTTCTGGAAGAAGACTCAGGATACTATTTACAGATGTAGCCTGATGACTAAGAACGTATTCCAAGTGATAAAGTAAGTTTAATCAAGTACCCTGAAGGCTGAGACAAATCTCATGCATGGACATTCTTGCAAGTAATCTCCAGAATTGACAAAAAGAACTACCTAAAAAAGTAATAACACCACAAGGTGTATGTACTTGTGTACCACTGCTGTCCAAAACCAGCAAGAACTAAATGTCATGCTGGTTCTATGTGTTACTGGCATGTCCTATACATGGAACAGGTAAGCAAATCATAATCAAATCATAATCAAACTATACCTTCACTAGTGTTTTATAAAAACCTCCTGAATAGATTTCTTCAATTATTATTTGTTTTAAAAGAAAACCTGATATCTCCATTTACCCCTGTTTAGGTTGCACACAATAGCAACCTTGGAACACGGAAACTGATATACTCTTGCATGAAGCTAAACCCAAAAAACACTTCAAGAATACACCCAATACATTGCAACCACTAGTGAGCATTCAGTTCACAAGGTTAGAGTTGGTCTAGCCCAAACAAAAGCCTCTATAAATATTACAGCCTTAAAACTGCTTCACTCCATAGACCTGCTTCTCCTGCATCATCCCTCTCCAGCAGCTAGGGTAGTCATAGACTTAGATTCCAGTATGTTTTACACTTTAAAAAGGATATTGTTCACACACAGCATTTTGCATTATTATGAAAGTCTATAAGATATTTCAACATGTTATCTTAAAGCAAATGCACCGATATATATACACTATTTATATTAATGTAACAAGATAGCTGGCTGATGGTGTAATTTTCCAATGGACTTAGCTAAAGTATTAATTTTATGTAACTGAAAAAATAACTGAGAACCTTGATCTATAGTTTTCCTCCAAAATAAGGGATTTTCTTTGCTATACCACATGCCTCTAGTTTTTCTCCCAAGTTAATACTTGTCCACAGCTTTAAAGTTTTTCTTGATTAAATAACCTGAAGCCACTCAGCTGACCAAGCAGAAAGAAAAGCCAAAACTTTATATGTGTTACAAATAGCACTGAAATAGTTAGCAGAATTTTAAGTGCTTTACCAGATCACATCTCACAGGAAAACCCACAAAGTGTTATACAAAAGTAGTAATAAGGAACTGTTTTAAACCCACAGAAATAAGGGCTTTCCAAATGGAAAAGTATCAACAAAACCTAACATGGTAGGCATTCTAACATGTACAGGAACATAAAATGTCCAAATGTTCAAATCAATCTTCATGTTTTCTTGTTTTTTGTCTGTTTTTGTTTGTTTTTGTTTTCATTTTTTGTTTTTTTTTTAAAGAGGAGTTTTGAAATTATCCACTCCACTGCAATATTGAGCAATCTTTATTTCTAAAATCCCCAAGTAAACCAGATGACTTCATATTTAACTTTATAGAACACTTGCATAAGACATAAAGCAACAAACCTAAAGAGCCACATAATACAGAATTAGTAAGACAAACCCATCATTCATTTATATATAGACTAAGTTGTACATTCTGTAATTTAGTTTTAAGTAATAAAAGAGCAAACAATATATTTATCAGCTTAAGGTTATTTTTGCAGCTACTTCACAGAAGAAAATTTAAAATGGAAGAAAAAGCAAGGTTGACAGTTTCCTAAGAAGAACAATGAACTCCTAGTCAGATAATACAGTGATTAAAATACTTATTTGTCTTACTTCCAAACTGTTTTTTCCCCTCTATATAATCTTTTGGGTCAAGAAACACACAAGGCTTTTTTTTCCCCCTCACCTCTCTTACAGCCAAGGATCTTATAGTTACCTTTATTTCTAAGAAGCCCTTTTGCTGATTTATGCACAGTACACTTTAAACCCTACATGTGAACAACCTTAAACAATGACAATCTGTTCTGAAAATAGCTATTTGCTGTTATATAAAAGATTTTTATTATTCTCTTTGGATTTTTTTGGCTGTGTTTTGTTTGTATTGTTGTTCTTTTCTTTTTTTTTTATTTAAATACAAAATTATTATTTAACTTAACATACAAATTATTAACTTCTCTTCTACATATTAAGAGAAGACTATTAGGAGTATATGTAGCCCCGAGCATAATACTCTCAGAACAATATATGTAACAATTTTGGTTCCAGGTAAAATAACATAGAGGTCATGCTAGAATAAGTTGTAAGAATCATTAGAATTTTTACAGCTCTATCTCCCCATGCAAGAACTAACTGTTAAAATTGTTTCCTCTTAGTCATGAAATATTTTGGGGGATCAAAATTCAGTGTGAAAGTCAAATGCATCTACATAAACACTGCAACAAATCAGTTAGAAAAAGCATTCAATTTTCTAAACAGCACATTAAAAGTACAAGTAAAAAATGTGACAAGTGTTAGCAGCTATAAAAATAACTAGAAGCCTACAAACATTTCAAATGTTTACAGTTAATAAATTCTACTAACAGCAGCATTGCAGTCTGGCCCTAGTACAGCGAAGTTTAAGACACGCTGCTTTGCTAGCAGGCTTGTTCAGTGATTATCACCACTCCCTGTTTTCCACTAGAGAATGAATGAGATCTTGTCTGTGGATCTGCCTTTATTGTGATAAAATTATGTCCCTGTCCATCCCCAACACAAGCTCTACCAATGATGGCTTATTACATATTTAGTCTGCAATGCTTTTTTTGCTGATGCACGTCTGCTATTGTAGATATTCAGTAATATGTATACCTTGTTTTGACAAATTTGATGGACTGCTCTAGTATGAACTTCTGGTATCACTGCTGTGCTGCGGCCTGCATTGAGATCAAAAACTTCCAGTGCTCGGTTGCTGCCAGCTGTAAGTACAATATCTGTAAAATTCTCTGTGTTAAAACAAAACAATGCAGTTCCAAGGCTTAAATTCAGTACCCCAAAAATATAATATCAACACTGATGAAAAGAATTGTAAAAAGAAATCAAATGCTAATTACTTTAATTGAAGTCATTCCCATGCCATTAGATACAACATTCCAAGAAGAAAATAAGCGTTTGCTGAAGGATACAAGAGTAGAAATCATTTACTGCTGAAAGGCTGGTAATCTCCACTGTTGAAGCCATGGGAAATTTCTGTACCAATTTGCAAATACTTTTCTGTTTGTATCTACAAAATATATAAAATAAATGCTGGTATTAATGAAAGAAGTTGATATACAGCCGCCAGTAACTTCTCATTGGAATCAAAGGAAACTTCAGTGCATTTCAATATTTTTAAAGATGAAGCCACAGATCTTTTCATTTGTTGATGAGCTCTATTAAGAAGGAAACAAGCAAAACAAAACAGAATGGTAACAAACCAGGCTTAAGAGAAAATAAATATGAAATTTATATAAGTAAACATGAATTGCTTGAATAATCCTGTCTGTATAGGAAAAACAATGGAGACAAAAACAATACTCTTTTTAAGTGCCTATGACCAAAAAGCAGAAATACTACTAGTTCTAGTTCTTTATAGCATTTCATGTGCTAATTACTGGAACAATAAGAAGGAAATTAGCAAAAAACAATTAAGGAAAATTTCCCTGTAGATCCCAGAATACTGGGCTGATCACATATCACCAAAGGAACTGGGCCTTCCACCGTGAACCAGACTCCTCAAGGTCCTAAAAGACACCTGCAAGCTCCATACAGACCATCAGGGACACACTCGTCAAGCCCTCTAAAACAGTTTCAGGATCAATACTGTGTTGCAATTCAGTCTGATTACAGACTGCTGTTTAATGAAAAATACTGGCATAGGCAACACAGATCTGATCTTAAAATCCACCAAAGCCAGCAGAAAACCTTCTTCCAACTTCAGTATGTTCAGGCCTAAGATAAGTCTGACTAATGAGCAAGTTTTCATTCTATTTCAGACCAAGATGAAATGGCTTATAAGATTACATGAAGCACATGCAAATGTTGAGCAAGAAGAACATAGTTTCCATAGAGGAAGGGATCTAGGAAACATAAACAGAATGGTATAGTCCATAATGTACCATGTTGTAGATTTGTGACTAAAATGTTGATAACATTCATAACCATTTTAGGTAATCCTGAGAAGCATCACACCATCAAGACCTCCCGTTTCTCACACTGTCCCCATAGCAAGCAAGCTGGGGGATGGTTAGAGGCTAGGAGGGGACACAGCCAAAACAACTTATCTGAGTTGCCCAAAGCAATTTTTAAAAGTTGTCATTGTTCAAAGACTGGTTGGACATCAATCTGCAGGTGACAACATCTATTACTTCTTTCCCTTTTTTTCATAACTTATTAGAGTGCATTTCTTTAGATTCCTGAGTTTTCCTTACTTTTGCCTTTCTCATTCACTCCCCACTCCACTGCAGGAGAGCAGGTGATGAACAGGGTGGGGGGTCTAGCTCCCAGGTATGGCCAACACATCACAATAAATCAAAGTTTCTATATCTATCTCTAAATTGCAGACACTTTACACATTAAAATAATTCCAATGAAACTAAATACTATATTTCTATCTCAGCGCATCTGATTACAATACAGAAGTCCATGTGCGACACATAGGAATAATTACTGTTTATTTCCACCAGTACAGAGTTTGGAAAACTGCAATCGTCTGGCAGAAGCAGTATATTTATCAGCAGTACATAATAAAAAGAAAAATGCTTTTAAATACTTTTTGCCATTGTCACATAACAGTCTCCTGAGATCTTTGAGACAGACATCAAAGCTACTCCAGCAGCAATGGTAAGGCATATGTTAAACCCCAGTGGTCTGCAATACAATCCAAGATTTTCTTTTATTGGTTTACAGTAGCATTTTATTCAAGCAAACTACAAAAAATAAACTTCTAGTCATAAGGGTAACTGATTTACCACCTGGTGTACAGACCTCATAGTTGTACAGAGGTTAGGCTAAGTAGGATTATTGCAGTGGAAAGATAATAAATAAAAAATAGTCACCAATGTTGTAGGCTCACAATGAACTTCACGAGGAGCAATCTCCAGAAAGAGATCATTCCTCAGTGGCAGTCAGCACTTAAATGTGATCTAGGAGAGGTGGAGCCAGGCTCCATGCCTTCTGGTAGCACAGGTGGGTAACAGCCTTCACCTGTGTTCCTACAGCTGAATCATTGATTGCCTCAGGTGGTCAATCAGAGGTTCAGGCCATGATCAACAGTTCCCAAATACCACCATATTAGATAAAAGTTAACTTTAAACAAGCTGACTGAGGTAACAGGAACAGTCTAATGAAGGCAGCATGAAACTTCCTCTGGCTTAATTTACCCTACTGGAAGAGATTTACTGAAACAGTTCAGTAGATCCCAAATGCAAGATCAATTGTTTTGAGTTAGCTGAATTTGCTACATGTACTTGTACCCATATAATTCAAAGTGCAAGACAATTGAAATTAAGCCAGGCATGGTGGACACACTGAGCTGCACACTCTATGTTAGTTCTTGACTCTTACAGTTATATTTTAAAGCAATGAAACAAAATTGTTATTTAATGACAGTCATAAGCTAAGAATTAAATCCAACACAGAAGGTAGGTAATCAGCCACTGGAAGAAAGGTATTACATAATTCAGGCAATATAAAAGCTAAAACAACCCCCACTTGTAATTTGTAAGAACAGAATTCAATAATAAAAACATTGGTGGAACTTTTCCTTAAACTTCAACAATCTACATTTCCATTTAATAAAATTTCCAGTTTATTATACAAAAGATTGCTATAAATATTATAATTTATGTGGAATAATTAATTAATGAGGAATTAATCCAGTAAATGTCAGAAGGAATTGTAACGCTTATCAAGATAAAATTGTGAAGAGTATACAAAGGAAAATCTTCATTAAAAAAGAAATCAAGAAGTCTTCAATGCCATTTTTTTTTTTTTACCTACCGGAAATGAACAATGAAAATAAAGTTACATGCAATAAGATTAAGAATTCCAGTCTGGACACTTTCCATAAATAAATTTGATGGCTTGCCATTAGCAAAGACAGTTCCTTTGTAGGATTTCCAATTGGCTGCCAAAGCCAATTCATAGAATCACCAAGGTTGGAAATTCGAAAAGACCTCCAAAATCATCTAGCTCAATCATCGGACAACCACCAATATTTGTCCACTAAACAGTGTCCCTTTGTACTGCATCTAAATGTTTCTTGAACACCGTCAGGGACAGTGACTCAACCACCTCCCCCTCAGCAGCCTGTGTCAACATCTGATCACACTTTTAGAGAATAATTTTTTTTCCCCGAGGCTCCCCAGCACAACTTGAGATGATTCCCTCTAGTCCTGTCACTGAGTTGTGAAGCTGTTTTCAGATATTAGAATACACTAAGACAAGTCCTAGAAAACACAGCACAGATGAAAGCTAAGAACAGGAAGCACGTACAGGTTCCAGATCACATGAAAACTGAAGTGACTACTGTAACATAAACAGGTCTAAGTTATACCACCATCCCAAGCCAACAAAAAGCTTGAAGAAAACTAAAGAGAACTGCCAAGTTTTTTTTCCCAGGTCTCCAGTTCTATGCACAGTACATAATCTCAGCTGACAGTCCTAAAAATCAGTTTTTATATAATCCAAATTACAATTCTATCCTCGTTCAATACCTCCAATCACTAGAAACTGATAGCAGTCTTAAGCATTAAGTAATGTCTTATATCATCCATATTTTGGAGATACAGTCATTCTGGGGGGGAGATACATTTACAGAATAGTTGTTTTCAGGAGAAGAGCATAGCTTGTTTATTTAAAAAAAACATTAGTAATACTTCACATTTCATCATATTAGGTATTCTATCATATAATGGCTTTAAATGCAATGCTTCTGTTACTTGAATGCAATTTTATTCACTTTAAACTCCTTTCAAATGGCTCCTTCTGGTCTTGAAAACAACACATGAAACAAATATAAAACAAGATTAGATTTCCTTTTGCTTAAATTCATATACAAAGTAAAGATATTTTAAAACTTTCAAAAAATTAAACACAAAACAGCTACATTTCACATCAGCAGGCACAACTGCTGACAACAGTGGAAATTCACTGGTTAGAAATTTTGAAGAACGCAAAGAAATTTGTTTAGGTTGTGAAACATTTTGAGATTAATCAGATGTAGAAATCAAGAAATTCGTATTCTATTCCCAGAACTTCAATAAATATCCTCTGTGACATTTATAAAGAACACTTTCTTATTTCTACTTCTCAATTACAGTTTTGAAACTCAACCAGCATTTAACCATTTAAATAAGTTGTTGTAATGCTTAGCTAATTAATACTAACAAATAGTTTTAATATTCTGCAGAGAAACATCAGTACGATTTGTCATTGTATTGTCTCCCATCCAAAATGGGTAACAATCCATTGGTTAGCCAGATGGTATAATCATGCTCTTCTAATCAAGGATATAAAGCATGCTCTGGGGGATTAGATCCAGCTTCTCCTTGAATCAGCTCCATTCAAGCATTCTTCCAAACTTGACTCAGAAGGCAAAATTAAAAGTTGTGAGAAACAAAAGAAATGACACAATCTTTCATAAAAGAAATGCTGGGAAATGAACTGGAGGGAAGCCACAAGAAAATGTCAAAGCAAATTTTTTTAAAAAAAAACTGGTACTGGAGGTTAATCAACGCATATAATCAAGCCTCAGACTGGTTTGTGGATTTGTTGAAATGTCTACAGTTATATGTTCGGTCTTCTGGCATTACACTAATATCCTGGAGAGCCTAATTGCATATTTTTGAGTTTGTGTTAATCCATCAAGGAATACTGAAAGCCTGGCAGTAACAAAAACGCTGGTATAAGCACAACTCCACACACATTAACAGCTTTAAACCAGGATATTGCATGCTTCTAACAAAGCAATCGTAGAAACGCTGTACACGATGAAAGGTCAGTGTCCTTCCAAAACTGCTTAGGTGAGTTCTACAACTACAACACATGCCATAATAGCTCTAGCATCTGACCTAGCTAGATTAAAGATAGTTCACATCCATCTGAGACTATGAAATTTCTTACTTTTACTGGATACATTCTTCTGGGAGGTATAAGCCCAGAAAACAGAAGTAAAAAACATTTTAAACTAAATCTTAAAAGCAAAAAATAACCAGAAGAGGAAAGGGTACAAAAGAACAGGGTATTATTTTCTGTCTTCTTTTTATAAGTTCCCCCAATATTGTCTGTATAGATGTTAAAAGTTAGGAATGGCACAGGCAATTTGCTCATTTTCTGAATTTACTAGCTTATTCTGAATAGATTTGCAGCAAAACTGGGAGCTGAAACCATCTTTTCTGACTCCCACCTTCAATTTATTCCATTATTTGCCTTTCAAATTCCTTCCCCCATTAGTTTTATCTTTCTAATGTAACATATATACAATAAAATGAAAGCAGGAAACTATTCCTTTGAGTTTGATTCTCCAGTCTATGTGCTGTATATGTCTGTGTGCATTCCTATTACAATATATGACTAAGATCATATAACTAAGGGCCAGAGCACATCCTCCATTAAGGAATTTAGCAAGAAATGGAAGTTAAAGGGTCACAGGTACTTCTGCATTAACAGTTAAAACAGATAGATCACTGAAATCCACAATTAAGTAAACATTTGGAGAAGTTTACAAACTGAAATCAAATTACAATCCGTTAGTCACTTTTTCAAATATGAAGGAAAATCTGGTTTCAAAATGTGCTTTTAAAGTACTGATGAAATTTGTCCTTTCTCCCCTCTTTTTTTTTTTTTTAGGACTATTGAAAATTTCAGTGAAGATCAACATCCTTCATCCAGGAAAATACTCCTATTCAAAGAAGTACTTAAACATGAACTGTGGCTAAACATCCAAGGAAACTGGCCAGTCTTCCCCATCTATGAATGAGGCTCAATACTACTTAATAACACACTATTCACAGTATCAACTAATAGACTTCAGTGCCATAGTCCTAATTCACTTCATCATTCTTCTAAAAAATATATAGCAGTAATAGTGAGAAACCAACCTTAAAGAGATATTTTTTTAAATACTACTGTGTTTAAAAACATGCATGCATATATAAGTACATATGTTTGAATGTAATAAAATATCTTAGACAAATATACTGCTGAAAACCAGCAAGAGCAAGTGAAGAACAGAAAACTTGGTAAAAAGATACAAGGATAATTTAGCTGCAATTGTGAACAAACATCCAAAAAAGGTATTACAGACAGATTAAATAGAAAAACTTGATTCCATGTCAGAAAAGAGGAGAAAGTTAATGATCAATAGAGCAGTTAGTAAAAAGTGCATGAAGGATGCTACCAATGAAGTGGAAAAAAAGATAAGAAAATTAATTAGAAACAATATAACAGATTGAAAGTCATTAAAAATGAAAGTAATCTGCTTCCATTTCACAGAAAATGAAGAAAACATTTGCAGCATGTTGGAGCCTCTGAAAGAAAATGCAATTAAAAATATTCTCCAGAAGAGGAATTGCAGAAGCTACACAATCATAACTTAAGATTAACAATGTAAACACTTAGAAACTAATATAAATAAGTAGAAAGTAAAGTACAGAAAGTAATGATAAAACAGTATCTGCATCCAATAAAGCATGCAGCATAAGAATTATTGATAATTCATTCCCCCTTCTTCCCCATTGTGCAAAAATTTCTTTGTTCTGTCAATTAGCTTGTTCAACTCTCATCTAAATATCATTCCTAAGACAGCCCTCCACCCCACCTTACCCCCCCCCCAAGAAAAATCTCAGCTCAGACAGTAAAAGGAGTTTCATGTATTTTCACTGCTCTGCTGATGAGGATTTAACTCACCGTCTTAGGTCATCCTTTGTTGCATCTAGATGGAAACTTAATAGATGAAATTCAGCTCCACAGCACAGCAATATAAATGTATCCATAAAATAAAATTGTGCAAAGCCTACAGCCCTGTGGAACATCTCTTTTCCCTGAAATGCAAGATATGTTATTAAGAATGGATTCTAAGACACTAAACATCTTTTGTCTGAGATAGCTAGTGCTAAAGCATAATTTCCCTGTTTAACTAAGCATAAGCCAGAAGGCTAACCTACTACGTAGTTGCCCTTTCTATTTCTGAAATTTTCATTTCAACTTTACTGACAATTAATTTAAGTAAGAGTATCTGTAGTCAATTGAATCCAATGCAATTGAGTCTAAACTTCTACGTGAATTGTGGAGTAACTATAGGAAGACAAGCAGAGCTGAGCCATGCAAATAGAAAATATATAGCAGATGTTAAAATCAAAGTTTCCTGACATGTCCACTAGAGTTGGCTACTGGACCTTTTCCAGATCTTCATGACAAAAGCCTAATTTGAAGGCAGCACCTAAATCATAGTATCAGCTTGAATGATTACCAGTCTAGCTCTAAAAATCAGTCCATATGTTCCTCCTACAGAACCACTAAAATAAAGTTAAATCAAAGTGCAAAGTAGCATCTTCTGTTAACTAAATTAACAGGAGTTTCTACTTACCAGAATTAGGGCAGGTTCATTCTTGCAGACTGACCAGACCCTTACAGTTCTATCATCTGATGCAGAAACTATCCACTTCTTGTCATGACTCCAGCCTACAGAGTTAACTGCGCCATCATGACCTAATAAAAATAATAATGGAAATATCATAAACCTTATTTACACTAACACATTTCTCCAGAGTTAATCATACTGTTTTAACACAGTTATACGTAACATTAAAATACACTTAAATATAGGCTTCAAATGGTTGGATTTAAAGCACTCATTGATTTCTTTTTCCTCCACCAAAATCCATGGGAAAACATCCCTCATTAATAACTAAATTAAAATACACAAAATTAAATAAGGTCATGGAAATATCAATCTATTCTACCCGAAATCACCTATATATTTGTATGATGTTGATTCCATTAGTACAAGAGGGGCTTGAAAGGAAACGTTATAGAAAAAATAAATAAATTTATCTTTAGAATAAATGAATACTTTAAAAGATAAAAGCTAGCTAAGCTTTCTTAAGCACATCCAGGGATGGTGACCCAACTAGCCCCCTGGGGAGCCTATTCCAGTGCTTAATGACCCTTTCTGTAAAGAAGTTTTCCTGATATCCAACCTAAACCTCTCCTGTTGCAACTTAAGGCCCTCATCCTATCACCTGTGAGAAGAGACCAACCCTGCTCACACTGCAATCACCTTTAAGGTATTTGAAGAGAGCAACACGGTTTCCCCTCAGCCTCCTTCTCCCCAGACTGAACAGCCCCAGTTCCTTCAGTCTCTCCTCATAGGGCACGTACTGCAAACCTTTCACAAGCCTTGTTGCCCTTCTTTGGACCTGCTCCAGTACCTCAGTGTCCTTTCTATAGTGTGCCCAAAACTGAACACAGTAAAATAGTTGTTTTCTGCACTCTGCCAACAACATGGTAACCAAATATTTCAAAATGCAACCAAGATCTGCTACAATGCCCAAATGGCAAACAAGATCATCATTTAACACAGCACTGTGCACTTAGCTTCTAGTCAGTGTTTGACTCATGGAGAGGCCTAAAAGATGTCATCTATCCCACACTGATCCTATTAATAATCATGTATTATTTTCCTCTGACTGATAAACTGCCCCAATTGCTTCATCCCAGATAGCTTTTTCTATGCACTATCTTAACAACAGAAGTGAGGAAATCCAGCAAAACCAAAGGCAGAAGCCTGCACCTTTCAAAGCCTGACTTGTTTTTTTTTGTTTGTTTCTTTGATTTTTTGGTCATGGGCCTGCAACAAATCCAACTGCTGCAGAAAGGCTCAGATGGAAGAAAAATCCTGATTCTTGAAAAGGTTACTTGGGACATTAAAGGCCATCAGGAGTTAAATCGGGCTTCAAATGAACCTAATTTTGAATGCTTAACTTTCAATGCTTAAAAGCTGACTTTTCAAAGTACTAAAGACTTTAAAAGAAAATAATGTAATTGGTGAGCTCTAACTTCTAAGTTCAGTCTCATAAAACACAAAACATCAGTTACAAAAGAATCACTAAGCTAACATCCACAAATAAAGATAGCCATAATTTCCTAAATTCAGTGGAGCAGTATTTTCAAGACACATCTCTGAAATTCAAATGGAAAAAAAAGAAAAAAAAAAACAAAAAAAAAACAGTATTAATCAAAAGAAAAGTGTCCAAGCATTATATGATAAATTAAATTGATTTTTTTCACAGGACTCTGAAAATCACTTCTTAAAGACTTCTTAAATGTGCAGTATTTTATTTCATTAATTAGGTTTTTATTACTGAGCTGTTTCTGTAAAAGGACAATGAAAACACCACTGCAGCAGCTTCCATTGAAGTACTGCGTTAGTTAAAAAATAAATAATTAACAATCTGTTTACAGGTGATAACTTTAAGAATTATAATTTCCCCTCAATTGCAAAAAGCCTCTACAAGAATCAGACTTTCCCACTTCGGTATCAAACTGAGATAAACAAGATTAGAAAACTATGAAGAACGAGCTTCAAAAGTCAGAAGTGTCATCAGAAGTTAAAATTATTGTGTCTAAATTTATATTGATGCTTATCAGAAAACAAGAAAATATGTCAAAATTAACAAACTTCAGTCCATATTACCTTCCTAATTTGTCCAGGTGAAGTCTAATTTACTTCATACAAAATTAAAACATTTAAAGTGCTCATACTGCCCTCTAGTGCATATTTTCTTTTCAGTCAACTACAGTTCCATATCAAATATTTTAACTTCAAATTAGAGGAAGGCTAACAGATTTAGGCCAGCTGTGATACAATGGAAAACACAGCAGTGATAAGGGAGTAGCAAAATTTCAGGCTACAGCAAGCAAGAATATGCTCAAATACAGCAACTACAGACATCAAATCAAACAACAACAACAAAAATGTTTACACTCATAAAACCTCAGGTAGGCAGGGATCTCCAGCAAGAAATGTCTTTGCTTCCACTGCCAACCCTTAATTGAGGTCTGGGAAGGGATAGATCCTGTCTCCACCCCTTCTGTTTACTTAGGTACATTGCATGCACCTGAGCTCCCCTGGGTTGGCCCTGCCTTCCCATCAAGTGCTCAATAACTGCTTCAAGCTGTGACTTAGCATTTATGCTACAGCCAGCAATTAATATCTTCTCTGGTAATGTACATCTGCAAAACAGTTTATAAAGAAGACATTTTAATTACCAAATAATAAAAACAAGCAGAAAGCAGCAAGAAAAAAAAAAAAAAAAGAAAAGAAAAAAAGAAAAAACACCTGTAGAGGTACTGGGTAAGTACTTACACTACTCCCAAACAAAAAAAAAAAAAAAAAAAAGGAACATGAGAAACTTTAAGAAAATCTGAAGTTTGAATAAGAACCTAAGACTTCAGGTCCCCACCCCAGTATCCCAAAGAACAGTGAAGAAAGTGTCAGCTGGCTTGCAAGAGGCCAGTAAGCTTCAAAACTGACTTTGCTCTCAGGATTCCCACATCCCAAAGCACATTAGCTGGTTTTGTAAGAAGAGTTCTTCAAAAGGGCACAAGCTGGATGCAACCCTTCTAAAGCTGATCAGCATCACTTGTACTTCATAACAGAACACAGACACCTGAGAAGTCAACACTGATTGGAATGCACAACTACTTTAATTGAGAGCTTTGGGGAACAAAGCTGAAAATAGTAGGCTTAAAGCAAAGTTGTTGTTATCCTCTCTCTTCTTTGCATAAAAATATCTTCAATAATCAGCAAAATATGGGTGTTAATGCTGCTATATTAAAAAAAAAAAAAAAAGTTTTTGTTTCCATTTCTCGATTAAAAAGAAAAAATAAAAAACAAGTTTTAAATTACCAAACAAACTTAACTCACTAAGCCATTAACTTCTATTTCCTGAATCAGAAGCGTTTCTCACTCCCATTCTTTTGAGGGTGATGTAAGTGAATCTGTTTATTAACATGGCACTTTATGTTAAACTCAATTATATACTACTCTTTGCTAATGTAATTCACAAATTTACCTGTAAAAACGTGATGTGTGTTGGTGAGATCAGAGTTGAATATCAGTATAGTCTTGTTAGCCAGCCCACAGGCCAGGTAATTTCCATCCCCTATAAAAAGATTCTGATTACTTATGCTTACAAACAAAAAAGGAAATAATGTGCTATCCTTTTATTCATAAAAATTACACATGCCACTACAATAAAACAAACATTAAGTATTCGTTGCACATCTAACAAATTTTTGCATGAACATCACAAACTCATACTGCAAAATTTAGTATGAATTTACACACCATTTCTTCTGTTCCTGACATACTCTTACAACACTTACTCATCACGTGGCAGAAATTTGTTTTATATAAGAGTGCTACAAATTTTAAGTGTATAATTTTTTAGCAGTAATATAAAAGTTTCCTGACTTAAACTCACTTTTCTTATTGTCATCTTAAAAGTTATATACCTTTCTCATATACATCAGCACGTAACAGTCATCCTGGATTAATTCTTAAAAATTACAGATTTCTAGTCAACATCATAAAATAATCCCCAAAGATATTCAGCCATTGGATGGTTCATTTATATTATTGATCAGCAGGGACCACACAGTGCCAGGTTAGACTCCTCTAATGTTTCTATTAAAATAATTAAAGCAGCAAACTGAACCAATGGGGGAAAAACAACAAACAAACAAACAAAGGAAAAGAAAGAAAAAAAGGAAGTGGAATGAAGGAGAAAGCAGAATTGCATAATTCAAAATAATTCAAATCAATGGACCCTACTGGTTTCACTGTGAAATGCATTTTTTAAAAGTAGTATCTTCTAAACTTCTTCCTATGTCTCCTGGGCACATGTGGAAAGGATGACGAAATGCATCATGCTTGACCATTGATTCATCAATCTGCTGCTCTGCACTAAGGAAGAACTACCCACCTTGCTGTTTCAGAATTCCACATTATATTTTTTTCCAAACAAATAATGAAAATAGAAATGGATAAGAGATCCATATTTATAATTTCAGAGAACCAGTTAATAAAAATTAATTTTAAAAAATCAGATGCAAAATGGAGGAGACAAATATGCTAAAAAAAAAAGTTCAAGAATCTTCTTCTATCTTACTAATTATTGAATACACCAGCATACTAAATTGACAAAGTGATACGTTTTGATTTTGATTTCACCAGAAATATTTCAGCTGTGTTTTTCTCCAAATGTCAGTAATTAAACACAATAAATAATGATCTAAAATATTTTCCTCTCAAAAATAAGATATCTAGTTCTGAACAAAATATTCAAAGAAATGCATGCCTCGTACTTCCCATAGTCTTTAAGCTGTAGGGTAGTGATTTCTGCAGAAGTCTCCCTGTTTTTTCTAATGTTTTAACAGTATGTCTCTTCAGCGTGAGAGCTGACTGGTAAATCTGATGTTCACAAACGATTGCAAGAAACAAGCTCTCCACAACTAATCTCCCTTAGGGCCCATAAAAATAATTTATTCAGGTCTCTAGGGAACACTTAGGGTTGAAGTGCACTTCAGGAAGTTACAGACTGCATTTAGCTTACTTTTATTTCTTGAAGATGAAAGTTGCTCTAGTACCCAAAATACTTGTGAAGATACATATTTTTAAACACATTGTATATCCTGTGGTTTGCAGCACATGCAATGACATAATTACATACTCAGCAATACACTTGATTGCTGACCTAGGAAACAGTTCCTGTGTAATATTACCTGGATTGGAAATGACTTGCTTCTCCAAAGCCTTTTAAAAATATATCCTTCTTTGGATTATATTCAAGAGTTCTTTTTTACAGATTTAATAGATACATAAATACTGAATGATCTTCAAAATTAAAAAATAAAAATAAAAAAATAGGAGTATTCTGATTCTTTTGAAACAGAACTTCAGCTTCTAAAATGCCTTAACAACCAAATAAATGACTCAGAAAATAACCTTTGAAATGTTAGACCACTAATTTTCAAGTTGTGGTGGAAAAGTGATAGAATGGGGACAAAAAATGATGACCAGGCAGCAGATGCTGGATTTTTCTAGGAATTTACCTAGGAAAACCACAGCTTTTATAAACAACACTACACAAATTTCGTTGTTCCATCTCTACAAGGTTACAATTGTACATTTAATGAAACTGTACATACCAGAATACTGAACGCAACAAATTCTAGTTGGTTGAAAACTAACGGATATTTCTGCCTCATGGTTGATTGGAGGAGAACTTTCCAGTGGATATTCTTTATTTTTACTTCAGAAAAATAAAATAAAATAAAATAAAATAAAATAAAATAAAATAAAATAAAATGAAAAACAGAAATAGAGGAAAAATATTGAGATGTCTAAACCTAGTTTATTGCCATTTCAATAATGAAATAATTATAACTTCCAGAGTTATTCTAAATATTTTTATGTGTATATTTCCTGGACAATTTATGCTAAATCCAGAATAAGTATCAGAATAAATTAAAAATTATCATACTTAAATTATCCACATCAGCAACTATTATGAATTTATGAAATAAAGAATTAACAGAGAATTTTACAAAAATAACTTTAAAAATCAGATTTCTTAAATTACACAATTATCTAGTGAAATTAATTAAAAATTCAAACTACCTTGCTGTGAGAGTAAGCAATATGAAAAATACTTCTGTATATAAACAGAAATAGGACATTGATCATCTACTTAACAGCATATTGAACAGAACAGTAATTGTTAACTAGGTTAAGCCACCACAATAATGTAAATCAATCATGAAATCATCTGAAGTACTCATCTAAGGGCTTGCC
This sequence comes from Perdix hodgsoniae, assembly GCA_035772895.1. NCBI lineage: Eukaryota > Metazoa > Chordata > Aves > Galliformes > Phasianidae > Perdix > Perdix hodgsoniae. The sequence continues at coordinate 1,028,091 of JAPSGF010000056.1, read as the reverse complement.
TATGTGTAAAGCTATTAAAAGTTTAAGAAACAGTTTAAGAAAAAAAGAAAAATAGCATTCATCCCTTATTTTTATGTTTGCAACACATAGAAGAATGACTTTATACAGTAGAAAGAGAAAAAAATGTGTGTAATATCCCCACATATCATACTACGTCAATTAACAAAAAAATGTCAGCTTCACAAAAACATTAGCTCTTGTGTCCACAATGATTGTGAATCCACTGATCAAACTGTACCATCACAGAATTGCAGGGCTTGGAAGAGATGTCAAAAGATTGAGTCCAACTCCCGTGCTGAAGCGTGTGCCCTACAATAGATTGTAGGCAGGTAGGCATCCAGATGAGTCTTGAATATCTCTGTATCTCCACTCTGTATCTTTCTGGGCAACCGTTTTAATGTATATTCTATTTAACTCCATTACACTAAGCTTCATTAGGCTCAAGACAACACAACTTTAGAAGTAAATGAGGCACATGATATGAAATCATGAAAAGTCACTTTGTCCCATCCAGCTATTTTTATTATTAGAATTGCAGGCGAAGATCTGAATCACTTGCTACAGTCATTTTACAGCAAACTTACAATGTGTTTTAGTTCCATAGATGCTTCTAAGTAAATTTATGAGAGAAGCAGTTACAAAACATATTTATGATAGAATTCATTTAAATTTGTTCCTCTAAAGCAGTTGCTATTTACCTACCTTTTAAAACTGGTCTTGCACTTCGGTACATTATTTTTCTTCAGTTTAGTATTTGGAGAAAACATGGTCATTCTACAAGAAAGAACAGAGACTCTTATATGAAACATTCATTGTTTCATGAGAGAAGCAGGGTTTTCTTGTGGTGGTTTTTCTGACAAACAAAAAACAATCCTAGTTACTTCTTACTGTTTATGTATACTCCTAATGTCTGTAAGTAAGACAATGTGCATGCTGAATGATAAAAAGATAACTTTGTAGTGATCTGCAACATTCCAGTTTACAGCTAAAGTTTTGGTTTCCATGCTTTATTTATTGGACAGTGCATTCTGAAGGCCAAAATCCATTAAGATGAAGTATTCAGGTATTTCTTTCTACAGATTGAATAAACAAGAGGAGCTTCAAGAAAAAGACAGAATGCCCAATAAAGATTTTGAAAGAAAACTGGAACAATCAAAAGGAGTTTTGAGTTAGCAAAACACAAAAACAACGCATACAGCACAATTCTGTCACACAGCAGTACCAATTTACAGGAAAAAAAAATCACCATAAACACAAAACAAGCGCAACAAAGACAGTTTTTGCTACATCTGAGAAGAATTATTATAGGCTTCTCAGCTACATTCCCTGAAAAAAATGGAGTCTAGACTCTCTGAAAACTATGCTTAGCAAACACAGCTCTAAATCTTTTAGTAGCAGCGGCACAACATATATCAAAATTGAGACGTTTCTTAGCAAAACCTGGAAGAGCTTGAGCTGTATTCAGATCACTCTGAAGTGTGAAAGACACTCCATCTTGCAGTACATTTTAACACTCTGTTTCAACAGTTTATCTTCACATGTCTGACACTTCAGGAAAACACAGGGGAGATTTTTTTGATTAAAGGAGAAGTCTGACACCACATTCAAAAGCAATTTAGGATATTCCACAGTGAACACTGTGTGGTGGGATAAATGAAAGGTTTTCATCTATCTCACACATCATCACAATGATTGCACACATCATCACAACCAAATGCTCCTTCAGTTGACAAGCAAAGCAACAAACAAGATACAAGAGATGCAGGAGAAAGTTCATAGATGTACTTAAGCCAGATATAGTTTCCTCTGAAACTTTTATCTAATGCTGGGGACCGTTTCAGTCATGTTCTCAAGGGATGCTTCAGTAGTGGCTTTGATTAAATAAGGAAATTCTAGGTCATGGAATTAGGAATGGGATGAATAGAACTTTTTCAAACTAGCAGTCCAGTGATTGTACTCATCCTATCTTATCCAAGGCTTTTAGGTTGAGAGAAACTGGAGAGAAAAGACAATACAATCTCTATATTCACAGAATTAGGAACACAAACAAAACATTCAGAAATCAGCAAAAACAGGTTTATCATTTCAAAATGATTGAATCTATTGTGAGGTCCCAGTCTTTAACGGTTGTTCTCAGAACATAAAAACCACAGCTCCCAATTGCAGTCTGAAGATGTAATCATAAGCAGACTTTCACTCAGATCACTTAAAAGAAATCTGCTGCTGACAGGTAAAAGCTGGTTCATGATTTCTCAGTTCCAATACTCACCTGCATTCAACGTAAGGGTTATTTCTCATGTAATACCTTGCACCATTCCCCTTATGTTCTAACAATTATACTACATGGTATTGTCCAGAATAACCTATACCAAAAATGAAGTGCCTTCTCTTTGATCTACCCGGGGCTCTGAGAAACTGACAAATTCTCCATTCACTTGGGAACACTAACACAACACTACTCCAAAGTGTTTCCAAAGTCCAAACCTTTAAAAAGAAGCAAAAAACAGGCAAAGCTACAGCAAACTTTTGGAGAACTGTTCCTTAAGTGATTTTAGAAGCTCCTAATAAAAAATAAAAACCAACGATCCTGAAAGTTCTTAATAACACCATACCAATAAGGAGAGGTTGTACAGCTCATGAAATTCTAACATGGCCCATCTCAAAAGATGGTTGAGAGGAAATAAATGGCATACTTCTCCCTAAGTTGATCTGAGAATGCTCTTGGTGAGTAGAACAAGGGAAAGAACTAACTAGGTTTAAGTGTCATAGTATTTAGAAACAGACACTACGTAAATGTACACAGAATTTTTCATTTCAAGACAGAAGCAACTGATCACTGATCAGAAGCTGTGAAAATTTACGTTTTTAAAAGGACTGTGTTTGTTAAAATCATATCTATTTTTCATGGGTCACCAATTTCACAGTGGTGAGACTATACACCTCTATTTCATGTCAAAATATCAGATCCCAGATAAACAGATAAAATACAAGTGTATCTACTCACTGTGGTGCAGCTGTATAGCCTGATGACTTAATTTTATTATGAAAAACCAGTGGTTGATCTTTCACGGTGCTTTTCACTCCTATAGTAAAAAAATTGAATATTCACTCAAGAGCTTCCTAATGTGACATTACATTTTTACGAGTTTATGGATATATAGCTAAGATAGAACAGTGGCTATTTTTAATGTCTTCTTGTAGTACAAAACACAATTATGATCAGCTACTTTAGAAGACTGAGAAAAGGAAAGAAATGAACTATCTCTTTGCATAATATCCCTCCTCAAATAATATCAAGTAGGAACTTCTCTGAACTTTGAACTAACAAAAATACTGTTCTAAGGAAATTTCTTCATCATTTACTTGTGAATGTATTCTGTAGCTGCCTATTTTATGCTTAGATTTTATATTTACTAGCTATAAAATACGCACAACTTACATTTGGAATATATCTAAAGATCTGAAACAATCCGGCTAGCAGGTGTACATAAAAGACTGTTCTTTTATGTGGCTTGAGAAGTCATTAATAATGGCTGCATTCACCTCTTGTAATAATATTCCTGAAAGGCAGCTTCCAGCTCAAAAATACGACCATTTCATATCAGCAGAAATGATCTAATTAAATTTAAAAGGCGGGAGTGGGAGGGAGTGGAAATCTTGTTCATATTCTAAGGGAAAACCTTCAGGTGCATTGTGAGTGATCTTGTGGGCACATTTACCAATGCTGAGGATAGACACATCTTTAGTTCCCATCAGCTATCACTTCTCTGTATGTAATGACAAGGGAGAAAACAGTCCTTCCTAAAGAATGCCTGACACCATTTGCTCTGAAATATCATAGGATTTCCTTAGAGCAACTAAAATATCTGAATGTGACATGTCAATCAATAATAACACAGTGCTGGTTTTCAGAAGCAGCTTCAAATTCTAGCAAAAACACTGTAGATGCTTTCTCAGATTTTCACATAAAACCAAAACTATAACCTTTGACATTCTAGCATATCCATCAAGTACAATCAGTAGAATCAAAATAGATTATTCTAAGTGTCTACAGCTACCAGTTATTTTCTATCTATTCAAAAGAAAAGGTGATTATGAAAAAAAATATTTTCTAGGTACTTTCTGAACCTAATTTTACTACTACTAAGCAAAGAAGTTATGTGTTCTCCAACAGCAACTCAAAGTCAGACCTTTCTCTTTTTTTTTTTTTTTTTTTTGAATAGTAGAAACCTAAGTCAAAAGTGAATTTCCTAAACTTACAAGTATTAACAAAGGAGTATTCAGGAAAACAAAACCAATCAAATATTTAACTAAAAATAAGAAAGAAAAGTCAAATTATATAGAAAAATATATTCCATGCTATGAAAAGATATGAAAAAATATAAGCATTCTACATACTTTAACTCTCAAAATTGACATTTCTCAAAAGACTATATTTTAAAAAAGAAAAATATCACACTGTCATCATTTTCATTACAAATATTTGGATACAATATGAAATACTACTAGAAAAATAAAATTCTGTCTAATAAAATAAAAATAAAATACATCTAACTTAAAAAAGAAATATATTACTTAGCATAGGCACCAGACATTCAAATCTTTTACTGTTTTAAAAAATATGACTTTATTAATTTGTATCAATATTGTTTTACACTTACCATGTGTTTTACTCAAACATTTTTTATTTTTATTTAAATTTTTACACAGTGGAGATTTGGGCAACAGAGGACACCTAAGTTAAAAAGAAAATAAAAAAAATGATAAATGCAATGGACAAAATCAGATTGGGAAAAAGTGTTAAAACTTATTTTTACTAATTCATGTGAATGTACACATGACATTTTCACTTCGCTTCGCTATACACATCAGGTTTTTCTGTGACTTAAAATTTCAGTGTTTTCACAGAAGCCATTTCAAGGACCATGAAGGACCAGACACTCATTGAGAATTATCACCATAGATTTGCCAGGGAAGTGATGCTTCATTGACTTTATAAATTTCTGTGATGAAATGATTATCCTGTAGACAAGAGGAAAGTGGTGCATATGGTTTACCTGGACTTGAAGGCTTTTGCCATTGTCTCCCATGAGATCCTCATAGAGAGGCTGATGAAGTATGGGCTGGAGGAGCACAAAGCCAGGCCCAGAGGATGGTGATTGGTGGCACAAAGTCTAGCAGGAGTAGAGTAACTAGTGGAATACTTCAGGGATTAGTCCTGAGATCAATCCTGTTCAATATCTCCATTTATAATGTGGATGGTGGAGTGTGTCCTCATCAGGGCTGCAGAAGTCACCACAAAACTGGGAGAAGTGAATGATACACCAGAGGGTTGTGCAGCCATCCAGAGACCCTGACAGGCTAGAGAAGTGTGCTTGCAAAAGCATCAACAAGTTCAACAGGGAAGAGTGCAGAGTCCTGCATATACGGAAGAAAAACTCCAGGCCCGAATACATGCAGGGGACCAGCAAGTCCAGAAAAGGACCTGAAGATGCTGGCAAACCCCATACAGGAAGTGAACCAGCAATGCTCTCTTTCAGCAAAAATGGCTAATGGTGTCATGTGGTGCATCAAGAAGTGCTGCCAGCAGATCAAAGAGGTGATCCTTCCCCTCTGCTCTGTTTTAATGTTCAGGTCTATGTTCCCCAGTACAAGAAAGACATTGTGCTACTGGAGGGAGAGTTTGGCAAAGAGTCACAAAGACAGTGAAGGGACAGTAGTGTCTCTCCTGTGAGGAAAGACTGAGAAAGTTTGGACTGTTCAGCCTAGAGAAGAGGACGCTCAGCAGGGATCTTTCCAATGTATACCTGAAGGGTCAGTGCAAAAGAGGTTGTGTCCAGTGGTGTCCAGTGACAAGAAAAGAAGTAATGTTCACAAACCAGAACACAGGGAGTTCCAGCTAACTACCAAAAAAGCATTTCTTCACTGTTCAGTTGACCAAACACTGATACAGCTTTCTCAGAGAAGCTGCAGAGTCTCCTCTTGGAAGGTACTCAAAAGCGAACTTGGACTTGAGCCCTGCTCTGAGTGTCCCTGCTTTAGAAGGGACCTCCCAGACGACTTCCAGATGTCCCTTATGGTCTCAACCATTCTGCAATTTAGTAATTTCTCCCACTCAGTTCAGTAAAGCATTACAAAGAAGTCAATCCAAGTCAGAAAATAACACTGTACAAAACCATGTAATACGCCTAGGTGTCAGAAAAACAAATGCATTATCCAATTTTGAAAAAAATAAAAACATTTTAAGTTATTCTGTACCTGGCAATGACTGATAGACTCCCTTCATTTCCACTTTTAAAAATACCTCTCTGCTGAGATGTCACCAACAAAGCAGGGTTAACTTCCAACACAGCAATGATGTCTTCAAACATTGAGGTGATCAAGCATAAAACCTGCAGTAATTGCACTATGAAATAGCACTCCATATACTTCTCAATTTAAGCTCTAACACAAAGGTATTTATAATGGAGAATGAAACTGTTTTTTATTTATGAAAATTACTCAAAAATATCCATAGATTTGGTCTCACAGCATTAAGCAGTAAAAAGTGCTTAATGCTGTCCTTCAAAATATGCTTATGGTGCTTATATGTAATATTATATGTATATATTTCATTTCCTAAAAAGTTATTTCATTGATTTTTGAAATTTTCTCACAACTCAGTTTTTGCAGATTCAGAAGTTCATTGCAGCATCTGTTTGAGGAAAAGGTGTAACAACGTTTTTACCTTTTTTTCCTCTAAGGAAGTGCCTCTGCTCCCTCAGTGGTCATTCTTGACATTCAAGGTACACACCAAACACCATAAAAAACAATTCACCTTTTGCTTTCTAGTCACTTCAGATAGTATTCAGATTTTGAGGGCTATTAAAACTAGAAAACTCCTTAAAGAATAATCTCTGGTGAGATGACTCTGTAATTCACATTTTTGAATAAATAAAAAAGTGTACATTTACATAATTTGTACACAAAATGCAGAATTAATGTTTATATAAAATAAATGGAAATGTAAATATTCATTAAATAAATGCTAAATATATACTCACCTTTCCATTAATTGCTTTCTTCGTTAATGAACACGATCTAGAAAATCGAATGCTGAGGCCATTGTAATCTTTACCAAAAAGAACACAATGGTAAAAGATGTATTCACATTTAAAAGGGAAAAAAATTACTCATGCAGTTTTAACATCATCATAACCCACTGTTTTCAGTATATATCCTTCTAGCCTACAGCCACAGCGTGAAGTATGATTAGAATAACATACTTTGTAATTAGGTTGCTAAATTGAATAAGAATTCATTACTAACCACTACAGAAATCTAGTACTGACACATGTTCTGAAACAAGTCACCAGCGACAGAAAAACACAGTAAAATTAATTACTAAATTAAAATATCAAAAAACAAATTTTGGTGTATTAACTAATTCTTATGCTATTTATATCAGACAACAAAGAAAAGCAATCACATTAGATTGTAGCCATTTTCTAATCATACCTTTGTAACATAAAAATGCTTCCAGTTCCAAGTTTGCTAAATTTATTAATAATAAGCCAGTAGAGGTTCCTATCCAAAAATAGCTTCTATTCTGGGCACAGGATCTATTAGGAAAAAAAAAAGAAAAAGAAAAAGAAAAAGAAAATGTACCTGAGTATGATAAAGAAGCTATTATTATTATTATTATTATTATTATTATTATTATTATTATTATTATTATTATTTAGTAATACTATATAATTTGATTCCAATATGACAAAAATAATAAGCCATCCCATAGAAGATTTAAAATTTTTAAAATTTAGTTCATTTTTAAAACTGTAGTTCAAAGGAAAAAGTTTCAATTAAAATTGATGCAGTGAAAATAACCTAAGAACCTAGTGATATTTTAAAGGACTTACATATTTTCTTCATTATGGAAACATACTGAATAGTCACAGTGTTCAATTAGGAGGACAGGCAACGATGCTTCCACTGACCCCTCTGGTTTCATGCTGTTTATTTTGCAAAGCTCAGAAGCATTTTGCCTTTCACCTAAAGGAAACCAATCAAGAATATCATCAGTCAACGAAACAATGAAATAAGGCAAGCAGAAAGGATTTAAAAGAGAATTAAAAGTAATGCAGTAAAATAGCATGAAATAAGACCACACTACCTTTCAATTTCAAAAGATGGAGATGTCTTGAGCCAGGGAATCACCTTGCTGAGGTGCAATCATTAGTGTTGTATAAGTACTCAGTGTTATGCCAATTAAAATACCACTGCCAGTTAAATAATATATCATTGGGGCTCTGGTATGAATGCAAAATAACATAGCATAGCAAAACATATAACACAGAACAACATAGAAGATTCTTAGAATCTCTTAACTGAGAAATGGTATTCCACTTAGACAATGTATTATTTTTTTAGGAATTGATTTTATTCTCACATGTATCATGCAAAGATTTACAAGCAGATACATCATCCAAGATGTTATTAGAGATATACGCATAATTCCTCCCTGTATGCCAATCCCCAGCTTCATATCAATTTCAGTAAAAGATTCCATGTGACTCAGATTCAATACTCTATCACTTATACTAACCTTTCATGGCATAAAAAGCACACACTCAGTAGTCAATAACAATTAAAATATAGCAAAACCAGCATTCTAGAAGCACTATGCTACCTAATATTTCTTCAGATTTCCAGATTTTATTATAGAATTTCTCTTGCTCTTTCTTTAAGTCAGTATGTGCCACACAACGGTAATTATGATCACTGCTTAAACTGAAGATCCACAGCTGAAAGAAAACAAAAGAAAAGCAACTGCAATGAAATTATACAAATATGAGCTAGAGGTTCAATACTGAACTCTGTTTATGTAAGTAATGAATTTTTATTCATCTTACCTGGGACCAGAAATTAAATTACATCCATCTATATCCCAAAATTTTCAAAGGTATTTTCATTAGTAGCAGAAGTAGCCATTATCAATTTGAACAGCATGTCTAATTCCCATATGTTTATGTCTTAAAAAAAAAAAAACAAAAAAACTCACAGACTATTACCCACAATTAAAAATCCTGGGCTACCTGCATGCAATTGCGTAATGAGCCACATAAGTTAATTTCATTCATACCTTTGTCTTTTTAGGCATCACTATATTTATGTGTTTAACTTTCTTCATGACCCATTGAACACTTACACTAAAGGAAGACAGCTTAAATATGCCATAGAAAAAATTGAGATTTATATATTCTTAGCATTAAATTAAAGAAGAAATCAAGTGCTTGAAGTAGATTTATTACATTTTTCTTAGAATTCCACCACACTAAAATCACGGTCTCTCCAATTTATGGCGATTTGTTTTATTCCTTTGCCAAAAAAATGAGAATCCTGTTTTTTATCTTTTTTCTTTTAAAGCAGATACTTATGGTATCTCAGTGTACATATACTTACTGATTACAGTTCTAAAAACTTTTATGGTTTTGAGGAAAAAGTTTGCATTTTGTAATAAAGGTGTTATATTGTTATATTTGCTAAAATAATTGTTGCAGCATTTTAAAACTTGCAGGCAAATTGTGAAGCTTCTTGATAGATAAATTAATGATAGTTGACTATTTTGTCAATAGAGATTATTTTTTACGTCTACTACCTGTCCTTCAGCACATCCAGTGATGATCTGTCTCTTTTCTTCGTCAATTAGTAGACTTAGCAAAGGAAATGCTGTTCCAAAAAAGTTGCAATCAGTTCCAGAATACACATGAATCAGAAATTTTATTCAAAATTAATAGCTCCTATTTATAAAGAAAGGTAAAAACAAAACAAACAACAACAACAAAACCCTGAGGCAAAAGTCTTAGCTTTTTTTTATTGCAATGGATTTTCCATTTCTAGATCTGTAGCCTGCCTTCCTAAACTGGTATGGCTGTGGTTTTTGGTAATCTTCTATCCACACTGCAGAGGCCATGGTTTGCTGCACCCTTTCACCCAGGCTAAAATAGCAATGTTCTTCAGAGCCCCATTGTCTGTTCACCTACTGTTATTCTCATGGCCTTGCTATTACAGCCAGTTCAATCAAAGCAACTGCCAGGCTCAGGGAGGAGTCATCCCTTCTTCCTCTCCTTTCCTACCATACGGTTTGAGCTCTCTCTTTGCTTTGGGGCATCTAATAATAGATCAGCACAAAGCTTAAAGACCATTTCCCATGTAGTTCCTTTCCCCAGTCGAAGTGTGCTCCAACTTGCTCTAATTGCACCATAAGCATGAACAACCAACACAGAATTGGAGCATGTTCTGGTGAAAACCATAAGGTTACTCTCAAAAAAAGTTCTATTGGAAAGGAGTGCCCTTGCTGCACAGATGCTTGTCCTCCTCTCCTTTTGTTCTCATCTTTCTATAAAATGCAGTTTTTGGCTTTAAAGTCAGTGTACACCTTCAACAACAGGCCCTGCTAATAAACCTACATGAGGTACACTTACAGTATTTCTTTTCATTTCCTATACAAAACTTTTTTTAAAAAAAAGCACATAGACAATATAATTATTTGTACATCTCAGTAAATGTCAAAAGTTAAATGCACACTCTGTACAAGAATGTTTATAAAAATACACTGAAACTACCTACCCACTCTAAAGGAAAATATATAAGCTAGCATATAGTTTACTAGAAATACTTTTACTAGATCAACTAAACACCTACATACTGTTTTTATTTTATTGTTCAGATCGATATATTTTGCTATACAAAAGCATATAAAAAAGGAAAATTTACCTGTTAATATTCCTGACTGATACATTAACAGTCCAGTAGAATAGTCCCATACCTATAGGGAAAAACAAAATAAGATAGGCCCCTACTTAGATCTTTAAGTAAAAAAGAAACTTTCAAAGGACATCAAGTGGTGAAAACAAGGAAATGCAGCCACTGAAAGCAATATAGAATATAGTAAGGTTGTTTTCCACAGTGTTTTTTTATTTGTTTGCCTCTTTATCGTGTCGGGCTCTGTTTAATCGATAAGTGACAGAGTTTATTTGCCAGATAATAAAAATAACCAAAGTTAACACTTTACTATACTTTTTTGACTATAAAAACCCTCAATGTCATAAAATAATAATAATAATAATAATTTTGACAATAACTTTGCAAGCAATTCTTAAAAACAATATCTTGGTCTCTATAATGTCAAAGATGACTTTTGCTTAGCTTTCAGCAAATATTTTTAGGGAAAAAAAATACAGTGTTAATTCAAAAATTCACTAAATTCCTTTTTTTTTTTTTTTTTTTTTTTTTAATGCAGCTCAAGAATTTCCTTGCCTTGAAGCTTCTGTCTTCAGACACTGATATGAGCACATTTTTCTCCCATGTGCAAAACTCAGCAGCAGTCACTGGAGCCAGGTGGCCATTCAATTTAACTAGTATAGCTTCATTCTATGAATAGGAAAGTCAAAATAAAAGCAAAACAGATTTCAAAATAAAACTGGCAATGAATTCAAGGTCTTAATAACTAAGAATTATTGCTAAAAATAATATCAGACTTAGATTCAAATTACAAGTTCAACAAGATTTTTCTTAAGCCAAATATAGCCCCGTATACCATTATGCTTGAAGAAAACACTACATGTTGCATTTGCTTTTTCAAAGTGAGTAATAAAGGAGTAATTTTTCAGATGTTTTCAGAATGTTGAGATACTTCAACACTTTACTCTGTCATCATTTTTATGACATATCACTGATAATGCTATTCAGCATTCATTTGCATTTGTTTTCTTCTAAATGAGAATATGAGTGCACATATCATCAATCATGCCACATCATGATTTTATTGAAAGTGATGAACTTTATGAAACAACAGCACTATGGCTACAAAGAATGGTATCTCACCTTTGCACTTAACATGTAGATTCGATTTCCAGCACATACCGCCACTTGTTGATCATCTGGACTAAATCTTACATGAAGAACCAATCTCAGAAGAGTTCCAATAATAATTCCTTGAGGTGTTAACCCTGCAGCAATTTTATTATTATTGAGATTTAGCAAAATCTAAAACTCTGATGCAGCAAGATTCTCAGAAACATAGCAGCTATCTAACAACAGAGTTATAACAGTATCTGTCAGGAAAATATACAGGGTAACCCACCTTTTAATAATATATAATAGTATGGGTTGGAAGATCATCTAGTCCAATTAGACTAGGTTATTGGAAAGCAAAGCACAGAACTATATACCAGTAAGATTTCTCCATCTACCTTCTTGCCTAGACCATATCTGGAACTCTTTGCAACACTAATAATAAGCGTGCATATCAAATCTCACTAATGTCAAGGATATAATTTTTGTAGCAGAGTGGCATGTCTAAAAAACCTAGTAGTTGTTTGTTGTTGTAAAAAGTTGTAAAAAACCCAAGTAGCCTTGTTCATTTTGGAGACAGGAAATCCTGATTCAAACCCAGAGCACAGGTTTGAAAAGTATTTCTTCCAGATGAATATTTCAGCCACTCAGCCACTAAGCAAGGGGGACTTTCATTCTCCTGGTTTTAATTCTTCTCTGGGAAAAGGCTGAACGGGGGAGTATACCACTACAGATCATTGCATAGTAGGATGATAAGACTGGCTTTGAGAACAGGCATTTTTCATTCCACTTATCACCACATCATTATGTTCATCTCAGTGGTTCTGCAGATCCACATATTATGATGCTGCCCTCAACAGTGTGCACAGATTTTGGACATCTTATCGAGTCTTAGGATTCTGTAGGCTGTAAACTAACCAGAACACAGCCACAACAGCTACAAATGTCTTTTTCTAGGTTTTACTCTAGACACTGAGGAGTTTTCTATAACAGATTAATGTGTCAAGCTTTATCAGCATGGAGAGATGAATCACACAAAGAACTCAAGTTCCTGACATTTGATAAAAACAACGTGAAAAAATTTGTCCAAGACTGTGCAGAGAGCAGCAGTCTGGGCAGAGACAGCCTACACAGCATCTGCTGAAGAGCCTGTGAACAGAGACAGAAAGGTGAAGAAGAAAATCTAGCAGCAGTGAATCTGCTTTTCTAATGTCTTTGCATTAAATATACACAGACTGTCTACTGATCTTCCACGAAGTGACTCTAATTAATTTCCATGTTTGTTTCCCCTGAATTTTTAGTCCATTTTCATGCCCACTCCCTGAATCATTCCCCAAAACTCTATGTTACACTTACATGGATTAAAGGGTAATGATAACATTCATTATAAAAGTATTTAAAAATTCTCATTTCTTTACGAGTGTTTTGTTGTTGTTGTTGTTGTTTTTAATAATATGTAGCTTTGCACATTCACTGTGGCAGAGTACGAAACACAATTCCTACACAATAAATGATAGGCAAATCAACATCATTTTTAACAATGATGGACCACCTGACTCTTCCACAATATTGACACAAAAAGTGGGTCATAAAGCCTCTAAATCATAAAGCTATAACAATATTTTTAGGACAGAGTGTCACTGGGGCACCGCTGTGCCATGACTTGCTCTCTTTCATTCTTCCTATACCTTTCAGTCCATTTAAACTGCCAACAGCCGCCATTGAGCCCAGCCCAACCCCATCTGCGGGTCAGCACCATGGCCAGCTCCCTGCCTCGCTAGGGCGCCGGTTATTCGGGTGCGGTAAGAAGGACGGGCTGCGTTTCGGCTTGGCATCACCGGGGGAGGGCAACCAGGAAATAAAGAGCTGTCACTTTCAGTATCGTTGAATCTGAGAGGTTAATGCGTTCTTCTCAGAAATAGCAGCTTATTATAGAAGAAGTGTGGAAGAAGAAGGTGTTGGAGAGTCATTTGCTAAGGTGGTCACTGTTGAGAGACTGGTTCAGCACTGCTGAACATAGGTGGCGGTGAGTAATTGCCTTCTATTGCATATATATCTAATATATATGTTATGTAAATAATTACCTTCTCGCAGTTTCGCTGTGCATTCATCAAGATTCCACACTATCACATGCTCACGGGAAGCTGAGCAGACGAGAAGTGGATTGATTTTATTTCCAAATGACAGTGCAGAAATTGCATGCTGATGTCCTAACAAATGTAATGGCTGACAAAAGTACGTGGAAAAATAAGTCACTTCAAATTAAAATTACAAACAATGTAAAATTACATGGATAATGTTTGAAAAATTAACAACACAATAACTCTTTCAAACTCATTTCCTTTCATTGTTCCAAAATCACTTAATAATTTACAGAATAGCTGTACAGGGATGAAGGAAATTTTCCTTGTAGCAGCTTGTATGACGTTGTTCTGAGTTTTGTGTCTAATCTGGCCGGCCACATGTAGATAATGCAAAATATTCAACCATTACTGAACAGTGACAGTGGTGTTAAGGCTTTCTCATTTTGCCATTCTGGTGTGCCAACTTCCAGCAAGTAGGCTGGGGGCAGGCAAGAAACAGGGAGCTGATACAGATGGGCAGCTGCCTCCAGCTGGCCAAAGAAGTTTCCCATACCTCCTGATACAGAATAATATAATCATAGAATTTTTGGGATTGGTATGGACCTTTAAGACCATCTAGTTCCAGCCCCCCTGCTATAGGCAAAGAAACTTCTCACTAGACTAGGTTGCTCAAAGCCCCATTCAGCCTGGCCTTGAATGCTTCCAGGGAGCAGGCATCCACAACCTCACTGGGCAACCTGTTCCAGAATTTCTTCCTAACATCTAGTCTAAATCTACCCTCTTCCAGTTTAAAACCATTTCCCCTTGCCCCATTGCTACATGCGCTTCTAAGAAGTCCCTCCCCAGCTTTTCTGTAGGCCTCCTTCAGGTACAGGAAGGCTGCTATAAGTGCAAAAAGGTGCTCTGGAGTCTTCTCTTCTCTAGGCTGAAGAGCCCCAGCTCTCTCAGCCTGTTCTCATAACACATCGTGCTCAGCAATGAAAGGAGTTGATCAGAAGGTGACTGGGCACCATTGTGCTTGCAAGAAGCACTTACCTTTGCACACTTGTTTCTTCCTCTCTCCTTCTCTCATTATGCTGTCTCTATCTCAGCTCACAAGTCTTTCTCACTCTTGCCCTATGGATCCTCTCACTCACCCTGGGAAGCAGCGAGTGAGTGGCTGCATGTGGCTCAGCAGCCGCCAGGCTCAGGCCACCAAAACCCCTCCAGTTGTTCTCATCACAGTGACAAAGCTCACAATAAATGCTAGCACATTCCACACATAAAAGTGAAACCTAACTCTTCGTTACCGTGTTTTTTCTCCATGCCTTCCCTTTTGATGTCTTTTTTTCTACAGCATACAGCGGGAGGTGTTGTTACCTCTGCGGCGGGGCTGCCAGCTGCATTCCAGACGCACAGCTCGTTCCGATTCAGCGGGAAGGCGCAGTGCTGGTGTCCGCACGCCACTTGGACGAGGCACTCCGGCAACCCGGACTTAAACAGACGTTTTTCGCGGACGACCTCAGGGTCTTCGCTCCCTCCCCACGAACGACTGTCGCCCTCTCTTTCCATCCTACAACGGGGCACCGCCGGCGGCTCGGGGTGCGTCCCGACCTCCTGACTGCGCGGGGGACCGGGACGAAGCCGCCCCGCCGCCGAGCCCCGTTCGGGGAGGGGGCTCGTGGGAGGTCACTATGGCAACGGCGTCGCTAACGACGGGTCGCCGAGAGGGACAAACGGCGCCGCGGCCGCGTTGCGCAGTCACACAGGAGCAGCGGGGCGGGGCGGGTTGCCAGGGCGACGACCGCGCGCAGCCCAATTCTCGCGATAGCAGAGGGCTCGGTCTGCGGCCAGCGCGCAGTCCCGCCCGGCCCGCCTGCCGCGGCGCGCGGGAGAGGCGGGGAGGCGGCGGCAGAGGGAACGCGGCCACAACGGCCGCAGCGGCGGTGAGTGGCGGCTGCGAGGCGGGGCTGCGAGGGGGCACGGGCTCCTCGCGCCGCTGTCCGGGCCGGACAGTCCACGTGCGGCCGGCGCCGCTCTGGGGCGTGCAGGGGGAGCGGCGAAGCGAGAGGGGCGTGGCCGGGCCCGGCTGCTTTCCGGGGTCGGCCGCCGTGCTGCCTCCGCTGCCGTCGGGGTGTGCCGGGCCCGCCTCGGGGCGGGGTCTCTCCGCGCCGCCCTGCGCTGCTGCCGCACGTCTGCGGAGCCGCGGCCTCGCCGTCGCCGGAGCCCCGAGACGGGTAGGAGGTGAGCTGCGCCACGAAAGGTAGAAGGCTGTTTTCCTGTGGCTGTTCAGAAGGTTTTTGTTGGTTTGGAAGGTTACGAGGGCGGGGCTGTTGTTTTGTGTGCCGTCGTTGCAGAACTGGGGCCTTGTGGCTCGGAGGACCGTAAGCTGGGAGCTGTAGAAAAGTTGGTGTGCTGTTGTTCCTCCGCCTGTTACCTGTAAAACCCGTGCGATTTAAGTGACTTCTCAGCATAGTTTGTTTTGATGCTAGCAGGTTACCAACAGTTCAGTAGCAGCTGTCGTGTTTAAGGTAATTGTACGGTCCTTGTGGAAGGCACAAAGTGATGGAAGTCATCTGAAGCTTCAGAGCACCCTTGATTGGCATCTAAATTCTGTCAGCTGCAT
Organism: Perdix hodgsoniae; assembly: GCA_035772895.1. Classification (NCBI taxonomy): domain Eukaryota; kingdom Metazoa; phylum Chordata; class Aves; order Galliformes; family Phasianidae; genus Perdix; species Perdix hodgsoniae. Next base: position 1,011,567 of record JAPSGF010000056.1, on the reverse strand, counting down.
TCTTTGGAAGTCTTTGGCAGGGTTTAGAGCTCTTGCGTTGAGAGCAGCTGTTGTGCTGGAGATGTGCTGAGGCTGCCTGGGCAGCAGCGTGCAACGAGGAAAGGGTGCGGGAGCCTTCATTGTGCAACAGCCCCTTCCCTCTGCCCCGCCCCAGCAGCTTGAGCTGTGGTGTAGGTAAGTGCTGTAAAGAGCTGAGCGTTCATACAGTAACAAAAACTTGATGAAAGTACACGCGCTTCTTCAGTGACAATATGTCGCTTTTGGTCAGAGAAATAATCCACGCATCATTTAGTGCATTGTGTTTTCTCAGTAAATAACCAGCTTTTATTGAAGTTGCTTGATTTTTGTGTGAACAAAAACTGATTCCTTCCAGGAATGGAATATACTAACTCTAAATCATTTTGTATTTGCAGAGTACTTGGACTTGACAATAGGAGGAATCAGACTAAAACTTAAGAGCCATGGCAGTACACTGGAGGAGAATCCTGATAGTATTTGTGGCTGCTCAAGTACTGTGTTTGGTAAATACCCTTGAGGAAGAGGATGTACCTGAAGAATGGATTCTTCTTCATGTTGTTCAAGGCCAGATCGGAGCAGGAAACTACAGCTACTTGAGACTAAATCACGAGGGAAAGATAGTACTTCAGATGCAGAGTTTAAAAGGTGATGCGGATTTGTATGTATCTGATATGACTCTTCACCCCAGCTTTGACGAATACGAGTTACAGTCTGTTACTTGTGGCCAAGACGTTGTCCACGTACCAGCACACTTCCGCCGACCAGTGGGAATAGGGATTTATGGTCATCCCTCCCACCAGGAGAGCGAGTTTGAAATGAAAGTCTACTATGATCGAACAGTTGTACAGTATCCATTTGGTGAGGCTTCCTACAATCCGGAGGAGATGGACGCAAACCAGAAATACTCACACTCTACAGAAGATGAATCTCAGGATGAAGAGTCTGTTTTCTGGACAATACTTATTGGAATCTTGAAGTTAATACTTGAAATTCTTTTTTAAATGGGTACATAATGGGACTAATCACATTTCAGTTTGTGAAATTGAAGATGAATAACTTTCTATAATATTTAATACTCTTTATTGTTTCCTGAAGAGGTATTCAGGTTACTTTTCGTAAATCAGAAGGAAAGTGGTGTGGAGAAAAAAAAGCCATATTTAATTTTATATTGTAAGGTGTTTTTTTTCCCTAAAAGTAAAATGAGCAGCGACTGCACTATTTGCAGTATTCTTCAGAGATGAGGGCTTAAAGGTGAATGTAGAGTTGGGGATCCCTAAACAGGTGCTTAGAAAAAAATAACTCTTAATGATTTTCTGTCATTACTTTCTCAATAAAGAGTGAAATACAAACTGCTGCTCTGTAGTGCCCCCTCAATTTGGAGCATATTTAAAAATAAATCCTGCTCTTCTGACAGGTTACCTTCAGTATAACTAACAAGCAATGGCTTTGAAGCATACTCAAGTTGAGGGATGTAGGGTGAAGGAAGGAAAAACCAGCCGAATAAGGGGATAGAGGAGCTGTAATTTGACTGCTTGTGCTGTACATCAGTCATCTCTAAGCAGAGGCCTGTCCAGTCACTCACCACCTCTGCAAATCCATGACCTGAATCAAGTGCATGTTACTTCAGTATTACAGTAGGGAGGGTAAGCCTTCAGCTGTTGTTACTTGTCAATAGAACATTCTCATTCCTCATTAAAAGCAATGCAGTATATAGTACCTTAAGCCTGAGAGGTATTTTCTTACATCCCCCCTTTATAGCTTTTCGAGATTGATTTTTTTTTTTTTAATGGTTACAGTCCCTTTTTTTTTTCTCCTGTAAATTTATATCAATAATTCATTAGTTTGCAAAGAAAATTTTTGCTGAAAGGAATTCTCAGAATATTTTAAGAAAGTCAAATTGTGGTCACTTTTTCCCTCAAAGTTAGTCTTTTCCAGGAGTACTTTTTGCCTTGTTTGAGTCTTTCAAAATAACTAATTGCTATGCAAATAGTATGTATTTAAATTGCTCTGTAATTTTCTTTTCACAGAGCTTACAGATGAATGCACTGAGATAAATAAGTGTGGTACTATAATTTTATACAAATGGTGCATGTACCATTTAAATTTCATTCTATAAAGCCTTCTCTTTTCAAACAGGAATTTGACTTTTTTTGTCTAGATAGCTGACAGGACATGATTAGAGACTTGTCTCACAAAAATGGTTATATAGCCAAAATTAAAAGTTTATTTGATAAAAAGAAAAGCGCAGTGGTATTGTTCCTCTTAAAAGTGGTTGGTTAAATAGCACCAAAGTATCACTTTAATTTGTGCAGTTAAATTTTGAAACAGCAAGGTTTTTTAGGGGAGTTTAGCCTTCCTTGCTGTTTTTCCCCCTTCTTCCTCCTCTTCTGGGTATGGGAGGGTCTTTCTGACAACAATCACATATCCAGCGACCTAAGAAAAGAAAGTTATCAATTAATGGGAAACTACCTTTTTTGTATTCACTCATCTAGTTATGCACCTTTCACCATTTTAATAGGTTCTCAGCAATTTGTAGCACTTCCTTTAATGTATAAAACCAGCTCTTCTTTAAAATGTTAAGTATCTTTTCTAAAAGGTACAGAAAGCAGCATGTACAATTCACCATCCCTTGCGGACTCACTGCACGTAACAGTTGGTTACTCTAACACTTGTGGATCTCAAGAAGTGCCAGCGCTGCCAAGGCAGCGGTTATTAGAAAAGTAATAACAAACGATGAGGTTACAAGCTGGATTTTCATATGAATGACCGCAGTTCAAGGTTATGGATGGTTACAGCAGAAAAGAATGGCAGTTGAAGAATGTTGCCATTGTGCCACAGGGTAGGAGGGCCTGTTTCCCAAACTAATGTGAGTTATTTCAATGCAACTGGGCAGAACAGATTAAAGTGCTGGCAAGGGCTCAACACCAGACCTTGTACCTAAACCCATTAACAGAGGGAACAGTAACGGCTTCAGCAAAGAGCAGGAATATTAACTATTTATATTACAACAGCTGGGATCACAAAAGCTGCTTTGCCTGTATTAAAGTTTTGTAGGAATATTACCTATTTTGCTTAGATTCTCTCCCTAAGTCAGAGTGAAAGTTGAATCAACCACAGAACCTGGACTGAAGTGAGAACAAGTTCTAGTGCTTTCCCAAATGAGAATATATAATATATTTGAGGTAGTAGTTACAGGGAATACTGTCACTGAATACTTCATCACGAATGTAGCATGGATTTAGAATCATGTGAAAAGCAATGCTGCTACCAGTTATGCCTCTGAAGCCTTTACACTGCCTTGAGTTGGCCAGGAGATACCAACGAGCAGGTAATTTCAAGTATAAGCTGTCTGAAATTTAAGTACCTGACTTCCAGCTTTGACATTTAAGAATAAAAAGGGCAAGGAAAGGTGTTTAAAAAGGTGTTTACAAATACAATATTAAGCATACTTTTTAATTTAGAAATTAAAATAACAGCACACTTTATTGATGTGAAAGCCGTATTCCAGCAATATGCAGCAATACAGGCGTCCTTACAGGTTTCTTTTAAGAAAAGAGGTAATTATTCCCAGTATTTTGTGGAAATATATATTTAAAACAAAATAGCTCCAATGGGGTCTGGATTTTGTTGTAAAAGCCAATTATATTTCCTCTTCAGGAACTGCCAGGTTAAACTGTGCACAACCAAATATACAGAAATAAAGCTTATGAAAAAAATGGGACCCTACTGGATGCTTTCCAACAGTATTGTTCATTCTTACCCTTCACACTGCTTTTAAACTTTCTCAAAAGCAACACATCTATTCTGACAGAATCCCCAGGATTCAGAGGAGGTGGGAAGAGAACAATTAAATCTTTATTACCTGAGGGAATAGCGTCAAGCCCCACACAAAAAGTGTGATAACCACGGTCACATACATCACAGAACATCATTTCTTCTTCATGGTGAGGCTGCCCACACATAATGCATGTTTTACACTCCATACACTGCCAAGGGTAAGTCTTAATCATAGCAACAAGCTCCGGGGTCATATCAAGGCAAGAAGGGTGGCCTAGATTAAAACCAATATTATTACTATGTCTGAAATGAAATGTAAAATTATTTAGACTGCTTTTACAGAAGCTGAAGCCAAGCTCACCTCCTGGTGAGATCTGATAGTGCATTGAGCGTGTCAGTACATATAACATTAAATAGAAAGCTTTAATGAAGGAGAGAACAGGCAACGGAACTGTTGTACACAAGTACAAATATCTCCACAAAAAATCTGTCAGAGATACTCCCTTAGGAATCCAGTTAGCGCGTACAGATACTTACCACTGTTGTCACACTGGGAGCAGTGTATAAGAGCTTCAGCTTTTCCTTTCTTGTTGGACTCCTTACCCTTCAGACAAATTCCACATATAGCATTTGGAATGACCTTTGGCTGGAAGGGTAGAAGAGGACTATAAATTCATTCCAGAAGAATTCACAGATTTAACAGGAAATGTATCTCCTTAACTCTTAAAATTAATGATTTATCTGCTGTGTGAACCTTAGAACATCTGACAATAACAATGAGTGATGTTTCAATTTTTGATAAACTATTTACAATTTTGAACTTGACACACGTGTAGTGAGCATGGTGTAAATTCAGCTGGAGTAGAGCATGTAGTAGTGTCTTCCTCTGAATTCATCAGCTAACAATCCTCTACGTGTAAATTACATGATGTGACATGAAAAATTTCAGGGATTTTTTATTTTTTTTCCCCCCAATCAGAATACTTCTTTACGAACGGCCATGCAGGTTTCCCCTGTGAAATAACTTAAATAGAATTTTCCCTTTGCATTGACTCTCTAAATGTAGAAATTTAGTTACAAAAGCAATAAACAAGATTTTTGTATCATTAACATTAATGGTTAACGATATAATATACTGCTACCGTTCCTTCTTGTGTCCGTTCGTAACTGCAGTAAGAAATACACACCACGGTATCTAATTATAGTTTTATAATATTTCTAAGAGATCATCTGGAGCTTATTTGGGTGCATGGGATGCATTTAAAGGGTAAGAGAGAAATAGGAGCCTGTTAAATTGTGGATTAATTCTGTGTCCAAAACCAAAAGACAAACCAACAGAGTTCTAACCCAAAGATGATCAAAGAAGATATAAGGCATTATATTTTTCAGAAACATCTTCATGAAGACCAAGGAACAACCCAAGCATTATGAACTTCAGACACATTTCAGTACATTGTTGAGTTCTGACCACTGCTTAATAATTTCAAACCCAATTTCTCACTAATTTCAATATAGTCCTCACTGATTTTAATGACTATTGCCAGAGTTTTGAAAAGAAATGCTGCTGCAAAGGCACAGCTACGAGAGGGAATTCAAGGCATATCCCATTCTCTGTGGAACCAAATGGCTCATAAGCAAGCAAGAACAGTCCCAGTCAACTACCAACCGTTCAAGGGGAGAAGAATGAAGTTTAATTAAAAAAAAAAAAAGTAAAAGTAAAAAAAGTATATATTTAAAAACAACAAACAAAAAACAGATCTTTTGTAATGCAACTTACAGTTAAGAATGTCTATTGCCCCTGCCAGTTTTTATTCTAGTACCTATATCTAGTTAAAAAGTAAGAATAACCTGAACTCATATTTAAGTAGCCAGGACACATTGCTTCAAGATTTATGAAGTGTTCCATCTGTTTAAGTAAAAACACAGTTACTGTCTCTGATATTGACTGGTCTAAAGAGTTTTATTAAAAAACAAAAACAAAAAAAACCACCACACCAGCTCTTCACTGGTAATTTCCTACAAAAGATGACAGAGGCATTCATACAGACTTTTTTTGCTTATTTATTTAAAAAAAGCATAGTCAACCTGTTTTATACATAAATATAATAAAACAATAAAAGAAGTCTAACATTCACAAAAGTCTCTACAAAGTAATAAATATAATGGAAGCAAAAACACACATAAAATCTCTTACCGTTAACTAATCTATGTGTCCTACATGTATACCTTTATACCCTGCTCCTCTCAACAAAAGTGGCACAAGCTTAAACTTTATCAGTGTTGCAGCATCTACCCTTCTGTTGTTCGGCCTACATTCTAATTTATACTGTGGTTGTGTTTTTATCTATTTTCTAAGTAAGTCAAGCTTTTCTAGAATAGCAAGTGCACTTCTCTAATCAGACTTTTAGTTTGTTACAAATTTGTATCTCACTGCCTTTAATATTCAGCAGCATACTCCCTTGTACTCTGTCAAAACTAAAGTGAGCTACTTTCTGGTCACTGTACTTGCATCAGGGTACGTGCATTAACACTCTGTTCTATATATTTCTAAAGTCAGACACTGATACAGGTGCATTAATTAAAACTGCTTCCATCTACACTTACTTCACTAAATTGTGTTTATTAGAAATCGTGCATTTAGGGGTTGGGTAGGATGGGAATCACAGCCTATTAATAATACAGTTCCAACAGTATGGAAGCTTTTTTTTTTCTTTAATAAAAAAGGAAAAAAAAAAAGGATTTCACATTTTTTAACAATTCAAGTTCTGCTATCGTAAATGGCTTTTAGAAACACTATGAGGGAAGTCTTATCAAATCCAAATGGGAAGTCACAATATCCCATCGATTATATTTTGCTTTGTACATATTCATCTAATCAGGGTAAGGAATAGGGAGGAAAAGAATGCAGGTCAAATAGATGATTACTCTGTCAGTTTTAATCTCCGTGCTGCTGCACTGCAGCTCTCAAAGTCAGCATTCCAACTATGCCATTTTTGTAAGGTCTTATTCTGAACACAAAGCATTCCACTTGCATATATATGTAGACCCAAAACAGAAGTGTTGTAAAATATAGTTTCTCATTATGTTTCAGTTTTATGTGCAAAAAAACCAAAACCAAACAAACAAAAGAAAAAGAGAAAAAAAAATCCTTTACTTTCAACAATACCCTGTGTGTGCATTTGCAATAGCTAGTCCTGCTGCAGCACAGACCTGCTACTTGTAACATGACAAAACATCTAACACATTCTAACCCTTCTTTGTTTAAGAATTGACAATAAGAATGCCTCCATACAAAATACATTATTTCTTTTACTTAAAATTTAACTCCATGGAAATGTGTGAATCCTGTAATACTCACAATGTGTCTATAACTATACATTTGCATTCTGATGCTGTAGCAATTATCCTTCAATTAAACCACAAGTAACCAAATGTACTGTTCTACAAAAATAGTCAGATATTAGAGAACGATACAGAACAAAGGTATTGCAAACGGGACATTTTAAATCAGTTAAGCCTTCAGCTCAAAGTGCCTTAACAGTCAGGCACACGTGGTATATAATTATCTGGTGTTCCGAACTGACTAACAAACAAGTCTTTCTGTCTTACCAGCTAAAGCAGCTCATATAATTGAGTTTACTGAAAGCATTTAAACACTCCCATGAACAAGAAAGCCAGTCCTCTCAATATCCCCACACAGCATCACCACCTTGACCTATCAACGGGCTGAGGGCTGATGCAGGCAGGATACAGCTGCCATTGAAAAGATGTGGCACTGTGAATTTCCAGTAACAGGTTGTTACACAGGCAGTCAGTGATTTTGAACCTATAATTGCTATGGGAATCAATTTCCCAAATGCAGTGCTTGTATACCACCAATAACTTTTTGTTTTGAAGTTCTGTTGTTTAAAATTCTTTTCTCTATGCATTCAAAAGGCCGTGCACAGATTAAACTAAGCAAATACTCAGAAATCTCAAAGTTAAATGAAACTTCTTTATGTAAACCAATGGCACACAATCTCTAACATCAAGGTAAACACAGCTAGAAGAATGTAAAGTGCCATCATAGGATTTCATGTTCATGGGAACATAAGTATGCATTCTGAGTCTACAACAATTTGTGAAGTTACATATAAAAAATAAAATTATGGTACCACAGTCTAAATCTCCATAGTTTGCATATTTCTTTTAAGTTTATGAAAGACAAAACACAATTGGAGCTTGACACCTGTTATGAATTTTTACAGTTACTGTATGTAGAGAAAATTTAGCAGAGCTGTCCAATTCTTGCTGTATATTAGCTTCTCAGTTTATAGCTTATGTATTGTTAACTTGGTGGCTATAGATCAGAAACATTTGAATACATGAATGCAAACCATCAACAATACACTCTTGCTGAAAAAGTTTCTTGATACGTATGATCTCATGACTGACAAAATTTTCTTTTTTATAACCTCTCTTAAAATGTATTCCTGTTTGTTCTATAAACCTTATGTTAATGTAATGTTTTTCTTCTCTATAGGCCTATTCCTGCTCCTGTATATCAAAGGAAAGTTCTCATTCCTTTCAGTGGAACAGGATATCAAAGGAAAATTCTCATTCCTTTCAGTGGAACAGGATTGGACAACATATTTTAGAAGTGTTAAGTTATATTCAAAACACTTCTTGTTAAGCAGAAAAGCAATAATAATAACTCACGTCAATTTCTGTTTCTTCTGAAAAGTATTTTTACCAATCTTCTTACAACCTCTTTTTTTTAAATTATTCTACAGTAATACTGATGATTTGGGTTTTAGGTTTGGCAATTGCTGCCTCATAGCTCAAATGTATTAACATCCTAACTGTGTCAGATAAAAGCAAATTGCCAACAAATTTTTCTACATAGCATGAACTACATAAAATGCTCTTTTCCATATAGTGTTAAAGTGGTTATGTAGTGTTGCCTGTACAATTGTTGCAAGCTTCTTGCCTTTCGTCCTATACATCATAACATCTCAAGATGAAAGACTACTTAAAATGAACATTATAACAACATGTTCAGCCACACTGCTGCACTTTACAGCACTGATCTCTAGGTACGTACTAAACAGTACAAAAAATAACGGATACCAAGTGCTAGTTTTGAACTGGCAAGTAATTCTGACTGGCGTGTCAATGTCAAGGCAGACAGAAAGATTTCCAATGACCAGTCCACAATGGATTTTTCTAGTGTAACTGCCTAGGAATCAGAGAAGTTAACAGAAACAGAGGCCGCTGTATAGCTAGAGTACAGGAGAGGCCCATGTGAAATAAAAGCAAAAAGGAAGTAAGGAAGCAAACAGATGGAGCACACAACAGGAGAGCAGCTAGTGAAGTACAGCAAGCAGAAGTCCCATAATACTGAAATACAAGTATTTCAGGGAGAGGCTGGTCAGTAAAGATGTTCAGTCAGGGGCTTTTTTCTTCTACCTTGTACCCAGGAACTGATTTGGATAATACAGAACGTTTGGAACCATCTTTTCTTGGAGTAGCACTTTTGTCTCTTGTTTTTTGTCTTCCCTGAAAAGAATCCTCCTGGTTGTCTGTGGCGCAATCACCTTCAGATACATTGCCAGACGAATTGTCCTATAATGAAAATACCATAGCTATATTTTTTACTTTTTTGGATAGACAAACAAGTCTTATGTATGCCCCTTAGAGCCGACTAAGGTAAAAGAAGGATGCATCTTTCCTTCTACAAAAGCATGGGGTACATCACGATATAAAACATCTTTTCTCGTAACCTTTATTTATTTGTTTTCATGCTAACAGACTGGCATCAGCAATAACAGTAATGCTTTTTCAGTTATCTTGACAGCATAGTGGGATACACTAGTTCTTTGAACCATTTTCCTTTGAAAGTCAGCAAGAAATCAACTATATGCAAGATATATATTTAACAGAGGGCCAGCAAAAAGTTAAAAGTGCCCTGGCCATGCATTTAGAGTGTATTACCAAACAGCACTATCTCAAATTAAATATGCAAAGGTTTTTTCTGCTACCCTCATCTCTCATTTTCACCAGGAGCACCCTAAGTATTTCATGTGGATTGCAGCAGAAGAATGCCAAAGGCAAAACATGCTTCAACATTTAATACAGAACCAAACATAAATTTCATGCTGCAGTTAAATAATTTTTTGAGGAATGGGAAGGTAAGAAAAAGGGGAAGAGGTTCAAAGAAAGTGAGAGACCAACATAAGCATAACTGAGAGCAGCAGCACAAGATTTTTCTCAGAGAAGTGTTAATAAAGGCCTCCAAAAAGCTCCAGCAGAAAACAATACAATCAATCACATTTCTTACACTAAAAATTGAAAGGCCATGTAACAATGGTGCTCTACAATAATAGGCACTCCGTGCAAGCAGAGTAGTCTACCTATGCCCCAGAACCTAAAATCAAAACCGACTGAACAGACACAAGACAAAAGGAGGAGCGTAACAGAAAAGCAAAGCTAACTACATGGTAAAAAGAAATTGTATGTTTCATAGCTGTTGGGTGTTTTTATTTACTTTTTTAAATTATGGCAGGGTTATTTAGGAACAAATACATTAAAACACTACAGACCAGGAAAACTGCTACCTGACTCCAACAATGGGGAGGGGATAAAAGGAAAAAGCATATTATAGGACTCAGCAGGGAAAATGGTAGGCAGCTCAGGACTCAGGAAAAGAGCCTTGAAAACTGTCTACTGTTGTATTTAACAGATATTTTGTCCAAACAATACCTTCCAGTGACTACTAAAGAAGCCCTGCTCTATACCAAACTCACTTCAGAAGAATCTCTTTTCTTATATATTCCCTATACCTTTCCCACAGAAGCACATTTTCCTTTTTGTGTTCTCTCATCGAAAAGCCATCTGAACTTCTGTGGAAAATAAAAGGATAACCTGCTCAGTCCAATTACTTTTCTCTGTCATTGATAAAAATGGAAGCCAGCAGAAATGGGAACTAGAAAGAGGTGATTAAAGACCAACTATTAAAACAAATTAACAAACAAAAAAACACCCCACAACCTGGAGTATGATTAAACCAAATATTTGTGTTGAAATTTAACATGCTAAGCTTACTTTTCCTTTCCCCAAAATACAAGCAAAAAGTGCATATTAACACTATCGCTTGCAATTCTACAAGCTGACCCCTTCTATTCTTCTTTAGTTAAGAGTGTTTTGTGAACATTTAGCAGTAAGTATTCATATAGAGAAATTTCACATTTTTTTAACCCTCTATCAATTACCCACTATCTAACATTTTAGTTAGTTCAACTAGAAATTGTTAAATGCATCTGCGATTTTATATTGTTTTTCTTAGAATTAGGGCTCAATTTGTAGAAAATGGTCAGCACCAATACACCACCAACACCAATAATTTAGTTGTATCTGGACAGCTCATCTGAAGCACAACTGTTCCTGAGTATCAAATAAACACTACCAAGGTAGGTATGTGAAACTTTCACTTATATTCCAGTAACAGTTAATTTGAAGTCTGCATAAGTAAAGAGAAAATACATACCTATTAAAGATTTATCATAAAACAACAACAGAACTGCTTTCAAACTTTTCTTTAAGCTGCAGCAATAAAGTAACTGTTTCTGTATTGAATACTTCCTGCTTCTACTTCACAGGAAAACACAGTGAACAAGGCTAGTAAGTCCTTTTCTTTAGTGATAGATACATTCTATGAAACTAAATAGCAAAATATGCTGTGAACTGAACTGAAATTCACTCCTCTCAGAAATGCTAGCAGCCAGACCTGTCACTTGAGGAAGAGGCTGTAAGAAGGAAGGTTCTTCAAAACTTATTTAAAAAGAAGAAAAGAAGGGCCTGATATTCCAGAGATTTGACTTACTTTAAAAACAGACCAAAATGGAAAGTTGAAGAGAAACGTTATAAAATAGAGAAGTACTAAAAAGGTGGGAATTTTGAGTTTGCAATTCTACTTCAATTTACAAATGTTAAAAGATTCTAATAGGAAATTACTGAAACTAAAAAAGGCAAAGAGAAAGGATTATTTTTGTTGTTGAAGAATAGTTTCAATGTGTCTCACCGAATTGCCTTTGGTTTTCCGTTTCTCATCACCTCGCCCCTCCTCTGCATCATCTGAATCCCCATCACTGTCTAATGCAGGCAGCTCTGGATCCAAAGGGGGTTCATAAAGAGCTGTGTTTAATGGTAAGTATCGAAGTTCATCTGGAGAATATCTAAAGTTATTAAATAAATAAATGAATGCCGGTGCACTTTATGCATAGATATTACTCACAAAATATACGTGAAAATTAGAGAGAAAGAGTAAGAAATGTAAATAACTCCAACCCTCCTTTTCAGGGAAGCACATATAAACATGCACTTCTAAAAAGATGGGAAACTTACTTATTTAACCCCACAAATGTTATACTATTTAGTACTTGTCATCTTTGTGTAGACAGATATTCATGGAACACAGGAAGAGTATATTTGCAATGTTGCAAACCTGAGCAATCATAAAAGGTCACCCAAATGTCTACAAATTTTTAATCAATCCATGCCAACAATACTTTCTTTATAGAAGTACATAGCATCAGTTCCAACCCAAGGCACACAAAAAGTTGGGGTCCAAAGCAAAATAAGTTGGTAGATTCCAGATCAAGTTTCATGATTACTGAAAGGGAAGAAATTGCAAATAAAAATAACTATGGGATAACGTCAAGATCTAACCAGATTATCTGAGCAGGCCAAATTTCAGGCACCACAATATATCAGAGGAGGGGACACTCTCACAGCAAGTATTACATACGTGATGTTGACAAAAACTCCCATGCTGCGCATTTATCAGACTAGCAAATGCCTAAGCAGAAGAGTAATTCAAAACTTTGCTGCAAATATACTCAAATGTTTTCCACCAGCCAGATGTAGAGATCAGTGCAAAAGAAACAGCAGTTGCAACGCCTTTAAAATACCTTTTGTAGTACTCCTGGAACTGGCCGGGTATGAGAGCCACCGGATAAGGACTAACCTTTGTTCTCTCTGTAGGCAAGATTTTGTATTTTCCTTGAGGCACCTGGATAATCTGTTGTTTAACACAAAACAATAAAGTTCTTGTTTTGTAAACTTTTGAGTTTTCCTTACCATCCATTCCCTGCAAATATTTTTGGATGTACCAGTTTATCCCAATTACTCAATTAGAACAGCTACCTGAGCCCTCTCATGGAAAATTCAATTCATTAAAATGACAAGACATCCCATTCATAAGACAGTAATACAGATTTAAGTCTAATCAGGATGTGCTTGATAATTGAAAGAGGTAAGACTATTTCTAATAGTACAGCATGTAAAATCTTTTTTTTTTTTTAAATTAGCAATTGAAGCAGCAACCCTGAACTTTTGTGAGAAGCATCTTTGATGTTAACTATTACTGAGGGTCCATAGTGGTAGAGGGTAGCAACAACACTGCCATCTAATGCCAAAATCAGACTGTGCCACTAAAAAAAATCCCATTAATAATTAAATATGTGAAAAAGAATCTTATAGAAGCTTTCTTTCCTTAGAAACGCGTCAAAGTAATTATCCACCATCTTGTTTGTGATGTATCACTGTCAGGAAGATACTACCTTTCCAAAATATATTACCTTACTGAAATAATTTGCATAGACAAAATGTTACATCTAACAAAAATAAGGGTGTAAAATTGATACAGAACATTCTTTTAGACAAACACGTACTTTTTATATAAATATACTGTTCAGAGAGAATTTTAGAAGCATTCCAAAAAAGAACTGGCCATTTACATCAACAGATAAAACAGAAGCTTCTTAACCAAAACATCCTCTGAATTTTAAGCTGTTACTAGCAGATTAGCGACAACAAAGGAAAAGCTTACTTGAACAGAAGTTTTAAAAAGTTTTATATTAAATGTACTTGAAATTATTCTTTCTAACCATGGTGTGAAATGTTTAAAGCCCCTATGTCTCTGTAACGAGACTAATCAACCCCCTGAATGATAAGATTGTTGAAAGGTTCTAAGAAGCACCCTTACTAAAACAAGGAGCTACCTTTTGGCATTAATAAAAAAAATTAATTTGCCTACATGTGTCTGTAAATCAAAATAGGCTCTTCTTTCTTCCATTCGCTCTCGGTTTAAATTGCTGTTGAATTCTGCAGCCTTCTTGGCAGCTTTTTTAATATATTCTGGAACTTTACTGGCTTCTACTTTCTGTGTGTTCTGCTGCTGCATTTGCTGAAACAAAAACAACTTTATTAGCTTACACACATTTCAGTGCCAGTTTGTGAAGGCTTTTTTTATATATTCCATGTTACAGATTTGGTTCACTTAACATATGCTATTTACTCACAGAGTACTCTTTATAATGATCTGTTATTCGCTGACGTTCTTTCTCTTGCAGTATAACAGAATACTCAGCATGTTTGGCAGGGTATTCTTTAATCATAAGATCAATTACTTCATCACTACGCAAAGCTGTTAGACCTAAAATAGATAAAAGCAATAATGATGCTATCTGGAAAAACTAACTGTGGGTTATTTATATCTCACAACCATCAACTGAAGTTTTTGAGCAGCTATAGACAATAACCTACTGTGCACAATGCCTGACCCCCTACCACCTAGGAGCAAACTTACAACATTTAGCTTTCAAGGCTGATTAAGGCTTTGCTTCTCCCCAAGGAGGATTCTTCTCTTGATTACAGCTACAGAACCCAAATTTCATCTTCACACTGACTGTCACCTACTCAATTTCCCTAAGAGGCAGAACCTTTGCCAAAAGCAGGACCTGGTGACATCTGCTTCAGTTTCACTTACTCACACTGTTTAATTATGAGGTCAGGTTCTCTATACAAATCAAAAAAGAACCACTGTAAGGTCAACTCAGAGCAACAAACTGCACACAGATGCCTGACTCCTGGATTAAACTATTTCAAGTTCAGAAGTCAGAACTTGTCGTTTTGCAGCTAGCAGTCACTCAGAACACCTCTTCAAAAGCTTCCAATGCAACTAATCTCCACTGACAACAGGATACAACTTGGCATATGTTATCACAGGGACAGTTGCACAGCACATGCCTCTACTGTATACGTGAGATAGAATATAGCATTTTGCTTCTACTGATACAAATTCAATATCGTTATATCCTGCATACTTAAATAAAACTTTCAGGAGAGCTGGCAGGCGAGAAACAAAGGCAGTGTACCAAGGACTGTTAATTTATAAAGTGATGTAACATTTGCACAGATCCATGGGTACACTGGGAAAAAAAAAAACTGACAAGCATCCTTGAATTTTTAACACACTCCAAGTCACACATATTAGCATAGGAAGAACAAATTCTTGAAGTTCTTTAATATAAAATGCATTCATGACACTGTTCTATTGTACATACATATAAGTGGCTTAATATTCACCCTTCTGCCATCTAAGACATAAGCTCACCTCTATAAAATACACTAACTTTTGCTGAGTCAGTACTAAATCAGCTGAATACGAAAGACAGACTTTTTAGTTTAAAAAAATCGTGCTGTTCTTTTTCTGCTAAGGAAAAAAAAGGCTATAAAAGATCATTTACAATATAGGTTTTACTAAGTAATTGAAACAGAACTGAAATTTATTCTTAATAATCAATATCGAGCATTGATATCCTTTGACCCATTTACACAAACTAAAAATAAAATATAAACTGGTTATCATGTCAGAATTTACATTTTCGTTTGTGAATCATTCACTTCTCTACCAAAATGAATCACATTTTCAGTGTGTCATTTTTTAATATTGTAACAAGGAATCTTTTTTTTCCTCTTACCTAACGTGCACTGAGTCTCTGTGATAACATTTAGTTCTCTGAGGTAGAGTTTCTCCTTGTGAGACAAATCTCGTCGTTCTAAATCTTCAGAGAAAACAAAAGGAAAAAACAGCAACAGAAGTGTATGAAGTTACTCAAAATCCCCCATAAACAATGTTAAAGTATTTTGAGAATTCTACTTTCAGGCAACAAGTCTGCACTATACAGGAAATGGAATACAAAGATAAAGCCAACTTTACAGTAAGAAATTACTAACAAAATACTTCAGAATTAAGCTGAGGTCAGTTTTCAAAAACTACTTGCTGATCTAACACTCAACTCATTCTTTTGTATACATTTTTCAGTGGCAAGACTTTACTTTGAAAACTGTAGGATACATTTTCAAAATGCCAGTAACAAAACCAAAAAGTACATACAAATACATACAAACACACAAAACTGAGATCTAATTTTGTTATGATCTTTTTTAATTAAATGGACCATTCTGCAGTCGAAAAGACAGAGATAACATTCAAAATCTAAGATGACAGATTTTTAGAAGAAAGACTTAAAAAAAAAAAAAAATACCTGGATATTTTCTTTTAAAGGAAGTCACACCCAGATATTCACTAACTTGTTCCTGAAGCATATAGTACTCCCCTGTTTCATCTGGTGGCCACTTGTATTCTATCAGGTTTTCAGCAGGAAAATAGCTGTATCTGAGCATAAGAACAACACCAGAAGAAATCAAAGAACGCTGGGAGAAAAAGACCAATGGCTACTTGCATGACTCAATTCAGAAAGTTAAACAAAGAATACAAAAGAATGGAGAAAAGCCAGTGCTTCAGCATATCAAATGAAACAGTAAGACTAGCAATAGAAGACAGTATTACCCAAGGTCCTGACTAGAAGTCTCACAGCTCCGAGAACTGTCCCCTGAGCCCATCCGCCGCCTTTTGGATGGCTGGCTGCCATCATTGGAATTTTCTTCCGTGTCATCCTGAAGCAAAAATGAAAATAGATATTTATCAATGTAAAGTATCCTACGGGTAATTTAAAACATCAAAAACATTCTAAGACAATATGAAGTTTAGATATACCTGAAGTACTCAGCTATTTAATAATAGTCTACTCAAAACTGACAGGACAGTTTACATAGCAAGCATAAGAACTGGCAGACAGTTTATGAAAAGATCGAGCAGCAAAAGCTTTTTGCTTATGGAGGCAAATATTACTATTGCTTAAATAACTTTTTTATTTAAAAAAAAACCCTAAAGCTACAGAGTAGTAACATTAAATGACTCCTACCTATTTGGTGCTTGTTAGCAACAAATCTCAAAGCATCTAGTGATCAAACTTACACGGTTACAAGTGAGAAACAGAAGACAGAAGCAGTCAAGCAAGCTGCATACAGTGAGCAGCAGTAGACCCAAGAACAAAACTACCTCAAATAAAACAAACTATGGACTAAAAGAAATGATAGACTAGTATGAAAGCATTATTATTATAAGAAAGGTCAGTTCAAAAAATGATGAAATACAGACAATGCTCAAAATTCTCAAACTGATTCTTACCAAATTAAAGTATTAATACACGTTATGCTTTTCTGAAGTATTTGGAGCAGGTGGAGAACAACTGAACAGAAACTGGAGCCAGTTACTATGCAGCCTCAGGAAAAAGCACCCATGACTTTTTAACTGTGCTTGCAGTGTCATTTTACATTATTAACAGAAATGCAACCTTATAAATTCAATTTCTGATGTTAAATCTATCATCATTACTGTTGTGTTTGAAATGAATTGAATAGCTTAACATTCCCTTTATAAATGCTGAAGCAATCTTACCTTTCCAATGAAATATTAAGAATTAATTAGAAAACCATAGATTGTATGTAATTTATCAATGCTATTTTGCTAACTTGCAGATCTTAATCATGAAACACTTTCTGTAGCGGAAGAGCTTATGCAAGTGTCTAACTTTGTGCTAAGAACAATGCTACCATTTTGGATGGCTGCCTTAACAGCTTTCAAGCAAAGCAGGTAACTGTTGATATACATATGTTTTTTGGTTAGTGTCATCCCTGAGCTGATTTGAATTAGGTGGTCAGCTGCTGCTGGGCACAGAAAGTCATTTAGTTTTCACATGGTCCCATTACAAAGGAATTTCAGTCTGAGTAGTTTGACCTGAATCTCAAATTTCCATTTGGATTGTATTTATAAGTAAGGGAAAAGAAACCGTGTCCCTGTTACTTTTTCAAGTATGCTGACTCTTACTTCCTCAGTCAAAAGGGGGACTTAAACTGCTCTTCACTACAACTAACAAATGTCCACAGCTCATCCTTCCTCCCACACAGCACCCTGATGCAAAAATAAACTCTAGAGTAGAGTTTAGAACTGCTGGACTAAAACATAGCTATTGAAGTCATGCTTTCCTATAGCAAAGCCTACAAGAAACTTCAAAATACTTTTTCAGTAAGGGCCTCGCACCGGTTTCTCCTTTCCGCTTCAAAGTTTTCCCTTTCTGAACGCCCTGCTTACACGACACGAGCACCCACGCCGCAGGAGGGACGGCTGCCTCTGCTTCCTCCTCTGCTTTCAGTTTCACTCCCAGACGGACACAAAACACGCAGGGAAACGAGGCGGACCGGTGCAAAGGACTCGGCAAACAAACGCCAACGCTCGCAGCGCACTCTAAAGCGCGGTGCAGCCCAGCCACCGACCGCGCCGACGATTAAAAAAGGGCCAACCCGCTGGAAAGGCGCAGCCGAAAGAGGCCTCCCCCGCCCCCAGAAGCACGCCCCGCACACCCGCACGCTTCCCCGTTGGTTGGCTCTTTAAAGTTACAGAGCGAAGTCTCCGTACGCCAATCAGCTTCGAGAGCTCCGCCACGACGCTTTATTTTGTAACTGGCAGCCGGAACTACCCAAACCTCCTCCGAAAGTGCCCACCGAGCCGCGGCCGCACGGCCGCTGGCAGCCGGACCCAAACTTCGCGGGGCGCGGCGCGGCGCTCCGGCGCGGGCGGCACTCGGACGAGCGACGGCGGCCGCGCGGGCGCTCGGCCCCGACCCCGCGCCGCAACTTCGCCGCGGCCGCGGGAGGACGCCGCCA